>JBDJHY010000102.1:8714514-8728670 GCA_039654485.1 Withania somnifera | reverse complement strand
TAACTGCTAATATAATAGTAGATTGAATTAGAAAAGATGTAAAAAAACAAAGGATATGTGTGTGTGCGGAGGGGTGGGGGGAGGGAGTTTCGTACTTATTTTGAGAATTTAATAAGGAAATAATTCGATGATAGATATATGACTATTCATAAATTTTAATTTAAAAGAAAATAAAACGTTAAAAATAAAATAATCACCATTAACAATCTAATTATTTTAAATTGTGAAAATATAATAAGAAAGGCATTAAATATTAAAGTTTTGATAGTTACTAAATAAGCTACTAGTCTAATATTAGATTGAAGTAAAAAAATGTACAAAGAAGGGTAGGGGTGGGGGTGTGTCCGAAAAATTATGTACTAATTTTAAAAATATAATGACGAAATAATAAGATGATACGCTTTATAAATTTTAAATTAAAATAGAGTAACACTTAAAAAAATAAAACAATTAATATTAATAATTTAATAACTTTAAATTGTAAATAATATAATAAAAAATAAAATATTAAAATTATTAATAATTATATAATTATTTTATTTATATAGATTTAATCGTGTGGGCGGGATGGAAAAGATGGGAGAGGGTAAGGGGAAGGGAGAAGACATTTCATTGAGAAACAAGGCTAGATATTATTTAGATAATACAATTCAAAATATTCGAAATCATAATGTAAAATAATTTTTTAATATAATTCGCGAAACATATAGTAGTTACTATACATGTAAATGAAAATGAGATAAAGAGGATAGATATCGAGCTGTAATAATGTTACAAAGTTAGGCGCAGCAGAAAAGTAGGTTTCAACTTCTGCCTCTCCTTATTTAAATAAGCCACGTATTGCCTTATGTCAGTAACGAAAATTTCACTTTTGTATTTATTAATCATGTGATGGATGTTACTGTACATGTAAAGCAGTTAAACAAACAATAAAATAAAAGTGGAGGTTATTTGTCAATGAGCTAACTAAAAAAAAGCTTGACTTCTTTCTTAGTCTTTAAGTCGAAGACTTTGTTGGTGTAATGACCATACAAAGCGTGAATCTTAATGCGACTGGGTATAATTTTATAGGCCTCGAGCGAGAGACGAATTAAATATTTTGAGGTTTTCAAGTATAAGCAAATTCATCGACTAAATTCTTTATTTATATAACAAATCAATCAATAAAAAAATAAAGAGTAATAAGTTGACAATATATATATATCATATATATTATAATTTTTTACCCTATATTAGATGATATTATGAAGTAAAAAAGATAATATTTTAAATAATATTACTAATATTATAAATATCCATCATTCATTTACAATTGTCCTCGACAAGTTTTCATATTCTGAAAACAGTCAATGATAAGATCGTTACTTATATTTGCAAATACAACATACTCTATATCACACACTAAACAATCAGTTAAAATATTGAACTTTAATGCTATTCCACACTTTATTTTTATGTGCTTCGTATATGAGAAAGCTGTGTGGTAGCTACTAATAAATCAAAGTCTACTTCAAAAGCAAATAAACAAGTGAATAAGCTTCCACAAGATTTGGCTAGATTAATGCCTTTGTCAAATCTTGAATTCCTTGCAAGTTGGAAAATTTGGGATTGCTACTTCGCATATAAATTATGAAAGTATCGAGTTGATAACTCAAATCTTGAAACTGTACATTATCAAACTCATTTGGATTACACTTTGCTAAAGTCATGATTCTAGTTTGCCAAAGTTAGAGAAAGAATTGAATGGATTCAAACTACGCATCACAAGAAGTAAATCACTACTCACTCTATTCATTGCATCAAAATGATCATTAAGCTCTTGAAATTGCACATCAATAACTACATAAAGAATTTTAACACGCAAATGGTCTGAATAACAAACACCCGAAGACTTATGCTTTGACTTTTTGGGAAAATAAGACTCATCCAACTTAGGAATCAAGATATCATGCGACTCACAAGTGAGGAAATATTATTCAACAAAAATTTCATCCAATTTCCCTCATATCTTATAATCTTTTCTTCGAAATGTTAAGAAACTCCACGACATTAAAAGTATCTTGACTCTTTTTTGTATCTTGCTCAACTCATTTGACATTGTCAATACTTTCAACATCAAGTGAAGCATAAAAAAGCTTGAATGTTTTAACCTCTGTAAAAAAATATTCGGCTTGATTTCTATCATTAGGTGAAACCTTCATATTCAATCATTTCAAGTACATGAACAATATGAGAGAAAATAACAATAAAATTATCTGACGTTTTGAAATGTAATCCTCAATGATTATCACTCGGTCTTTGAATCCCTCGTTCTTGATGTAATCTTTGTTCGGTTGAAATTTTATCTGACTCAAGTAATTACTCAAAGTTTTTTTCTTGGTGATGAAGGATTAAATCTCTATGCTTAAAATATCCTCAAAAAACATTCAAATCATTAGTTCCATGATCAAAAAATTCTTCAACATTCGAATATTTTTTAGCAATGTCTACAAGTGTTAGTTGTAATTGATGAGCAAATCAATAAATATAATAAGTCAATGGATTATCTTTCTATTAAGACTTGATTTCTCAAATCATGAGTGAACCTCCATCGAACTATAGGTTCGTGCTACCCGACGAATAGATAAAAGTGAAAACAGTACTAAAAGTGAAAGATAGAATATAAAAAAAACTTCCACCATCATAAAATAGAAGTTCCAAAACCTGATAAACTAGTACAGAGAGCCACTAAGACAAATATGAAAGAAAATACAATAATTTTGAAGTATGAATACAACTGTCTCAGAAAACACAAATGACAGGTCGTAAAGATAATGCTTGGCTCTGATCTCCAGGAACCCTCATCTACCTTAAAGCTTAGAAACTGTGTCGAAAATCGTGATCAATACCGAAAGCTCGTAGTAGATCTGCACCACAAGACACAGAAGTTTGGTATGAGTACCAAAAAACTGAAAAAATCGGGTACCCAGTAGGCATCATCGGCCGACTGGAACCGTAAAAACTAAAAGTAATAAAGATAGTGAAAGAAATAAGTCATAAAAAATAAGAAAATGTCAATAGCAAAGACAAGGGTAGCTATTGATAAAGTATAAACAGAAAGAATACAAATAAATAAAATAGCTAACACAATAATAGGAGAACTCAGATAAAGTAATAAAGACCTACTAGAGTCCTTGCTATAGATAATCTAATAAGGAAATAAGAAGGGCGCTGTACTGGTAACCTCAATAATCTGACTAGGGGAAAAGATATAATCAAATGAGATCCCACACATGAATAGGAGATCACTAGGTAAGGTCAATCAGAAATAACTACCAACTGGTCACCATAAGTGAAGGGAATAGAAAAATAAAACCTTACCGAGCCCTAATAAGCAAAGAGGTACAATAAAGTCAACTCACCTGTTAGCCCCCCATCAAACCAGAAGCTACATCCAAGAAAATAAGTGCAAAAAGTAAAACAGCTATGATGTAATGGTACCAAGTATCTCAGTATTACTATATGAACCCCCTTTCAATTTTGTGACTCGCGAAGGCGGGACCCATGGAAGTCCTCGACAAATACCCTTTTTTCGGCTGTAATCGGATTGACAGGTCACATTGAGGCCTTCACCGCATACTATCTCAAAATATCATAATCATAATCTCATAGCTATAATACCTCGAGGATCTCAATGCATGTGCCCGGATGTCACTAGGTTTAAAATAAGTCAAAATATCAATATCCATGCCCGAACCTCACCGGATATAAAATCAGGTAATGAATAATACTCAACATTTGACATCGGGCTGAAGTCATAAGTGCTAGAAAGGTTATCTTACCCCACCCTAGGTTTTAAGGCTTGGACTAAAACAAGTTAGAAAAATATAGGTACTGGATGCCCAATCAACAATGGAGTCTAAATTAAGTTAAAAAAATCATTTATTAGCTTTTATCAATTAAGATCCCTTTTTATAAACTATTTCATGTCGATATTAGCTAGTAGTATTAAAATCTCTCTGATCAACTTTCATTTATCTAAACGTCATAGTAGTGCCAGTTATCAATATCTAAAAATGGAAATTCAAGTCCATACAAGGTCTCAAAATCAATGTTATTGTTCCTCGGTGATAAAAAGTAAAAAACCAATATATAAAAATCTATGTTTCATGATGATGACATGCACGATCACAATCAGCAGATCACAGATAGTCTTGTCGGCCTTGCACAAGCTTGGATAATCACTACAACACATAATAGTCAATCATCATTGTTCGGAACTCATAGACATTCCCAATAATCCCATCATATATGTTTTATAGATAACAAAGACCACTCAGGATTACAAAGAGATCTAAAATCATAATGCAATATCAAAACGCAAGTCAAGAATCAGACTAAAATACGGTCAGGATCAAGGGTACCGATCCTATAATTCCCAACCCAAGAATGCTAATTAGTACTATCATCTAAAAAATAAACCAAATCTCATAGCGGTAAGCGATAGCCTACCTGACGTCCGAATCACAAGCTCGTAAATATTGTGAAATTTTCTCGAACATCTCTAAAAATACTCCAACAATCATGAAACTATCAAAATAATGATCTATACATAAATAAGATTCAAACGATACTCATAAAGTTATGATTATAGTCGAGGTCAAAATTTGAGTCAAAATGGGCCTATAGACCCGGTAACTCGAAAATAAAAGGTATCAAAATATTTCTCAAATTGCAAGAAAATTATACCCAGAATTTAAAGTAAAGATGAGCTAACAATGAGCTAAAATCAATTAAATAAAGTGAAGAAAGAACTTAATAAAATTTTAAAAATCTTGAATGAATTTCAATGAAATTAGAGTGAGTACTTACAAAATATTGAAAAACAATAGTTATAGACGTTCCCCAACACTTGCCAAGCTTAAATATGAAGCTCCATGAAGTTTTAAGGTAAAAAATGGGGCTTAGAGTGAAATAGAATGAGAAATTTGAACTAAAAGTCAAATTTTAAATTTATATACTTGGTAGGAAATAGCCTTCATAATTGCGTAAAGGATGATTGCGATAGCGTGGCTTAGAAAATTTATGCATTGCGATTGCATGGCTTCACGATCACAATGTGGAGACAAGTGACTATCATAATAGTGTAGAATCCAACCACATTACGAATCTTTGGGGATCAAGACCCCGCAATCGCGTGAGGCAATGAACGCAATCACAAAGAAGTACTAGGAGCGAACACAAATCAAATATGCAAATTACTGACTTGGAAATGAGTTTCGGAAACCAATGAACACAAATCAATTATGCAAATTACATAAAAAAGATATTTTTGACTCAACGGTGCAGATGAAATTCTGATCTGAGGTATTCATCCAAATGTGACTAAAGTCAATCCTCGATCTAAATTCTCATAATTTCAACTGAATACTCAAAATAAGCTCGACTAGTTTGGGGTCCAAACAAACACTTCACCGAAATCCAAACTCGATATTTTGGTGCTAATGGCGCTATCTGATTTTTAATTAGAGGCTTCAATCATCAAGAGTTGATCGAAATCAAACGTTTGAACTTCAAAACTCAAGAAACACACAAAACAAGATAAAATTACAACAAAGGCCTCCGAACTCGGACCAAGGGTTTTTATAGACCAAAGTCCACGTTCCGAAACTAAAAGGATTATCAAAATTTGATTCTGAATTCATTTTTAAGGAATATTAACTGAAGTCATTAGTTTCAAACGCTAAGTATCTAAAATAGGAAAGCAAACATAATAATCGAGTGAATGATCCGGGAACCAAACCACTGATCTCGACAAGTCATAAATGACTTGAATCTTCTACAGGAATGCATTAAGATGTAAGAAAAATGCAAAAAAATAAAAATGACTAGAAGAATTATTATAATATCCACTACTAAGAAGTTTTTCGCCCCCCAAAGTTAGAAAGGGGAAGGAGGAAAGGTATCGATCCCTGAAATAGGATGATAGAAACGATACATGATATCATTACATAAACGATACATAATATCGTTTGGTCACCCTAGAAGGCTTTCGAGACTAGAGGATACTTCCAAGGAACCTTCCATAAATCACCAAAATTTCAAATATCACTAAACTGGAGTGATCATATGCTCTCACAACTGGCTAAAACCACCATCGAAGCTAAAAAAATTCTTTTTCGAGACACAAAGATACCCAACAAAAGTTTGAAATAGGAACTAATCCACATGCCATATCAATAGAGCCCGAATATGAAACTCACTTCACAAACCCATTATTCACGAACTAGGCTTAAAGACCATTTTCCCATCCAGTCAAACATCCATAATGCTTATTGTAAGCTATCTCAAATGATGTAAACTGAGTAGCTTGGTGATGACTGCTAACCTTAAACAATTCAAGCAAATCTAAGACCTGACCAATACCCTTCAAGATTCCAACTACAACCTGTAATATATCCTCAAAGTTGATAAGCGAGCTAAGTACTCATGGCATGATATAATAAGAATCCAAATTACATAGAACCAACCTATCTCTTGAAGACAACCTGAACCATACACTCAGTATAAAAGGAAACTGGACTGGTGGGAGTGAATAAAGTAGCTTAATTTTCTCAACGACAACCAAAAATAGAAAACCATCAGTTAGTCAATGGCTAACCAAAAGCAGCAAATCCTCGAAAATTAACTGCAAACCTACTACATAGACTGAAATGACCTGCCTTTACTAGGAAGATAGCCTGTATACCTTAATATACTTCAATTGGACCCCAACTTAGATGAAGTATATAGAACAATAACCTCGTGTAATACCGATTGGATAACATGACTACTCACTGAATTTATACACAACCCTCAAATTTTTGAAATATTAATTAAACCTATGCTGAATAAAGTGCTTTGCTATCATAATTTCCAACTACCATTTCCAACTCGACTAAAGCCAGAAGTGACAAGAAGAGAATAATCAGATCGAACCTTCCACTCTAATCTGTTTGAACCTAAGCTCAAAATGCAAAGGTTGCAAGCATTTTTTGAAGGACTCACTAATTAAATCAAAGATGTTTCTCTATGAATCCTCATTTCTCAAGCCCAAACACTAATTGTCGTTGCCAAACTTCGCATAATGACATGTCTATAACCCAAAATAGGCAAGAATTACCTCAAAATCCAACACAATGACTGAACTAATCTAAAGGTAAAAGACTAAATATTTGAAGAAAAAAATCATCCAAAACAAAAGAAAGTCTCAAAACTAGCTCGATTCGTTACCCTCCAATTCACAAACTCCCAATCTAAAGATGAATAACAGGCTAAGATGACCAGTTACCCCCTTCAATGCATCTCTTATCAGTTTGATAATACATCCGAAGGTACCTCAATAGGTTGAGCAATACCGACCCTTCACCTATATAAATCAATAATAGAATCGAAGAATCAACAACACAAGTCATAGCAGTCTACCTCACACTTAATCAATCGAGCACTAAAGTGGGGCACCCTTCTAAAACATGCAATCAAGTGATATTACAAATAAAGAAAATACCAGATAATCTGTTAATCCACACTATCAAGTAAGTTGATTCACGAACCTTATAAAGGAAGATAGATTCAATCCAAACCACAACACTCATTAAACCTTACTATGCTAACCAAACATTCGTTGCACTACTCTTATATATCAGAACAAGGCGAGTAGAATACCTCATCTCAATATTCAACCCACTATCAAGTAAAAACTAGAGATAAAACCTAAAATGACAATCATGCAACTGCTGATCATATGAAAAATAACCCAAGTACACTAGAATACCAAATTTTCTTGAAAAGTCAATGCTAGGATTAATGCTCTCGATCCACTACAAAGGAAAATATCTATATGCATATATATACCATGAGGCTACATAAATACTGATCAAATCTCAAATGTAAAACTGAAACTCCCTTGACTTAACAAAAGACAAATGCAAGAAGAAACAAATATAGGCTTGGTGCCCGGCTTTAACTCAAAAGTTCGATAATCAAAATCTTGAACAGTAGAAGGTCAGGTAGGTCGATCAGAACAATATCATCAATAATATACTAACTACATGAACTAGAATAAGGAGCGAAGCATCAAAGTTAACCTTGTGGACAACCGCTAAACAAGCCCACTAAACATAAAAAACTACTTTCTATCCCAAAGGTAGGAAAAGTCCCGAATGGTTCATGGCTAAAGAACACTACACGTCAGGCATGATTGAGGTAAAGATCCTAACTAACAGTCCCTGAACAACATGAAATAAGGGTAAGCAAACCATAATCACAATAAACTAACTAATACTAGTATAAAAACTCACACAAGATCAAGCTCCTCAACAACTACAAAATAGGATCCTACAACATAATTCACTACCAAGAGATCAACTACTAGTGTAGTAACAAATAATATCATCTATAATAGCTCACTTTCCAAACTCAACAACAGAGAGAAACAAATAAACAGATATAGAGGATCACCAAGCATAAAATCTATATAAAGTCAAGGTGGCCAACCATGAACTAAGAAATCACACGCGGGATCACATTAACTAAGTCCTCTGTCTCTACTCTGACCGAAAAGAAAAAAATTGGCCAAGATTACTAGCGGACTAACACGCAACCTGACTGTCTGACCAACCATGCTAAGCATTACCTCTGGCTAGTGGCGACACTTTCCTAAGAGGACTCTAAACTGGCTGAACTGACGACTGAAATACTCTGTGCTGGGGGAAATCTATAGAAATATGTTCTATAGCTCCATACTCATGACATGGCTCATATAGCCTACCCTACTGAGATGATCTAGATGAACTCATACAACCACCATAAACCACTGACCTAGAAGAAGTAACACTCATATTCTTATATGATTTCAGCTCACTAAGGCCATATTAGACTCCATCTTTAGTTTGTAAAACTATCTGAATCAGCTAACAAGATGACCTCCACCTCCCGACATACATCACTAGAGTTATCCTTATGCTAGGGCCTCTGATCACTGCTGATATATGCTTTCTAGCATAAACTCTCCATAAATATCATGTTGCTAGTAAACTAAGAGAAAGAATGACCCGATACTACCAAAGGATCTAGAGCTAGATGTGCGAAAACAATAGACCATCAATAAATATCTGAACCCTCTCATGCTCTGAAGGAAATAACATATAAGTGAGCCCAATTAACTCATGGAATCTATCATTAAACTCAACCATGGACATGAAATCCTACTGTAGGCCTCTAAACTATCCCCTATCTTGATATGTACTCCAAACATCAGGTGATATCCTTGCTTGTTGCACCCCTTACTAACATCAAATCTCAAAAAATATATCCTGAAGAGCTGGCATAGCAATAAACTCTGCTGGCGCTAGCTCAGGAGTAACATAAGCTGGTCTCCGGACCCTAGGTGGCTGCTGAATTGGTACAGGCTTGGACTCAACCGATGGAGCTCTTGTAGGTAAAACATATTTCGTGGGTGTCATAGTACAAACATATCCACTACCTCAGAATTAACCTCTAGCATGGCCCCTATTTGGAACTCTAACTAGTGGTGCAACAGGCTCCCATATCATACTGCTGTGGAAGTTCATGAATGTGTCATCTGTGAAAGAGTGAAAAATAACAAGGGAGATTTCAAGAGAGAAACTAGGATACGATGCTCGATATGAAAATATGAAGAGAATAATTTCCTAAAGATATCACTGCAGCCTTTTGAAGATGGGATACAAACACCATCATACTCGATCCATAGGACTTTACTAGACACTGGATCATGTACCAAGGGTACCAACAAACCTAAAGATATGATACAAATTTATTATGAATTAATTTTTAGGTCATGTGGATACCTACATCCCACCGTAGGAGTACTACCCAATGAATAGATAAAAGCAAAAACGGTACTAAAAAGTAGAAGATAAAATGCAAAATAGATTCTAATATCATAAAATAGAAATAAAACCCAAAAACCTAGTAATAGATATAGTGAGCTACTAAGACAAAATATAAAAGAGAATATAATAATTTTGAAATATGAATACAACTGTATTAGAAAATACAAATGGCAAGTCGTAAAGATAATTGGAGATAATGCTAGGCTTTGATTGCCAAGAACCTCATCTACCTCAAAGATTAGAAACTACACCCAAAAACATGATCAACACTGAAAGCCCGTACTAGGATCTGCAACAGAATATGCAGAAGTGTAGTATGAGTATCAAAAATTCAAAACAATTAGGTACCCAATTGGCATCATCATCCGACTAGGCCTATAAGATAATAAAAACAGTAAGTAGCATATAGTGAAAGAAATAAGTCATCAAAAATTAGAAAATGTGAATACGTACAAAAGGATAGCTATTAATAAAGTAGGAACATAAAGGGAAACTCTCTGCACTAAGCCCCCGCTATGCGCGGGTCCTGAAAGGGCTCGACCACAAGGGTCTATTGTAAAACAATACAAATAAATAAGCTAGCTAACAACAATAATAAGATAAGACAGATAAATTAATAACTACACACTTGAGTCCTTGTAGAAGATAATATAATAAGGAAATAAAAAAGGGTGGTGTATCGGTAACCTCAATAAACAGACAAGGAGAAAAAATATAATTAAATGAGATCCCACATATGAATAGAGATCAGTAGGTAAGGTTAACTAGAAATAACTACCAAATGAACACCAAAAATGAAGAATAAAGGAATAATAAGTAGTAAATACAAATAAAACCTTACCGTACCCCCATAAGCAAGGAACGGACAATTAAGTCAAGCTCATTCGCTGGCCCCCGATAAAACTAAAAGTTACATCCAAGAAAATAAGTGCAAAAATTAACACAAATATGATGTAATGGTACCAAGTTTCTCAGTAATATATTATATACCCCTTTATATCTTTGCAACTCACAAAGGCGGGACCAACATGAGTCTTCAATAGATACCCCTTCGTCGACTGCATCATAGACTGGCAGGGCCCATGGAGGCCTTCACCATATACTATCTCATAATTGGAATCTAATATATATAATATATCGAGGGTCTCAATGTATGTGCTCAGCCATCACTGGGTCTAAAATCAGTTAGAATCTCAATATCCATGACTGAACCTCATCATGTCTAAAATTAAGTAATGGTTAATACTCAACATCCGACATCAGAATGAAGCTAAGTACTAGTAAGGTTATCATACCCTGTGCTAGGTTTTAAGGCCCATACTAACACAAGTTAGAAAAATATAAGTATCTTTTTTCAAATCAACAGTCGGGTCTAAAACAAGTTGAGAAAATCATTTATCATCTTTTATTTATAAGATCCCTTTTTTAAACCAATTTCTGTAATGACCCTTCTGATTATTTTCGTATTCTTCGTACTATCTTGCATCTTAGAGATTTTTTTAGTATTCCTAAGTTATTTATGACTTATTGGGACAAGTGGTTCGATTACCTGGTTGTACATTTGGTTGTGATGTCTATTTCTCAATTATAAAACCTTAACTTTTAATATCATTGACTCCAGTCAACATTCCTCGAAAACAAACTCAGAATTGAATTTCAATAGTTCAGTTAGCTCCGTAACATAAATTTTGGTCTATACGAATGCTTGGCTTGTATACAGAAGCCTTCATTGTGATTTTTTTCTTATGTTGCGTGTTTTATATGTTTTAGAGTTAAAAGGCTTGACCTTGATTGAATTTTTGTGATAGAAGACTTGACATGGAAATCTAACTGTGCCATCAGTTCTAAAATATCATGATTGGGTGAGGTGAGTTATTTGTTCAGACCTTGGGCTAGCCAGGTTCATTTTGGGTACTTGCAAGGATTGACTTTAGGCAATATTTTGCTGAAATAATCTTTGATCAAAATTTTATCTACACTGTTGATTCCAGAACGTCATTTATTATCTAGTTGAATATTTAGTGTATGTTCATCGGCTCTCGAACACATCCCGGCCCCTCATTCAAGATAAGTCCATAGCTGGTTTGTTGTCAAACTCAAGTTCTAGTACACTTTTGTTTTTCTTTTTGCAGTCATGGCTCTAAGCCACACAATCATGATGGCTTCAGTCTCCCCTCTACATGACCGTGAATAGTTTCTACGTGATCGCGATCCTTATTTTCCTTAACTTATGAGATCATAATTCTTAACCACACGACTACAATGTTCTCCCTTCCAGTATTTTTCAATCGCAAGCCACATGCCAAGCGATCACGTAATACAAATGCTTGGCAGTGTAAAAACCCTAAGATCCATTTTTGATCTCAAATCTTACATTTTTCTTCACTGTAAACCTCATTGTTGATATTGAAACTTCATTGGGCTTAATAATGAACCGTCCCCCTTGGGGCTTAGCTTTTCCTTGCATTTGTGTGGGAATCTCTCCTTTCGGAAGTGTACCCACACCCAATATCCTGGATGAAAAATCACCTTCCTCCTGCCCTGATTTTTCTTTTGGGCTATTTTTGTGTTGGTTCTATCAAGAGCTTCCTTTACCTGAGTGTGGATTTTTAACATCTCTGCTGCCTGCTTCTCTACATCGAACTTATTACAGAATCACTAGTCAAAGGGGTTATCGTAAGAGGGAATAAAGGGTTAAATCAAAGCAACCTTCAAAGGGTTAAAATCAAAGCAAGCTTCAAATGAAGGTTAAAATCTTTTGTATGCAAATTCAACTAAGGGCAGTCACTCCTCCTAAAAAGTTGGTTTACCTCTAATAACACAATGCAACATATTACCAAGTTTCCTATTTACTACCTCTGTTTGACCATCGGTTTGACGGTGAAATGAAGTAGAAAACAAGAGCTTGGTGCCAAGTGCATCCCACAGACTTTTCCAGAATAACTAAGGAATTTAGAATCCCTATCACTAACAATAGTCTTGGGTACTCCATAAGCCTAACAACATTAGTAACAAACAAGCATGACACATATGGAGCATCATTAGTCTTATTCAAGGGATGAAATGCGACAACTTTGAAAATCTATCCAAAACTACAAAAATGCTGTCATGACCCCCTTTTTTCCTAGGAAGTTCCAACACAAAATCCATGGAAATATCAATCCAAGGCCCACTAGGAATGGGAAGGGAAGTATACATACCAGGAACACAACTTGTTAACTTAGCATGTTTGCAGTGTAGACACTGTCCGCGTATGTGCTCCAAATCTCTCCTAATCTTAGGCTAATAGAGCTGTTTATCCAGTATATCAAGATTCTTAGAGACTCTAAAATGACCCATTAGACCTCCGCTATGGGCTTCTTTCACGAACAACTCCCTCCAAGAGCTCTTG
The DNA here is from genome assembly GCA_039654485.1 of Withania somnifera. Lineage (NCBI taxonomy): Eukaryota > Viridiplantae > Streptophyta > Magnoliopsida > Solanales > Solanaceae > Withania > Withania somnifera. The sequence goes on along the minus strand of JBDJHY010000102.1, from coordinate 8,715,386 downwards.
GTACACGAATTCATCCATCCTTGAACAAGAACCCATCAAGCAGTTGAAACTTGTTAGCCCTGTTTCCTTGACTAAGTTCCTGATAATTGTTGCGAAAGTTGGAATTCATATGATAGAACTCCATCAAACTTTCAAAACCCATCAGTTTGGACACAAAAGTGTTGACCAACATGAACCGCCATAATAGAGCATCCACTACTACATTGTCCTTACTATGCTTATATTGGATCATGTAAGGAAAAGTATCAATAAACTCCACCCACTATGCATGCCTCTTATTCAGATTTGACTGACTCTTGATGTGTCTTAATGACTCATGGACAGTCCTTATCACGGACTCCTTATTCCATAAATAGTGTTTTCAGCTGGCCAATACCCACACAAGCACATAGATTATTTGTCATAGGTAGAGTAGTTCAAGGCAACCCCTTCAGTTTCTCACTAAAATAGGCCAAAGGATTTTCCTCTTATATCAGGACACAACCAATACCAACCCTCGAGGCATCACATTCGATTTCAAACATTTTTTCAAAGTTGGGAAGTTGAAGCAAAGGTGCTGAACATAAGATAGAATTCAAGGCCTAAAAAGCCTTGTCTTGATCTTCTCCCAAATAAAAGGGACATATTTCTTGATTAACCCAGTCTATGGAGCTGTTAAAGTACTGAAATTTTTAACAAACCGCCTATAAAAACAAGCCAACCCATGAAAGCTATGGACTTCGTTACCATTGGAAGGGGTTGGCCAAGATTTAATGGCCTTAATTTTTTCTTCATCAACTTTCACTCCAGCAGTACTCACAACAAAACCGAGGAGCACCACTTTACTCACACCGAAAGAACATTTCTTGCGATTGGAAAAAAGTTTCTCTCTC
>JBDJHY010000102.1:8686610-8699395 GCA_039654485.1 Withania somnifera | reverse complement strand
ATAATCAATTACTAAGTCTCGGCCCCATATCAATCGGGTGCCCACATATCACTATTAACATAGAACAGACGAAAGAATGGTACTGGGTTCTATACGACCTAGCTACCCAACCCAAAAATGCTATTTAGTACAATTATCAAAGCTATAAACCCAGAGATAGCCCCACGGAGCTTACCTATTGTTCGACGACAAAGTTTTGCAATTCTATAAATAGTACTCTGGCTAATATCAAATGCACTCAAAACGATCTGAAACTTGCGCCAATGAATTCTATATATTAATACGAGTCCAACAGTGTATTTTATGCTATGTTCCGAACTGGGCCCAAAATCAGGCCTAATACGGGCTTGCGGGGCCCGCTAGCTAAAACTAAAAATAAATTTTACTACAAAATCCCTAACATTACCAGGAACCCGTGATCCAAAATTGGGCACAATTCGAGCACTGGAATGGTTTCAAAATTACCCGGGAATATTTGACCCTAATGGGGTCAAAGATTCAATCTTTATAAATTAAACGAAGGAATTATGGTTTATTAATGATACTAGGAACAAATTCCACTAGGAAATGAAGAATTACACCAAACAAATATAGATTATGATTGATTTAATGGACTTCATCAATTGAGTTCATTAATGGAGGAAATCAAGAAACTTAAGAATTAAAACAAAGAAAACTTACCCAAAACGTGAAGGAAATCGAATAGCAATGATGATGGAATTTTTCTTAGCCTTGGAATGATATTTTGGAGAGATTTTCCGCTAAAAAATGTGTTAAAACTAAGTATTTTTGCTTAAAAATCAAGTTTGGTGTTGTGCAGGAGTATTTATATGACTGGCAGACATCTTTCCCTTTGCGATCTCATCGCGATCGCGACCAAAGGCCTCACAATCGTGAAGGCTAATCCCTGCACCAGAAAACAACAATTTCTGAGAATTTTCAAACAGGGTTTCAGAAATAAAACGAAGTCCAAATTTGACAAACCATATATATTATTTGATTGGAAAACATATTTTGGACTCACCGAAATTGATTAAAATGAGATAGGAGGTTGTTTGAGTGAAATACATCCCCTATCAAAGCTAGAAAGTTTCCAACTTTCCATAAAACGAATAGAAAGTGCAATAACAAGTCCAAAAATTATACCAATACCTCACCTAGCCTAAAATCATCATTTTAGAGCTGCTAGAAGCATCAGAATTTCGATCCGACACTCCAAACATTGAATTACCACCCAAGCTCCACTTTTAGGCTAAAACTTTAACAAATTCCACAATTTCGTATAACTTGCAAACGAAACCTCCAAAACACAAACTTAAGGTCAATCTCTACTTTTTTTGGTACTCCAGAGCTAACGAAACTGTCAAAATTAAATTCCGAGATCGTCTTGAAGGAAAGTTGTCTTTGGTCAATGATTACTTATTTTTAGGCTCTAAAATAGGGAATTTGAGATATTTCTCGACTGAGTCGCCAGGGATCTGAACTGTTGGTCCCAACAAGTCATAAATGACTTGGGGAAACTACCAAAATACTCTAGAATGCAAAACATCACATATTTATCATAAATGACCATGAGAGTCATTACAACATTCACTACTAAAAGGACTTTCTTCTCCGAAAGTCAAGTAAAAGCAAGAAGTAGATAGGAGAAGAATGTATCTGATGCCTCAAACAGCTATGGATACTACTTCCGCATCTCACTCTCGATCTCCCATGTAGCTTCTCAACCGAATGGTGACTCTACTGCAACTTAACCACTGGAATATCCCTGGACCTCAATTTTCTCACTTCCTTAGCCAAAATCTTCATTGGCTCCTCAACAAAAAATAGATTCTCATCTAACTCTACCGAATCCTCGCAGACAACATGTGACTCATCGGGTATATACCGTAACATAGAAACATGGAATACCATATGCACAGCTGACAACATAGGAGGCAGTGCCAACCTATAGGCAACCTCACTAACTCTCTCCAACATCTCATATGGCCCAATATATCTGGGACTAATCTTTCCACGCCGACCAAACCTCCTCACACCCCGCATAGGAGATATTTTCAAGAATACCTTATCACCAACTCCAAACTCCAAGGCATGAAGCCTGTGATTAGCATAGCTCTTTTGCCTACTTTGGGCTGCCCACAGCCTATCCTAAATCAATCGAACCTAATCCAACGAATCATGCAACAAGTTTGTACACTGGACTCTAGACTCAAAACCATCAAACCAACCAATAGGCGATCTACAACGCCACCATAAAACTCCTCAAATGGCACCATTTTAATGCTAGAATGATAATTATTATTATAAGCGAACTTAGCCAAGGGATGGTGTTTATCCCAAGAACCACCAAAATCTAACGTGCAAGCTCTCAATATATCTTCTAAAACTTGAATAGTCTGCTCAGACTGATCATCAGTCTACGGATGAAAAGCGGTGCTCAGATACACCTCGGTACCTAAATTTCACTGAACTACCCGCAAGTGAGCTGGGTTCCTCTGTCCAAAATGATAGATACAGGAACACCATACAATCTAACTACGTCACGAATGTAGTTTTGAGCCAGATACTTAGCATTATAAGAGGAATGAGTAGGAATGAAGTGTGCTAACTTGGTCAGCTGGTCTATAATGACCCAAAATGTATCAAAACCTATGCTAGTACGTGGCAACCCAGAAACAAAGTCCACAGTCACCCGCTCTCATTTCCAGGCCGGGATAGGAAGTCTTTGCATCAAACCACCTAGTATTCGATACTCATACTTAACTTGTTGACAGTTTAAACACTTAGAAACATACTCAGCAATATCTCTCTTCATTCCCTTCCACCAATATAACTGACGTAGCTCATGATACATCTTGGCTGCACTAGGATGAATAGAATACTTGGAACTATGAGCCTCTCACAAAATCAACTGCCTCAAGTAACGAACCTGAGGTACATAAATGCAACCATTATATCGAAGCATACCATCCGAATCAATAGAAGCTCTGTCAGCCTCTCCGGCTAACACCTCTCTACGGAGGGTAACTAACTGTTTGTCCTCGAACTATCACTCTTGAATCTGGTCTATCAAGGAAGATTAAGACTCAACACATGCCAATATATTCCTGGAGTCTGAAAGATCAAGCCTAACCAGCTGATTAGCCAACGACTGGACCTCTACTGCCAACGGCCTCTTAGAAACTGACAAGGTTGCTAGGCTACCCATACTAACTGCCTTCTGACTCAAAGCATCTGCCACTACGTTTTCTTTGCTCGGATGATATAGGATAGAAATATCATAGTTTTTCAGTAACTCGATCCACCTTCACTGCCTGGAATTCAACTGTTTTTGATTCATATTATACTGAAGACTGCGATGGTCAGTAAAGATCTCACATTAAACCCCATACAGATTATACCGCCAGATCTTAAGCGCAAATACTACCGCTGCCAACTCTAAGTCATGAGTGGGGTAGTTAGGCTCATGCACCTTTAGCTGCCTTGAAATATATGCAATAACTCGACCCTGCTGCATCAAAACACATACCAAACCGACACCAGAAGAACCACAATACACGGAGAATCCTTGACCCTCTACTGGCAAGGTCAAAACTGGCGCTGAGGTCAATAAGTCTTTGAGCTTAGCAAAGCTCAACTCACAATCGTCAGAACATTGAAAGGAAATATCATTCCTTGTCAACTTAGTCAAAGTGATGCAATTAGAGAGAAGCCTTTGACAATACGCCGATAGTATCCGGCCAAACACACAAACTGCGGATCTCAAAAACAGAAGTCAGTCTTGACCAATCACGTACAACTTGAATCTTCATTGGATCAACTTTAATTCCAGCCTTGGACACTACATATCCCAAAAATGCAACGGACTCTAACCAAAACTCACACTTTGAGAACTTAGCATACAACTTATGTTCTCTTAATATCTGGAGAATCAATCTCAAGTGCTGCTCATGATCGGACTTCTCTGCGAATACACATATATATCATCTATAAACACAATCACGAACGAGTCCAAATAGGTATTAAGCACCCTATCCATCAAATCCATTAATTTTTATAGGGCATCAGTCAACCCAAAAAACATAACCAAAATCTCATATTGACCGTAGTAGGTCATAAAATCTATCTTAGGAATATCCTCTATGGGAATACACAACTAATGATAACTAGATCTCAAATTGATTTTAGAGAACACTGCTGCTCCTTGAAGCTAATCAAATAGGTCATCAATCCTCAGCATAGGATATTTGTTTCTCACAGTAACTTTATTCAACTACTGATAATCAATACACATTCTTATCGTACCATTCTTCTTCCTCACAAATAAAAATGGTGCACCCCAAGGTGACACACTAGAACGAATAAAACCTTTATCTAATAGATCCTGAAACTGAACCTTCAGCTCCCTCAACTCAGAAGGAGACATATGATATAGTGCAATAGAAATAGGCTTAGTGCCTAACTCTAAGTCAATAGCAAAATCAATATCACGCTTCGGCGGTAGGCCTGGTAGGTTGGTCGAAAATACATCAAGGAACTCAAATACAATAGGGACTGACTTACGAGTAGGGGTATCAACCTGTATATTACAAACATAGGCTAAATATGCCAAAACCCCCTCCTTACTAGTCTTATAGCCTGTAGAAATGAAATAAAACTTGTCAGTGCACGACTACTAGAACCCTACCACACCAATGGAGATAAACTAGTAATCCTAAGGTAACAGTCTTGGCATAATAATCCAAAACTGCATGATGTGGAGCTAACCAATCCATACCCATTATGCTATCAAAATACATCATAACTAGCAATATCAAATCAGTCCATGCATCTAACCTACCAACAAAAATCAAACAAGATCGGATCACCCGATCCACTACTAAAGAATCCCCTACTAGGGTAGCAACATGCATAGACACAGGAATCAAATCACTGGACAACCCTAAACTGGGTGCAATAAAAGGATTTATATGAACATGTAGAACCAGGGTCAAATAAAGCTTATTTAGGTATAGAACACATAATAATCACACCTGTAATAACAGCATCAGATGCCTCGACCTTTTGTCAAGCAGGTATAGCATAAAGTTAGAGATTACCGCCATGTATAGCACCACTGTGACCACCGGTCCTACCATACTGGCCACCACCTCTCTAACCACTAGGTGCCCTACCTCTAGCTGCGGAGGCACTGCCCTTACTGGATGTGCAACTATTGGAGTAGGCTGAAAATCTCCCTTCTGAGGATAGAATTTCGCATAATGGCCTACATGGCCGCACTCATAACATGGCCCAGATGGCCTACCCAGTTGGGCTCCTCTACTAGAACCCACATGTACATTCTGATGTGATTAACTAGCCCCTCTGTAAGGCTGTGTAGGAGCTGGAGATGATACCTATAATGAAGCCTAAACTGGTGTGCTAGACTGACCCTATGGCTGATAAAACTATCCACGACCCAAAGAATGGGACCCATTTAACCTCCTCGATATTGTTCCCTCTTCTTATTATGCTGACACGACTCATGATAAAGGGCTTCCATAGAGCTAGTATGATCCACTACGGCTTGGAATGGGTGACCGTAAGAAACCAGTAAGGCCACCGAGGCCATTTTTGTGGTTCTCATAATTTCTCTACATTTATAAAATTCTTATAACTTCTCTAAGTCTTGTGACTTGCTGGGATCGGTAGGTTCGTCGACTCTCATTGATTCTGGGATATCGACTACATAAAGATTTCATATATTGAGTGTTGAAATCAAAATTCATTTCCATTTCTCGTGTTTTTGAAATTATTCTAAAATCTGGTAGGATTAGAGCCTCAAGGACTGATTTATCAGTCAAAGGATTGATAATTTGTTGATCGATAAATCGGCCAGAGGATCGATAAATTGACCAGTCGGTGTCTATTTATAAATAGCATCTCCATAAAAGTTTTTCCATTTTCTCTTTTTTATCTTCTTGTTCTTTATCTTTGGGACCGGTGTTCTTATGATTTAAGGATTAATTGATGTTTCTAATCCATATAATCATGTTGTGGTTGTACGATCATTTCTACTGGGTAATCTATTATTTTCTCTAGTTGTAAAGTTTTCTAAAATATATAAATTTTCTAGGCTTATATCTTCCTTTTTAACGTCAGTTTGAGTCTATTTTTCACCACATGATGTATGAGTTGTGCTTTACGTGTTAGTATTATTATTTTCCTTTTCCAAGCTATTAAGGTTTACAGACCCATTTTTAGTTTGGATTTCAACCACTCTATTTATATATCATTATGTGTTTTTTTATTCATCTTGACACTTGGTTATGTTTTTGCTAGCCTTGTCAATTTCATGCTTCGTATGTGATTTTTGGATACTTGGTCATGCTTTTTGAGCACATCACTGGAATCTAGGTAGGATATGGTCTACTTTCTTCAAACTAGCATTAGTGTAGTAAATGTATGGTAAACCATCAACCTGGGGCTAGGATTATTAGTTGGGGCCCATTATGCTTATTCTTTCGACCTATGGCCTATGTAGCTAGTATATAGCTTGGTTACTTACCCGGAGCTATGTTGTCCTACCCATATGTTCAAAGCCAACTTTGGAACATAGTATGATTGGTAGAGGGTTCATATTGTTTATATGTTGACTTTGGAAGATAGACTGGTTGGGAAGGGATTATACTAGTGATTAGAACTTAGTAGTTATCCCTTGATTTAGACTAGTGGTTTTAGAGCCAATAGGATGATAATTATGTGTTATACCTTAGGTGTAGCGTATGATTAAGACACATATGGTCATTTGGCTATAGATAGCTGGACATACCTTTATTGGGTAGTTAGCAGCCCTATGTGATGATATTGTACCTGAGATCGGTGCCATCCTGGGAGTGAGTTGTATTGGAATGACTTGTGATAACTCAATGTTGTTCCCCTATATGAGTGTGTACTTAGCCCTTAACGAGCTCTTTCTGAGATGTTATGACATCTTGGGTGCAATTAATCGTGGCTCGTGACCATAGTTAGGCTAGGAGAGTATGTACCTTGTGGCTAGGGATTAGTAGCCTTCCTATAGATTCCAGTTAGTAGCCTTAGACCAGTTTAGTCTATTGATTGGTTCTGTGCAACGAGCATGCGTTAAACATTTTAAAAGGTAACTTGATATTGAAAGAGTAATAATCAAAAACTAATTTCTTATATATATATTTATATCTTCCAAGACTGTGCTTATAAGCAGTATGGAGCTATTTTCTCATGCTACTTGATTCTATTTTCTTACAACCACCATGATTTATGGGTAGTTCCTACATGGTGATCTTTGGATTTTTACTGAGATTTGATTTTTTGCCTATATGGATGGACTTGAGTTTCCATAGAGATATCATATAGGTGTTGATATTGAGTTTTGGAATTTTTTCGTTGATGACTATTGAACTGATCCACTTTTCACGAGGATTTTGTACATGAGATTAGATCCCTCCACAGACCCTCTGACACCTGGTGGTTATGTCTGAGATATACTGCTAGGTAGGAGTTACCACCCAAGGAAGGGGTATACTAGGGACAAAGGGTTATGTATATTGTGAAGCTTCCATTGATCTGCTCCTGATAGGGTCATGTACTAGGGGAGGGTGAGTACATGAATTATTTACTTTCAGCACCCCTTTCCTTGCATACATTGAGCTTGATTCCACTCCTTAGGGATTACGATGGAGGGGGGTTCTGTTGGTTCAATTATTTTCTTATTGTATGGTTGCTATCTAGGCTTGTTTGCCACTCTTTTTTGTTGTTGATTACTTTCCTTTTCTTAGTTACTATTACATTAAGTGGTTACATCTCCTGTGTTTTTCCTTCTCTATCTTGGTCCTTACTTGGGTTGGTCACATTGGAGCTCCAGGTACATGTCACGTTTGGTCATGATCTATTTGTGGCCTCAGTCTATGTGTTATACCATGTTAGTGTCTTCTCTTCAGGCTTTTTAACCGTGCACACACTGATAGCTAACCCTTCACTTTAACCCCAAGCTATCACAGTAGTTGTCCTTTCTATTGTGCATTACGTGCTAGTGCATTATTTACTTCTAGTCTCCCTTTTCCTTGCTTACGCCTTACTTTTGCCCGGTCGGCCTATGATGCCTATTGGGTACACTTTGTTTTTGGTACTCATGCTACACTTATTCATCTTTAAGTGATGCAATTCTTAGTACAGATCATCAGGATAGATGCAATCATGTAGATTAGCTTGGTGTTGCTCAAGAGATATGGTGAGCAGTTAGCGTTCATGTTGGCTAGTGTTCCTTTTGTTTCAATAACAACTTCGTTGTATTTTTTACTATTATATGTATAGATGATCTATAGCTACAACACCAGGTTATGGGAGTCATGTTCAGTTGTGTATGTTTGTGTTCTACTTCTGTTTCTTCTTTTCATCTCCTTTACTTTTTTTCGTTTTGGTTCTTGTTACTAGTCTACCACTACTTTCTTTGGTCCAGGGTTATAGTTGTCTATAAGTGAGATGTAGAAGTCCTCACAACTCGATTTTCAGGTTGTTACATTTAACAACATGAATTAAAAACATCAACTTTAAGAGTATAAAATAAATTCAACTAAATGCTTCAGACTTAATAATTTTTAGAAGAAATGTAAAGTTACTTTAAAACCTTAATCAACATTCTTTAGTTCGAGCTGACACTCGAATACAGTAGGAGGTTCTACTACAAACATACTCCGAGTGTTAAGCTATGAAGTCTAACATATTACTCGATTCCAGATACGCTCCTAATACCTTGCAAGAATACGAGCGCACAGACTCCTAGTGGATCCACCGCGACACTCAAAAAGCACGCATTCATCCATAACATAATTTCCTATTCTTGGCGACATAAGTTATGGGATAAGGTTTTTATGTGAATCTTCTCAGTCCTAATATTACTCCCAAAACTGACTCATCAGACTTCAACACTCTAGACTAGTGGAACACCCTTAAATGGAACCAACTAGACAAACTTAGACTTCAACAATCTAGACTGGTGGAACATCCTCAAAACCAACTATCCAAACATAAACTTCAACACTTTAGACTACTGGAACACCCTCAAATGGAACTAATAGCCAAACATTCAAATTAAACTACACTAGGTAACCCTTTTTATGGTTATTTCATAAAACACTATTGTTCTTTGTTAACTTGTGATTCAAGTAGAAATCATCATTTAAGGCATATAGTCTCCCGATTAGGCTTAATTAGCCAGAACATTCAATTTAGACCATATTCACAGTTAGATTGAGTAATTTAAGAGTGAAAGGTCCAATACATCCTTGAGAAAAATGGAATTAAAAATGAATTGGCACTTTATAACGAAGGGTTGAAAGCCCATCAACCTAGTTAATGGGCCATCAACTGGTCCATCAAACTTGTCCTTAATTCCATGGGCTACTAAAAGGTTTCTACGAAGCATTTTAGGGTCCATCAATACAAATGATGGACCATAAAAAGTTCAATGAAAACTAGTAACTTTAGCTCATCTATTGGTATCTTACCCTTACTTTTACTGAGGTTTTATGGCCCATCTACTCATTTTATAGTTGGTGAACTCCTTCATCAAATATGGAACAATCTAGACTTTTTGTGAAATTTCACATACTTTATTTGTTAATCTCAAGGAATTATTAGGGTGATTTTAAAGATGTAACAATATCTCCTCCTTGAGATCATTTGTACTTGAATGAAACTCAGGCTAAAGAAAAAGGGAAAAGACTACAAATCTTATGGAATGAGCGCGAAACTTACTCATGACCTCATAATAACCTATCAAACCTAATCTAGCTACTAACTCAGAAGATTGTTATGCATACCACTTTTTCTACCCTTAACTACTATGAACTCATCAAATAATTCATGAATACACTCAACGATACTTATGCAATGCTACATGCTACATACATCATACATCATACACACTCGGAATAAAAGATTAATAGAAAGGCTATTATACTAGACTGAAGTGGAACCAGAAGGAAACAAGTGTGGGTATATACTTATCATATCTTCCTCTGTTTCCTATATATCTCTCTCAATTGAATGGTACCATCATAGAACCTTATCTGAGGTTATCTCTTTGTTTCTTATTTTAGGGAACTATAAGTGTAAGATCTAAACGGGGGCCTCCTCATAAGTCAAACTATATCGAATGTTGAGATTCTTCACTGGTACTACTAACGAAGGATCAATCATGCACATCCTTAACAAATACACATGAAAGACCAGATGAACTGCTGCCAGCTGTGCTGGAAGGTCCAACTTATAGTCAACATTGACAACCCTCCTAGTATCCATATGACCCGATATAATACGGACTTAGTTTTAGTGTCTTACCAAACCTCATTACTCCTTTGATCAAAGACACCATTAGGAAAATCAAATCTCTTTGTCAAAATATAGACCTCTTCTCACATATGCATATGATCTTTGCCTACTCTAAACTACCCTCACTCAGTTGGATAATCTAAACCTTCTACATTACATCATGAACTAGCTCTGGCCCTACCTTTGCTGCCTCACCTACCTCAAACCATCCAATCATAGACCTACATATCCTTCCATATAAAGATTTAAATAGGTCAATTTGCATACTAGTGATAGTTGTTGTTGTATGCATTTTCTATCAAAGGAAAATGCTCAACCCAACTACCCTTGAAATTGAGGGCACAGACTCTTAACATATCTTTCAATGTCTAAATGGTATGTTAGTTTTATAAATCCAATGAATGACAACAAAATTACAGGACTTTTAAGAAATATAAATTCAAATAATTCTACTAACCAGCATTCATTCAAAGTAAATAAATATTCACTGCCATTAAAAATCAATCTTACTTAATTGTTTCCTCACATTGAACGTTTTTTCTGAATAATACCTTAGTTTGAATGAAGTTATTGTTACATTGGAATATGTTTCTTTTTAAAAAAATTGCACAAGTTACTAAAGATGAACATCTCTTTAGAGAGAATAAAAGAGCACTTTTATTGCAATCAAAGCTTCAACGACTAGAAGAATAAATGACCCATCAATGGACTCTTCCTTATTCTTTGAAATAACCTACCATCTTGATTGTTTCCACCGATCAAATTCTTTGGTTGCTCTACTTCCTTAACGTCTAGCTTCTTGAGATTTTATATAGAATTGCGTTCAAAAATGATTACTATCCTTATAAGCCCTCTACCATTTGTATTTTTTCTCTATTTTTAATAAGCATTGTATTACTTAGTGTTTTTTATATGTACAAAAAATAAAGGATAGGAAAATCTTTATGCAGCATAGCATCAAAATAATCGAGTGAAAGAAGAGAAGAGTCTAAGTTTTTTTAGAACTCGAAAGATCTGTAGTTGTTAAAATTATCAAAGTATAGTGGAACCCTCTTACAACCCAAAGGGACTATATGAAGGCTCACATTAATCCCCAATCAATACAAAATATTGTGTGTCGATTTTTCTTTCTGGACATTACTTAAAATATTACTCGTCAATCTTCAGTCACAGTCAACTGAATCTGTGTGATAGTCTACTAAGGAAAAAAAATTATAATTCACCTTATGTCTTAATCTTTAAATTAGTACTAGAGCAAGGTTTATTCATTGTTTAACAACAAGCGAGTAAAGATCATGGCTCTATATATTGCAAGATATTTATTTCAAGAAGGAAGTTTCAGATCAACATCTCCCTACTTAAACGGAAAATATTTTTCACATTGAAAGATTAGGATGAAAACTTTTATTAATTCTTATGATTTCAAGGATTGAAGAGTAATAAAACTTGGTGACTTTTCTATTCCTCCACACAAAAAAAATCAATAATGATGAAACTACAAATAAATTAATACATCATTAGAAAATTATACAATGAGATATTATTTAGAAAAAACATTTTATATAAATAAATCAGTGAAGAAGAATATGAGAAAGTATGAAGTTATGACGCTGCAAAAGAAATATGGGATAAATTCGTAGTAACATAAGTAGGTACTAAAAATGTTAAGTAGGCCATTATATGATTTTTTGGTCTATGAATATGAATATTCCTAATGAAGGAAAGAATAACTATAGAAACTATGTTTGCAAGGTTTATCAAAATTATTGAAAAACTCAAAACTGCAGGAAAAATATATCCCATGTCGAAACAAATTTCTCAAGATATAAAGCGTCTTCCTAACAATAGCATGCAAAAGTAGTTACCATTAAAAGTATGTATATAAATAAACTTACTTATGATGATTGTAGATGTGACTTGATTGACGGCTGTTTGAGAGAATTTTCTCTCTAGCTTGGCGACATTGTCTTCTTCCTTGGCAACCTCTTGCAGCCTTCAATGGCCTCTCAGGCCACTGGAAAGCCTCCTCATGAGGTTTTCCAGCCTCCCACTACCCTAAACTACTCTCAAATCCTACAAAACAACACACAAATCACACCAAAACAGCCCCTAAACCCTATCCCTATCAAGCCTATTATTTTTCAGCATGGAGAACCCACTGTACAGTGGAGTTTGGAGGAGAACAATTGCATGATCAAACATGAGAATCTAGAGTATGCTGTGGTTGGAAAATTCTCATATGGATGGCCAACAATCCTAGATTTATGTAGGTTAATTCGTATGCAGTGTGAACTGAAAGGAGAATGTAATGTTGGTTTGTTGTGCAATAGACATGTCTTGATTAGGTGTTCATTATTTGAAGATTATGTTCAATTATTGTCCAAGCCTGTGTACTACATCAAGGACAAGGTGATGTACCATCAGATGAGGCC
>JBDJHY010000102.1:8671276-8682112 GCA_039654485.1 Withania somnifera | reverse complement strand
CATGCAGGCTTATTCAATCTCTGTGTGGTGGTGCTGATTGCTGTTAACAGCAGGCTGATTATCGAGAATTTGATGAAGGTATATCTTTCTGTAATATCGCTGTAATTAATTTAGCTAGACAGTGCCGTTTGTTGCCTGCCCACTTGTTTGATGCATCAGTATCGCCAACAAAGCCAATCAATGAATAGGAATAGGGTTACAAAAGAGATGATATGCCATTTCAAAATGTCAAGTATTATACTGCAGATGACAAACTTTGACTATAATTGCAGTATGGCCTGTTAATTAGGGCTGGCTTTTGGTTTAGTTCAAAGTCTTTAAGGGATTGGCCGCTCCTAATGTGCTGGTATATCTTGAGCCCCTTCTCTCGTTGCTCTGGTCTTAATACGTACTATTCCCTTGGACAAAGAAGTTTGAAAGTCTTAATGTGCTTCCAGTCTCAGTCTCCAACTTTTTCCTCTCACTGCTTTCCTTGTGGAGAAGATGGCACAGAAGAGACGTATGACTGAGCGTGTAAGTCGAGATCACCTCTTTTTTTTTGTGTTCCCTTTTTTTTTTTTTTAATCTTCCAAAATCCATCCTTATTATATTAATTGAAAATTTCTTTCACATGGAGTTCTGACTGACTTATTTTCCTGTTTATAGTGAAGGAATTTTATGCTGGTGTGTTTTTGTTGGCCATTGTGATTTGTCATTTTTGATGTTTTGACTATTTTTATGATCCATAAATACTTCTAAAACTCAAAGTTAATTAAGAAGTTTTTCTGCGTGATGCTGCAGGTGGTGGTCATTCTTCACATAACTATAACAACAGCTGCCATTTTGTATCCAGTTCTGGTCATATTTAAGTACGTCTTTCTGCATTATAATCATGAAATTTTAATAGGTATCCTCTTAAAAGTGTATGGTAGGCGGATCTTGCAGCTTCCATGTTTGTAAAACTGAGAAATTTTCGAGCTACAGCCGGTGAATATCTTAGATGTCAAAAGATGCCTATTTATTGGGAGAGGAGTTCTGCAAAGGAACTATTATATGTTTCAGAGTTTCACTGTTTGAGACATTTTAAACCCTCATTTGGGATACTGCTTAGGAAAATCACTGATGTAAATTTTGGATTACCATTATGAGAGGAGAATTTTCAACTGTAACTGTCCAACTGCTTTTAGCTGATATATATTGAAAATATAAAATCAAGTTAATGCTTTTTAAACTGCACAGGTGTGATTCTGCTTTTCTGTCTGGTGTAATATTGATGCTTGTTGCTTGTATTGTGTGGATGAAGCTGGTTTCTTATGCACATACGAATCATGATATGAGGCAGCTTGCAAAGTCTATGGATAAGGTATTATAAATCAGTGTTCTCTTCTCATGGATCCATAGGATCCGTGCTTGGTTAAAGCTTTATTTATGGTTTGAATATTAAAAATCACTAGATTAACCAACTTCAGCGGTTTAGCTTATTCTTGTGGTTTGAGCAATATTAATTTCGTGTCTCTTGTATCTAGCTTATTTATGTTTTTTTAATCTTTCTTTGTTCACTTATTTTCGGACTCCAACTTTGTGGGATTTCACTGAGTATGTTGTTGTTGTGATTAACTTATTTATGTTGTTAGGTTGAAACTTCAGATGCGTATTACTCTTATAATGTTAGCTTCAAGAGTTTGGCTTACTTCATGGTTGCTCCAACACTATGTTATCAGGTAGGATCAGTTAAATCTTGCAAAATTTAATCCAATCACTTTCTTCCACTATAGAGAACTTGCAGCATAACATCGTTATCTTATGTCTGTATGCAAATTAACCCCGACTCTAAATAGGCAAACTTGCTTATGGTTGTTGGCAATGTTTAATATAGGATTAGGAGTGGATGACTGTGCCTAGTTGATGCTTTCAGTTTTTTGGTTTAGTCAAAGAGGACTAGACATTGTTGCTGATAAACTTGTATTCAATATGTGCCACATTAACTATCATACATAGACGACAATGGTCAAAGTTATACAATTTGACCATCAAATTATTCTTAATCTATCAGGCATTTTGCAACTAAAAACTCAATCATAGAACTATTCTGTATCCATACTAGTTTGCGTGTACCATGACTAATTCTACAATGTATCTACTAACTCCCTCTAGCAGAAGTACAGGTTACTTTATCCACCAAGGCTTGGACAGATAGAAAGAAATCACCTAGTGTGTTTGCGTCTATGAGATTTGAATATGTATATCATGATTCTCAACATGTTTCATTGATCACTAGGCCACACCCTTGATCTGATATTTTTCTTAGGTCAATTTGTCCGCTAGAGTAAAGTAAATTAGGCCACAAGTGGAGAGAGGGTATATCCATCTCCAACATATATCAAAGCTTAGGAGCTTTAAGTTGGTGTTGCAATTGCTACAATTTGTAAATTTGGTGCCAGGAATCTTGTGATTCATAGTCATCAACTTATTAATTGTCTTTTAGATTTTGAAATCTTGTTGCAGGGCGCTGATCCCTAATATTAATTTTAACAAGTCTAATTTCTTCCCTGCTAGGCTGCTACCCTATAGTATGTACGGAAAAAGGCCCTAAATTACCCTTGAACTATCGAATTTGGTACAAAAGTACCCTCCATTAACCTTTTGTCTCTAAAGTGTCCCTGATGTCAACCTATTGGCTCTAAATTGCCATTAACTTTAATGGCCCACCTTGAAAATAAATTAATAAATTAATTTATTACGTGACATGTTCCAATCGGCTATTGTTGAATTAACCTAATTAAATAATTTCAATTCAGAATCTGGATCCACCTAATAACCCATATCTGCCCTACCTAAATATGGTTTCTTGGGAAATTTTAGTAATTCAGTTGGTTGGCTACCTGAACTCCTAGCTTGTTGGTGACGATTCAATTCCCCACCTATATAATCCCCTTTCCCATTTCCCCTTCCCTTACCCCCAACTTTGAAAAACAAAAGAGACGTTCCTTTTCTTCTTCATCATCATCATTTTCTTCTTTTGCTCTTTTTTTTTTCTAGTAGTTCAAAAATCTTTTGATCAATCTTGAATTTCCTCCCAATTTCTTGAGCTTTAACAACGATGCGTGCTTCCTCAAATGTAGCAAGAAGATTTGGGTCAAAATGGATACTGGATAGAATTCAAATTTGGCTGCCTAAATTTTGAAAAATAAAGGGCTAAAATTTTCATCAAAAGTCTCATTCTGTATCCAATGAGCTGAAATTTTGAAGTTTTCTCTCAAATATTCAAACATTTTCACCTTTGTAACAAGCCTTATGCTCTCTTTATTGTCGATTTTGTCTTCGATCTCCATTTCTAATTGATCTTCAAGGTCCTTCATTAGCTTAGAAACATTCATATCTCATCGTCTTGGTCTTGTGCGATCTTTATGGACCTGGATTGGAGTTAATGAAGAGTGAGTGAAATTTGAGAATTTGATTTTGGTAGTAGTGAATTATGACTATACTCATCTGATGCATTTGAACAGAGAACTCTTTATGCCTTCAAAAACCCAATTGTTTTGATTATCTTCAATTTCTTGAGAAGCTTTCCCTTCCATGGTCTTCAATCTGGAAATTTTCAATAGTAAGTAATCTTCTTATAAAAACTATTTCTTAGTTTAATGGGGCTTTTGGGTGGGGCAGGTATGGGTTATTATGTGGGCCCAGGTTTTGAATTGGAATTAATTAATTAGGTTGATTTTAACAATAGCCAATAGGAACATGCGACATAATAAATTAATTTATTAATTTTATTTTTGAACTGGGCCATTAAAAAATAAGGGCAATTTAGAGCCAATAGGTTGACGTCGGGGCCATTTTAGAGCCAAAAGGTTAACAGAGGGTATTTTTGTACCAAATTTGATAGTTAAGGGTATTTTGACCCTTTTTTGTAGTATGTATCATATGTTTAGGTCTCTCATTTGTTAGAATCCTTATTTTTCCCTCTCTACAATTATTGATACCTTAAAATGCTTTCTGTGATAGATGCTGTGCTCAAAACAGTTGGTTAAAATAATCTTGGTGCAAATGGAGTAAATTATTTAAAAAACAATTTGATGAAGATACCCGTCACTCCACTAACTTGTTATTCATGTATGCTTGATTATTTACCTTGGACTTAGTACTGTTGGTGTTTAGATGTCTTAAATTACTCATCAAGATTGCAAAAGTATTGGATTATATGATACTCAACTTCTTAGGTTGCTGCTTTGGAATTTCTTATTGAATTGTACTGGTCTTACTCAAGACTCCAAGAGCAGTTCTTGTGATTTAGAACTTTGGGTTAGGTCCAGCTCAACTAGTATATTTGGGGAGTTGCTGAGTTGAACATTTTCATTCATTTTGACTACTATACTGTATTTTAGCCTACTACTCTTGGGTCTGGTCCAGAAAGACAACTCATTCTACTACTTTTGGGTCTGGTCCAGAAAGACAACTCATTCTACTACTTTTGGGTCTGGTCCAGAAAGACAACTCAACCAAACAATTAGCTAGAACCGGACAAAGTTCATTCCATGATTATCTAATATTGAAGGACTCTTTTCTATCTAGATTACTAGGGATCAAAGAGATATCACTCTAGGTGTTGTTTTTTTACATACAACTCATTAGCTTTTTTATTTATTTATTCTGTTATCTGAAGCTTAGCTATCCCCACACTCGATGCATTCGCAAAGGTTGGGTAGCCCGGCAATTCATCAAGCTGGTAATATTTACAGGATTGATGGGATTTATCACAGAACAGGTGATTTTTTCTTTCGTGAAGGTTCAGAATTTCCTCTGATAAGAGTAAATACATTCTGACGGGATGCATCCTTTGCAGTACATTAACCCAATTGTGCAAAACTCACAACATCCATTGAAAGGAAATCTTTTATATGCAATCGAGAGGGTATTGAAGCTTTCGGTTCCAAATTTATATGTCTGGCTCTGCATGTTTTACTGTGTCTTTCATCTTTGGTATGTCACTCTACTTCTAACTTATATTTACTTCTTTTTCTTTTGTTCGATGCCCGAATCCTTTTTCTTGCAAGATATGTGCGCTGTAAAATCTTTCAGAACAAGTACCATTACCATGTTGAAGTGTCTGTCTCCACAGGTTTACCCTTTTCCCAACTAAACATGTTTATTTCAATTTTTGATGTATAGTTACTATCCTTTGAAGTGTTGATCGCTTACTATAATTTGAGTTTCTAAACATGATTCGTGCTAACTATCAGGGAGAAAAGTAAGCATCTAAAAGTGCACCAAAAGAAACCCCTCAGGTTCTCAATGAGCCTGAATGGTTTACTTCACATATATCTGATTGAAATCTGTCTCTCCTTCACTCAAGTAAAAGGAGAGAAAAAGTTCCCTAGAATAAGAAAGTGCCTTTAAGTTGTGAATGCCTTAAAGCTAAGGACTTCTGAATCCTTTGAACAGTTATGCTTGTTGACATGACATTAGAACTCATTTCATCAGATGTTTAGACAATGCATTCTTCCTTATTCTGGTTATTGTTAAAGCTTCAAATTCATGTCATCATAATTTGTCTCTTTGCTTTCTCTTCGAAATTGCTTTGGTATAAGCGAGGATATGAAAAGCTTATGCTCTTATCTTTGAATAATACTAAAATGAAAATTTGGAGTTTACATATTACATATTTCATATTTGTCTTCAGGCTAAATATTCTTGCTGAACTTCTATGTTTTGGTGATCGTGAGTTCTACAAGGATTGGTGGAACGCGAAAACAATTGATGAGGTAGATTCAACTATCACTTTGCCTTTTGTTATATCCCAACTGTTTCAGAGCTGGTTGGAGTTTCTTATTTGACTTTTACATGATTTTCCTGCTGCGGTTGCTGTTATCAGTACTGGAGAATGTGGAATATGGTATGTCCATCTGCCTTTTTTTATAAATCATTTCCTGATTCTTGTGCATGCAAACATGATGTTGTCTTACTGACCAAGAAGTGGAATACCGAACCTACATTTTGAAATGATGTTATATCCTATCACCATCATTCTTGGTTTGGTTTCTCATTAGTAAAGCTTTCCGTTACAGAATCAAATGTCTGTCTTCTCTTTCGCTCCACGTCTGGCTTTAAACAAATATCTTTGGCCCAACCTGAATCTTTCCAAAAGTACACTTCTTGCTCAAAAAACTGTTAAGATATTGTTGTAAACATATTAAGGTAAATAAATGTAACTAATAACCCCGTTTAAGTATTCTTTTCCTAAAAAACTGTTAATAATTTTGCATGTCAGTTAGGGAAAAAAGTGTGTTCGAAGTTCTTTTTTCTTCTTTTGGGCCTTTATTGCAACTGCATTAGAATAATCCAGGTAGTGCTTGGAAGCAACATAAAAATGGCTGACTCTAAAATTTAAACAAGTTTTAAGTTTTCAAAGGCTGCTGCTAATAACTACCAAAATTTTCATTTAGACACTTGAACTTTGCCTTGTTCCAATTGAACACAAAACTATATACAAGTTTGTTCCTATCAGACACAGCAAACTGATGTGATATATTTCTCTCAAATAAACACGTGTACTTATACATCTGATGTGGAAAATATTTATTTTGCATATTATGATAGCAGACAGATTAATAGCATAAATTGCTAAAGTAGACGAACAATGATCCGAGTTCCGTATTAATTTTGTGAGAAATGACTGAAAATCGAGGGAAAGTATGAACTTTTCTTTGGGTTTTTTCAATCCTAAATATTTGTGTATGAATGTATATCATCCCTTTAATGTGAATTTTGTCTATGTGACATTTATTTTAATAAGTGGAATAATATTTTCCACATCAGACGCATAAGTACATGTGTTTATTGGTGAAATATGTCACATCAGCTTATTGTATCTGATAGGAACAAATTTGTGTATAGTTTTGTGTTCAATTAGAATAAAGACAAGTTCAACTGTCTAAATGAAAAATTTGTACAAGTTTTAGGGGCTGAATATGTATTTGGTTTAATTAATATTATTGAAGAAACTTAATCGTGAAGTTAGTGGAATACTGTTATACATTTCTACATATTGACATAGGAAGTATCTTTTAAAAATCTTATCAATATTAAAAATGGAATAAGAATGATCTGCATTAGTTTTGATTAGCGATTGCTGTAGTACTTCAAATACATGTTACATTTTCCTACTTTAGGCATGTTTTGGATTATTTTCATTTTCATTTTTACGTGTAAATGATATATTCCAAATTGCTCTTCAAAATTCATAAGCATCGAATAACTGGCGGATGCAACATAGTAGCACTCGGTTCATTTGAACGCAGTACTTTCATTGCCTAGCATAAATTATGTATAAAAATCTATTAAAATTACTATAAATATTAGTAGATATGAAAGCATAACTTTAAAAATACAAAAGCTTAAAGATTGACCCCATAGAGTTTAAATTCCTGATCTGCCATTGCTGACACTTATCACTGTGATATCAAGTGCACCTATGACTACGATGATCTCCAAACATTGATGAACTCTTAAGACCAGAAAGTTTTGAGATCACTTTAAATCCTAAATCGTACAATTTAATTAGCTTATTTCAACCCTCCCTGTTACTCTATGTTTGATGGTTGTCATTTATTGTTATATAATGTATCGTATTGCATTGTTTTATGGTGTATTATATCGTACTGTATTGTTTTAATGAATACAATGTTTGGATAGATTTTATCTTTTTCCGTCGTTAGATAATTTCACATATCAACAATTTGAAGGATGAACCTACTAGAAAAGTAGGATACGGAGTAGGGCTACTATAAAAAAGTGAGATAAATGATAGAATAGAATAGTAAAGGTAAAATTTTAAAAAAATTTAAGGTAACCACGCTATACCGCCAAATTGATGGTTACATAAAATAGGGATTTTCATGGTTACTTAATTATGAAATCAAATCAAACCATACCATACAATTTTTTCTCTTAAGAAAACATACCATACAATATGTATAAAGTAACAATCAAAACAAACATGGTATTGGTAGTAATGATACAATACAATATCATGGGTAACATCCATCCAAACAAAGAAATCTTGTCCTATCCCGCACCTGCATTTGTCCAAAACTTTCCATCCCCACACATGTCTAAACCCGCCCCCAACGCCATCCCTAATTAACTATAAATTGAAGGTTATAATTCAAGACTTCAGGTTTTGTTTTTCTGAAACAGATCTAGTAGTAATCCAAGCTTTTAGAATAATAAAGCTAGACAAATATCTAATAGACATCGCACCAAAAGTGTGGCCGAATGGTAAATGAAGTGGGTTCCTTAGTTCTCATATTCTAAATTAATAGAATTAATCGTTTGGTGATTTCTTTTCATCTGTTCAAGACTTGGTGAACAGAATTACCTAACCCCTGAGGTCATAAAAAAGAGAATTACCTAATCCCTGAGCTAATGGGAGGTAGTGGCTACTCCTTGGAATTAGTTTAGGTGTGTGCAAGATGGCCGGACTCCACAATTATAAAGAAGAAGGATTATTTGAGTTCTGAATTTTGACATCTTATGTGCTGAAAAGCAAACTATAAAAATAAAGTATGTAAACATTTCCATAAACTTAATGCTTCATTAAACTTATTTCTCCTTGTATTGTTAGGTCCATTTAAAGTAATGATGTCATAAAAAAGTTTAACTTTTTATTTTAATTTCATTATCCAATTTTACCATAATAAATACCTAAAAGTATTGGATAAAAAGAGAAAAGAATTCAGGTTAAGGTTTGTCTGTTTTAGGTTAGGCAGAGTACCTAAAGAGACCCCCTTAAACTTGGGATGAATTATTGGTTACACACCTAAATTATCCGTGTATCGGAGAAAAAGAGAAGAATTCTAGTTAAGGTTTGTTTGTTTTAGGTTAGGCAAAATATCTAAAGTGATGCCCTAAACTTGGCATGAGTAACCTGCAAATGCAATGTAGGCATTGAGTTCGGCAATAATGATATCCCCCAACATACCAAAACTAGCTGTCACTCCACCAGTTATACACCTAAACTGTTAGTAGTCTTCTTCACCCCCCTAACCCCCTCCCCCCGAACTTGTCTATTTAATTGATTTTACTCGTAGATGCTCTGGCTCTTCACTTTTCGTTGTTGCACCCGTGTCGACACGACGGGTGTGTGTGTGGGATTTAGGCCCAATTTGTTAACTAATTTTGGGTACTTTGACTAAATTAGATGGAGAAATTCTGGACAGATTCAATGATTTTTGTAATCAAAATAAAAGGTAAGGTAAAACTAAAGAAAATGGAATACCTTGTATATAGAAATTTATAGTCACTCCTTTTCTTTTTATTACCTTCCAAGATTCTCCTCTTGATCAATATTTTCTCTTTAATTTTTTCACATAATATCTCATAATTTAGGTTTTATCAATCTATCTTTAGATATTTGAATTAATTTTATTCGAATCCCCGTACTTGTATCCATACCCGGATATGTTCCCTGAATCTTAAACTTTAAATCATGAAGGATTGGATCTCTAATTCCGCACCTGTATCAGATGTCCAAACTTGAGTCCAAGCAACTTAGACTTTACCATACTTCCTTAGACACTTATTGTCACGTTTCGAGCCTAAACCCTGGACGTAACAAACACCCGTAAACCAAAAGTGGCCCGAGCAAATCGCTTGGCCTGGCGTGAGGCATGAAACACACCTACTAGAAATACCGCGGAAGCATATACATGGATGATTTTTTTAAATAAGTAAAGAGATACTACAACTTTCAATATAAACAATGAGATATACTGAAAATTTTCTACAACTGCTTAACCGTCTGTCTATGAAGTTTCTACTAACAACCGCAGAATTGCCGGGACAGATCCCCAGCTAACTCTAAACAAATGCAAAAGAAAGTACAAAGAAAAGGACTAATCTGCAATAAACACTTGTCGGAATATGAGGATTCATCACCATCTAATTGATACTTATTGAGTCTACCAATTCATGAGTTGGGAAGGCATTTCTAAATCTACAGGGTGAGTGTAGGCAAAAGCGTGTGTCAGTACGTGGAATGTACTGGTATGCATGAATGCAAATGAGGTTATTCATGACAAGGTATGAGTGATTTGGTGGAAGATAAGATGCGAGAAGTAAGGTTAAGATGGTTTCGACATATGATGAGGAGGGGTTCGGATGCTCAAGTGCGTAGGTATGAGAGAGTGTTGTTGGATGGTTTCAAGCGGGATAGAGGTAGGCGGAAGAAGTATTGGAAGGAGGGGATTAACATGACATAGAGCTATTACAACTCACCGAGGACATGACCCAAGATAGGAAGTTGTGGAAGACGTGAATTAGGGTGGTAGATTAGGAGGTAGGTGCGAGTTTCCGCTGGTAGGGTGTTTCGCGTGCTAGTAGTAGGGTAGTGTCCTGTCTTTGGCACTGAATTGAGGGTTGTTGTTTAGATTGATTATTGTGTTATTTTCTACGTGGCGTTGTTTTTGTTATTTTAGTCATTTACAAAACTTTATATTGTTTATTGTTGTACTAGACTATGGTGTTTGTCGTGAGTTGAGGGTCTTTCGGAAACAGCCTCTCTACCTCATCAATGGGGTCGTGGTATGGACTACGTATACTTTATCCTCTCCAGATCCCATTTTCTGGAAAATTACTGAGTATGTTGTTGTAATTCTAATTAAAGAAACTTGGGGTTGTTGTGAAAAAGAATTAGAACCTATCATTCTCTTAAATTTTTTTTGAAGCACCTTTTTTCTTTCCTGAACTTTTCTTAGTCGAATTTATAATATAATATAATTAAATTTAAATTAGCAATTCAACCAAAAATGATAAATAATAAATGCAAAATTTAAATAATAAGATTAGAGAGGAACGAAT
>JBDJHY010000102.1:8640083-8653191 GCA_039654485.1 Withania somnifera | reverse complement strand
CAGCAATAGTACAAGTACACTTTCTCTTTCATTTCTTTTTAGATTAAACACACCTTTTCAAATAATTCTTCCCAAATAAGATGCGAATATAATGAAGAACACCAAGAACAAGAAGAATCTTCAAAAAATTGATAACTTTTTCGTTTTAACTCGAAATCTCACAAAGTTCATAAGCTCCCCTTGATATGAGAAACAAACTTCAATACTTTTTATCCCTTAATTCCAAGCCAAAATATTTAGATTTTGAAATCCATTTTTTTTTCTTTAAGTCATGAATAACACCATGAACATGAAGAACACCAACATTCAAGACCAATCAATTTCTACTTTGCGCAAATTTTGGATTTGAAAATTGATATAGAGAACAAACTCTAACACCTAGAATCTCCAATTCCACTTAAATCTACAAACTTACTTCCTTGGATTTCAAGTTCTTCAATCCCAAAAATGGAGAAAACCTTAAATCAAAATCCGAAACAAGACTAAATCTCAAGAACTAGAGAACATGAATCTAGTGTTGGAAGCTTAAACAAGACATAAAAATCAAACTAAATATGAATTATTTTTTTTTACTTTTTCTTTAAAAAAAATACTAGATCCATAGAACGAATCTATTCATGCTTCAGATACCAAATTATGTAATTTAAATCATGAACAAGAAGTAAAATGCAGAAACAAAAAATAGAAGATAAGGCACAAGCTAATGAACTAATTAGCAACCTTAGGTATATTAAAGCTAAAACCTCTAATTCGAATCCAAATACACGCACGTAATTAAAATAAGTAGCTTGACACAAAAGATGAAACTGTAAGAAACCCAAAGTTATATTAAACATAAGGATCTCAAACGTGTTAATCCTACAAAATTACCAAATCTCTTACGAAGACCTCAAGTAATTATATCTCTTATTACTTGAAATCTCCTACCAAACCCCATTTCTAACAACATTCAAAAGTAGCTCCATCAAGCTCTCAAGTCTCTCAAAGTAGATCCAATTTATCAATCAACAAAAACTAGAAAAAAAACAAGACGAAAATAAATAGTGATTTATAGTCCTAAGGCTAATTAATACACATAGCCTCAGAAGTGATCCGAAAATGAAACTGTTGATCTTTGTAAACTCAACATCCATCGCCAAAGTGATCTACTTATCTCCAATTTTGGCCTTGCATCGCCAAACTTGGCAATGTGCTTGTTTTCTCTTTGGGCCATATGTCGTCCACCTTTTTCGAGCTCCAAGCTATCATGCATACATGGTATTGCTTTAATGGAATCCCTGTCCAAGCACGCGTAGTCTCGAGCTTCAAATCTTCATTCCAAGCCCCACTAAGCCTTCTAAGTTGTGAATTGGTGACAAGTCCAACAACTTCTTAGTTCGGCCTCGTGTGTAAAGTTTTGATGAAACTCGACCTACATTAGGTTGTTAGAGGAAAATTATTGTTAGAAATGTTCATGTAGAAGCTTCTCTTTTATTTGCAAGTATCCACTTATTTGAAACTGCTTTAGAGGTTAATTAATAGAGTTATTTACAGTTTTTGAAATCTTCCTCTAAAATAATTTTTTTATGGACATCTTCTAGTCAAAAGGATCTTACTCAATTCACAATAGAAACTGGCTCCTATCCCATATTTTTTTCTTTTCAGACTAAATTGTTGAGCTGGCTATTTTTAGGGATTTAAACTTGTGAAATTCTTTATCTATTCCAATAAAGCGTAAAATTCGACTTGCTTTTGATACATGTGCGAAGCATATCTATGTGTTTTTTCTCCTCGTAAATTTGAGAAAAAAGAGAAAAAATAAAATTGAAAAAAAAAAAACAAATTGTACCCTTTTTGTAATAGGTAATGCCTCTTTTTCTCTCGAAAATACTTGTAATAAGATATTATCTACAATCGAAAAAGTCTTCTTCATAAAATTTTCATTTATCCATGCTTTAGACATATTTGACAATCCGTTCTAGATCTTTACCGGCAAAGAGATCCACAAGAAATAAATTATATAATACAAAACAACATAAAATATTGTTTTTTGAAAAAGAAAAAGCAGAAGATATGAATCCTCAATTGTTCCTTTCTTTTTTTTTTTTCCTTCCTCCCATGTCCTAACATTTTCAGATTAGACCGAATTGTTTTAAAAAAAAAAAATAACCGATGTCATAAGGTTATTATGCTCTCCTCCATTTAAATTTGTGCCATAGTATTTTAATTTTGTTTCTTATCCGCTTCGGATATTCACTTTTGGGCACCCACTAATACAACTGGTTTGATAAGATTGATTTCAATATTATTTTATTTTTGTTTCTTATCCGCTTCCGGATATTCATTTTTGTGCACCCACTAATCCAACTAGTTTGATAAGATTTATTTCATGGACCATGCATGCCAACAATACGACCCAAAAGAAATGCGTAGCAACACAACTTCAACAAAAATCACAAGACAGTGCCACATTAGCGACCATTCGTTATTCCTATAGATATCCATGTCAAATTTTGATCTTTCTATCCTAATACATATACATACACTATATAGTTCCACAAAATAAGGTCTGGAACTCATCCAAAGTTACTTTACTCTAAGCAGGCCTGTTGGATGGTAAGGATGATCATAGCACCTAAAGTTACTTTGGCTCAAGCTCGAATTGATAAAAAGCCAGGGAAGAGCATGATTAGGCAAGATATACCTGCAACTGTTGGAGGATCACATATCTGTTAGGTGGAAGAAGTTGATATTCCAGAACTCTGCTAGACCAAAGGCTGTTTTCACCATGTGGCTGGTAACCTATTCCAGAACTCTGCTAGACCAAAGGCTGTTTTCACCATGTGGCTGGTAACCTGCTAACAGCTGATCGACTGATCGATTGCGGAATTAATGTGGTCCGAACTGCTCACTGTGTCATCAGTCCCACGAATCCATAGAACTCCTATTCGGGAAATGCCACTTTGCCTCAACATGCATGGATCAAGATCCCAACATGATTGCAAAGAAGTGATATGCGGTGGGATCTATGGGATCATTACCAGAATTGGGCCATTGCCAGAAGTGTACGCAGTGTGGGCCGAAAGAAACATGAGGATTTTTTAGAAGAGATTTAGGGATGGGATAGTGTGGCAAGAGAGCTCCTAAGGGGGTACAACAGCTACTGCCCAGCCTTGTCTTTTGATTCTGCTTAGCATCATATAGACTTCTCCAGTTTTGTTTTTGCTTCTGATAGGAATCTGTTTGCTAATTGCTATGGTTTTGTAACGACTGTTCTTGGTAATTAATATAGAAGATTAGTCCCCCCAAAAAGAAACTCATATACAAAGTGAAACCAAAACAATGAGGAGAAATGGCAATTTCTGGCATTCATTTTTTACACCCCTCGTACATTAGGAAAATGGAGTATTTAGATAGTAGAACATTGGGATACTCACAGATTAACCCTTATTCCATTTCTTATTTACATTTAACATTTCTGGGTAGTTGTGATACATAAATAAAATAGAAAAGCTGCCAGTTAAGGAACCTAGATGCTCTGTATTGTATTTTCACTTGCACTACGCAATATAAGAAA
Organism: Withania somnifera; assembly: GCA_039654485.1. Taxonomy (NCBI): domain Eukaryota; kingdom Viridiplantae; phylum Streptophyta; class Magnoliopsida; order Solanales; family Solanaceae; genus Withania; species Withania somnifera. The sequence goes on along the minus strand of JBDJHY010000102.1, from coordinate 8,649,635 downwards.
AAAAAAAAAAGAAAACGATTGAAATAGCCGGCTGAAAGAGGCAAAAATATCATGCCATGACATTGCTTTCTAGCGCCTCCTATTCTTTCGATTGGCAGATCATTACACAATGTACTGGAGAGAAATGAACATATCATTATCCTTGCACGAGCTACTGCTACACATGAATTACAAGTATTCTAATATTTGTGAACTGCATTAACTCAACGACACCTAACCTGAAAAGTGTTAAAAGAGTATGGGAAATTTAATGTACAATTTAACTAATCCCCGGCAGGTTGGACTGAATTAAATGATTATAGACAATGCTGCATGCATTGCCTAGATCTGATAAAGAGTCATGCACCATGTCCGAGTTCGTACTAACAGAATATTACCTCCTGTATTGGCACAATCTGGATCTGTTCATTTGCTGTAGATCTTTTGCCAGCCCAGACAATAACTGCTAGTCCACTACTTCCCAGCCCACGAATTCAAATAAAAATAAATTTCCAGGGCTTTCAATTCTATCTGAAGTCCACCACACAAGCAAAATTTACAAATTAAAGGAGTTGCAATCAATGAGCCTTCTCTTCATCGTCAAAATGTAGTGTCTCAATTCCTATGAGTGTTGATTCATAGTTCTTTATGCCAGAAGTATTCTTTCCAGATGAGGCATATCTAGGATCAGATGATCCACCAAGTAGCGAGTTTCTATGTCCACCTGATATTTTGTGCATGGTCGCTGGACTTGCCTCAGGCGTGCAAGAATGTGTAGGGTCAGAGTCATTCCCCGTTGTGAAAGTCTCACGGCTTCCACATACTAGACCTTGCCTCAGAGATCCACTTGATCTTCCCAGAAAAATGGAGCTTGACAACTGCAAATATTGGTGTGATTCAGAAAACTGGAGAAAAAGGGGTGAAAGACACGTGTTGTAGCAGAAGAATAAGCTTCAATTCTGACAACTTTGAAATCTTAAAAACATCTATTTGCTTTTCGTGCTTAGCTAAGTTAATATAAAATCTTTACCCAAGGGCATCTCCGGGAACATTTATCTGCAATAATGGAAGACTTGGGACCGAGAAACATTTCATTGTAAATAGCTTCATAAGTCCTTATTATGGAAAGCATAAAAAATCTACTGTTATTGGCCTTCAGGGCCCGTCATTTGAAAATTACTCTCTACTACGAAGATTCTATTTATCCACCTCAAACTCACCATAGCATCTTTGCTCGTAGAATCATTTCCAATAGGGCTCTTCTGCTTGGATAAACTTCGAGAACTTATCAGTGGTTCAGGACTTCTCCAAGAAGGATCTGCTGATTGTCTTCCTTCTTCACCTGCAAAATGGTACGGAAGCAAATAAAAAACGAGATTCTCATATAAATAGAGATACAAGGAGATATGGCCAGTAGTTACATGTAGTTAGCAAAAGTGAGACACAGCAGAAAAAGTGACAACTTGCATAAGTCTAGAAAATAGAGCACACAGAGCTGGTACGCCAGAAACTAACCTGTCTCTCTTTCTGCCCTGGGAATAACTAGAGGCATGCCTGAGCTGGTTCCGGCACGAGGGCCCTTAAAAAAAAAAACCACTGTCAGACACAAGTGCATTATATGTGAAGAAAAAAGAAAAGTTGTACCACTTACAAGAGTTCGGGAAGGAGGAGCTGCAATTTGCGATTGCTGATACTTCAATATAGTCCAATCAAAAACATAATCAAACTGAAAACCTGCAATGGGAAAACAGAACTGTAACAACAAGCTAGATCGTATATTACAGACAGCTAGTAACAGCTTCCACAGGCTTATTATGACCTTCACGGATGAAGAGGTCACGGAATATTCTCTTCAGATAAGCATAATCTGGTTTATCCTCGAACCGGAGAGAACGACAGTAATGGAAATATGATGCAAATTCAGTAGGATAGCCTCGACATAATGCCTGCAGAAACAGAGAATAGCAGTTAGGTTCCACAAAGAAAAAAGGGGCAGCCTAGAGCACTAAAGCTCCTGCTATGCCCGGGGTGGGGTCGGGGACCGGGCCGAACCACAAGAGTTTATTGTACACAGCCTTAGCCTGCCGTGGAAATAGTCTCTTGCAGAAATGCATGAAAGGCTAAATATTTTTTAAAAATATCCAATCACCTATTTGTAAATAAATTACCTCAAAAGATGTTGAAACCTTCCTTTCACTAATTTTTTCATACTTCTGCTTCTTATTCCCTGCTTTCAGCCCTTGCCAAGGAAGGCTGCAATAAGTAAATGTCAAACACAAGCAGAAAAAAGGAGACAGATAGAAGCAAAAATCACCTTCCACGGAGGAAGTACATAAGAACATATCCAAGAGACTCCAAATCATCCCTCCTGCTTTGCTCTATCATTGCCAAAAAAGTACATTAAGTCAAAAGATAGCACAATTCAACCGTTAGAAAAGTGAACAAGCAAGCCTAAGGAACCAGAACACTTACCGATGCCGAGGTGAGTGTTCATGCTAGCATATCTTGCAGTTCCCGTCAAGTTTTTGTTCTCTCTGAAAAGCGAAATACCGGACCATATCATATAGGCTAACAGACATGAAAGACTCACAAATTCTAGATACCTGAATTCATGTGCATGAACAAATATAAACATCCTAAAGCTATATGAATGAATAGTGGAGAGCCCACCATTGTACTTACAGGTCTAAAAGCTGGAATACACAGATATTCACACCACAAGGTTCAAGGGTACTCTGAATGAATAGTGATTAGTCCACTGTTGAACTTACAGTTTTAATCTGAATTATCCAGATACTCACACAACAAGGTTTTCTTTAGGAAACAGAAGGGAACAAAAGCGGAAGATATTGTATTTTTCAAGATTTTAGCAAAATCATTTGTCTCCTCTCATTTCCATCATTCCATCCAAACATAATAAAAGAGTTTTCAGTAGAAATACATCATACATTTCGTATTGAACAACTGCCAATTACAGACACATCACAATCTCACATAATCATATTAAAATGTCAACACAGCCTGAGCATGTAACTTTACAAAACGCTCAATTGAAGCCGATAGGACTATACCTTCTGTGGTTATTTAAACACTAATAAACATTTTCCTTTTTCTTATGAAATAAGCAATTAGATTACTTAAAATGAAAATTCTTAATAAACCGTATTGGATCATGTGCCATCCTTTTTTCTTTTTTCTTTTTAGGATAAAGTATTGCATTATGATGTACTCATTGATAGAGAATTGAAGTTGAGTATGAATCAGTTTGCTTCCAATGCTAAAAGCAAGTCAAATCTTTTAAAAATAAGGGAAAGGACCATAAGGCCCAAGACATAATTTACTACACACTCCAGTAGAGCATATTGACAATTAAAAAAAGAAATAAAGGTTATGTAGACACTTGATATCCTACCAAATAAGAAACTCATAATCAACTTACCGGTAAGGAATGTGTTGGTGAGATGAAGTATCTCGATACTTCTTCGCTAGACCAAAGTCAATTATGTAGACCTGCATTTTAAGTTAAAGCTTAATATTAACGGAACAAGAGATCCTAAAAAATTATAGAGACATAAGAAAGAAAAATGTATAAGAATATGGGACCTGATTTGCACGCCTTCCCAAACCCATAAGAAAATTGTCTGGCTTGATATCTCGATGCAGAAATGATTTAGAATGAACAAATTCAATACGATTAATCTGCAGCAATTACAGAGTAACCGTGTAACCAACATGTTTTAGGATGGTCTACCGACACTAAATTTGAAGCTTTAAGAAAAAAAAACATTAACCATTTGATCAGCAAGCATTAAAACTGTCTTCAGGGAAAGCTTCCTGCTGCAAAAATTAAACAAATCTTCAAGACTGGATCCTAGTAAATCCATAACCAGAACATTGTAATCTCCCTCCATGCCGAACCACCTCACATTTGGAATTCCAGCTACGACAGAAGTATTACAATCAGAAAGCTGACCAAAACAATCTAGGCAAGAGAATAGCTACTAGATTTTCTTTTTAGAGGGAAAAACAAGAGAGAGACACAGGAAAAGCTATTACTTCCTTCCTGAAGAATTCTATACAACTTTGATTCATATAGCAATTGTGGGTGCTTTGTCTTAACATTTTCCTGCAAAAAAAATTAACATAATCATAATAAAAAGATATAGATGGAGTGGCTAGTTATAGTGTCAAAAAGACAAGACATTACAAGCCAAGTTCTGAAAACACATGGGCAAATAGAGCACTTTGGTCGGTCCTTATATCTTGCAGATGGTTGTTATATAGGAATATGCTACAAATGAGGGTTTATCGCCTAATGCTAGTTCAAAAAATATGAGATGTCAAAAATCTTAAATGTTACTGGGATGGAAACTGTTTCAGAGCTAAAACCAGTATTAGAATGTCCACAGCTATTAACTTCTATTTCACTCCGTGTAAACACCACTATGACTCAAATAGACCAACAAATAGAAGTTTAAAGTTTCTTTTCCATAGTAAGCTCGGATTAACTAAGAACAGAGATTTTTAGAGAACAGTTTGGGAATGCTTTAGATATCAGGCATAAATTTAAACATAAATATTCCATAGTATTAACAATAAAGTAAGAAATTTCATGTATATCACAATTAATACATGACTATTAATAGGTTGAAGTGCATAGTCACTTACACATGACTGTCGTTTTTGATATAATGTATCTCCTTACCTCATCTTACATGGCATCAAGTAATTATTACTACTTGAAGAGTCACAATTCTTCTCCTTGATTGTGATTTCTTCAAACTAAGCTTAGATGATATTTTTAATAATGTAAAATGCTATTCCCAGATGATTAAGAAATCGTGCCTGAAGTCACAGTCAAAATCAGATATCTTGACCTTTTGCACTCCAAACCCAATCATTCTCAGAACCAGGAGAATACTAGACCAATAACCACGTTAAAATCCCGGAGAGTGATATATTTCACTTCCATGTAGTTAATATTGTAAGAAACTGAATTTCTAAGTTTATTGTAATTTTAATTAAATATAAAAAGGAGATGAATTTGGTATAGCTTTCCTTCAGACGTTGAGAAAAAATGTTTTATTTCAAAAGTTTTGGGTATAAGTTGAGACTTGCACCACACCACCAAACATACATTAAATTGGAAACACTATCAGGTCTTTATTCCGGTTGGTTCAGAAATGGAATCTTCCAGAGTATGGAAATATATAGATACTTTAAACCATGATAATAATCACATGGATGCACTAATAAGCCCATCATATAACACATCAAAGATATTCTCCAGTAGTGAATCTTTGCTTTTTCACTGTAAATTCATGTCCTTGGAGACTTCAAAATTACAAACTTCTAAAACTGCTCACTTGAACTCAAGCAAATAAAACTCCATCTAAGCAATCGATAGAATTCATTAGGTTTTCCCTGTTTGAGCAACGGAACAAGAAGCAAGATAATTTTTTTTGACCCAGTTGCCTTTTGAGAATTCAGATAAACGTAGTCCACACTTGACTTCAAGAATGCACCTCACCCAAAACAAGTAAACTCCGTGCCAACAGAATTTCAAACATCCTTATTTTATGACCAACATAAACTATAATGTAACAGAAACAGAAGCAGATTCACTGATAAACATTTCCCAAAAAAAGGTACCACACAAGCCTTGTGAGACCATTTAAATCTTTAAATCAAATGCTGCTGCTTCTTTTATACACTAGAAAATATTTACAATCTTTTGTGCCAAGGAAAGATCTATCCAGAAAAAAATTATATTTAAAATACTCTTCTGTTCATTCATCTTGTTTTCCAAAATGAGAACATAGAAAACAAGAATATATAGCATTAAGATCACTCTGATAAGAAAATCAGAATCGACACAAGAAACTGTACTAGGGATTTGAAATAAAAGTCAAAGATGGATTAAGAACCATTAGTTCCAAAGGTAAACAAAAAGAAGACAGACAGACTCCCGCAAGAAATGTCAGTAGAGTTGTTTATCCCCACCAGAAAAGGCAAGTTTTTAGCAATACAGGAAAGCTCCAAGGTTATGCTAGTTGTTTGACCCCTAAACTTAGTCACACACTGATTGAAAAATGGTACTTAGCCCAGAAGCAAAAGCCTTAATTTACATGCACTTATCAGTTCCGAATATGTACTTCAAATGCATTACTCTACTTTATCAAGATGAATTGCCTCAATTGATATCCAAAGTGTCCAGAAACAACACATTCCAATCCAAAATAAAATAACAAAAAAGAACGGCAATTACAATAATACAAGCAGAAGTAGAATAAACTACTAGTATAAAACAAAATAAAGCCACTCACCAGCTTAATTGCCAACTCCTCATTATTCTGAATATTAGTACCTACACCCACCACCACAACATCAATCAATCAACTTCAAAAAGACACAAGAAGAAATAGAGAAATTCTGCAGAAAAACTCACCAAGATAGATCTCACCGAACGATCCACTGCCAATTTTGCGACCAAGTCGAAACTTATTACCCACACGAGGCTCCATTCAAAATTAAGGAAAAACCTAACTATCTCAACCTTGGAATCCAAAACAAAGATTTTTTTTTCTTCAAAATATCCAAAAAATAAATAAATAAATAAATAAATAAATAAATAAATAAATAAATAAATGTGTGTTCTATACAGAGATCTGAAGGGTCTTCTTCTAGCTTCAAAATTTGATCCTTTTTTGTCTTATCTACAAAGCTAGGGTTAGGCTGAAACAAAGATTAAAAACAAATGAAAAAAAGGAGGAATTTGTGGAGATGCTTTCTTTTTATTTGAGAAAATCATGTGTCATTTAATTCTTTAAATTAAAAATGGCGATAAGTTTGATCTTGGCTAATTAAAGTTGTCTTAAAAATTTTATTGACTTAATTATAGGCTTAACTAATATTTTTCAAATTATTAATTTGTTTTAAAGTATAAAAAGGTCCAAATTTGTAAAATTAAATTCAAAATTGTTTGTAGTTCCACTTTTGTTTTTGACTCATTAAAGCTCTCCGTCTTTTCTTTTTTCTCAACCTCCCTCAACTATTCTCAAACTCAAATTTGGGGATTTTTTCTCTGGCAAACAAGCGAGCTCGTTTTCAACCAGTAATTTTTGTCTCCGATGAACTGTTTAGGCTTTTTCTTTCTGTTCTAAGGTAAATTTTCATTTTTATTGTAGTTTAAAAAGTTAGGGTTTTGTATTTTCTTGAAGAAGCCCTAATTTGTGATATTTATTCTCGTACCACTTGATATGGTTGTTGTACCTTGGTATATTTTATTTAGTGAAAATACAAACTTGTTGTTCTTGTTCTTGTTCTTGAATATTGTTATTAAAGTAATAAAGTTTTAAAAAAAAATGAGTACTCTGTTGCAATAGATTATTGGTTTGTTGGACAAAATCATACAAGTGTTGGATTGTAATATAGTTTGTTCTTGTTATCATATTTTGTGTTGTTGATAAATATAGTGAAATGGGTTTAAAAAATTAAAATTTAAAAAATAACATAATAAAAATTTAGGGTCAATAATTGATATGGTTGTATATTTGTAAATAGAGTGTGTGTATTCATTGAAAGTATAATTTTTATTGTTCTTGTTCCCGTTCTTGAATATTATTATGAAAGTAGTGAAATTTTAAAATTTATTAAATGATCTGTTGCAATAATTGATTGATTTGTTGGACAAATTCAAACAGCTCCTGGATTGTAGCATGTCTTGTTTTATTATTATATTTTATGTTGTTGTTAAATGTAGTGAAATGGGTTCATCAAGTAAGAATTTTAAAAATAATGTGTTTGGTTATTATAAAATAACGGTAATAATTAGATAACTACTGTATTGAATAATTATCATTAACAATTAGATAATTACTACTAACAATTAGATAACTATTTGGTTTCATTATCATAAAACGGCGCCAAAACTAGCTTGGTTTCAAGATGTAGAATCTATCCTGAATCACCGTGGATACCGTTGAATAACGGTAGTGATTACTATTAATGCGTTTAAAGTGGCAATAACCACGACGGAGGTTACTCTATGATATTAGCGTCCACTAAAGTAGCAGTTACAAGAGATAGGTATAAAAGCCAGAAAGCAAGAATGCAAAGGTATGCTCACAATATTATTTACAAAGAATATTCATATACTCTTCAAAAGCTCTTTGTTAACCTAAGCATCGGAGAATTACCCCGGGGACCACCGTGGGCTCTATTTTACAGGTGCTTATTCTAGAGCCATTGCTGCCATTCATTATAATAAGGTAGATTTATTAGTAGAGTTGTTGGTGATCTTTCTAGATTCATCAATCGGCGCCGTATGTGGGGACAGAGTTGGAGATTTTGTTTTGAAAAACTAAAATTCAAAGACATTATGAAGATGGTTACCACAAGAAGTAAAAACACACGAGGGGCAAGTCGTGGTGGCGTGGCCAAGGCCTGCAATGGCACTGGTCGGTGTGGTAGTAGCCGCGGAAGCGGGGCACAAGCTAATCGAGTGTCTACCACCATTCCAGCAAGCGAGGCGACCAATACCAGACGAGGTCAAATATCCGGTCAATAGCTGTTGAGAGATTTGCTCAAGAACATCAGGGTTTGTTCCAACAATGGTGTAATGAGCACACCGAGGTAGGGTCAAATAAGGGTACTCAATCCAGCCAAGGAAGGAGTCACAGATGTGTCCAACGGAGTCAACTGACTCGGACGAGGTGAATCCTCATCACAATAGACGGAAAGAAACACAGTCTGAGGAAAGACATCGAAGTCTTAGCCCTCGACGAGATCGGAGCCCACTCCGAGACCCTAGTAGAGGAGTTAGCCATAGACAAACTCCTCAAACGAATTTTATTAAAAGTGAGTTGGATAAAATTATGGGAATTGATGAGGCAGGGGACGCGATTACTCCTTTTTCTAGAGCCATAATGAATACTCCTATACCAAAATGTTTCAAATCCCCAGCAATTAAACATTATGATGGGAGCACTGACCCTAGTGATTTCTTATCCCAGTTTAAATTTCAAATGATGAATCGTCAGTGCAATATGGAGCATATGCGTAGGGTGTTCCCAAAATTTTTAATTGAAAAAGTCAGGATTTGGTTTGATAACTTACCTATAGGCAACATCACTTTATTTCGCCAAATGGCCGAGCTTTTTTAAGCTCGTTTTACCAAAAAAAATATGGTGAAGAACTATGCTGACCTTCTGGATGTCAAGAAAAAAGGAGATTAAACCATAAGCGCGTACTTGGAGCACTTCACGGAGGAAAGTCTGCACATTGAACAAAAAACTGATAAGTTGTTATCTTAGCCTTCTTGAACGGACTTCAACCTAATTATCTTTATGTTGGGATGAGAAGGAACCCACCGCAAACAGAACATGATTTGTTCAGGGTGGTGAGAAATTTTTCCATGGCGGATGAGGCAAACAAAAAGAAACGAGAAGGAAATAAGACTGAAATAAAATTTGGGGAAGAAAAGATCCCTAAGAAGAACGTGTTCGACATGTTGAATAGGGGTGAAGTGAGCCTAAAATTTCTAAAAATACCATGACGTCGCTGACCAAAATG
>JBDJHY010000102.1:8620415-8632348 GCA_039654485.1 Withania somnifera | reverse complement strand
GTGGCCCTATTTTATATGGTTTTTCGGTGGCACCTGAGTTGTGATTCCTATTGATGATTTGAGTCTCGTCTTTTAGCTTAGGGGATGCTTGTGAGTCCTTGTTATGTTATGGTCCTGTTATTCAGGGGCTGAGTTCCTTTGTTTAGGAGGGCCTTAATATATCCTAGCTAAGATTTGAGCACCCTTGTCTTGTCCTACCCTGAGTGGTGGATATTGTTTGTAGGGTTCTTTTATTTCTTGTGTATGAGGTGGGAACTTTTTAATGGTGGATCCTAGTGAGGGATTTGAGTTGCTTGGCTAGTTTAGCTTATAGGTGTTGAGAGATAGTGAAGTTGGACCTTCTTTTGATAGGTGTACTTAATGATTTTTTCAGGCATAGGTACGTTACCCTATTCTCCCTAGATACTAGATTGATATATTACGATTATACCTTAGCCGAGACCGTCATTAGGACAATGCCGATTTAGATTGTCTTTACATTCAGGTCAGGCAGTTAATCCCTTGAGAGTGCTAATTAGAATTTCTTTGTGGTTTCTTCATTCTTGCGGGCATATCTCATCCTGTGGTGATCTTAACTATCTACGAGCAGTTAGGTAGTTCTAGGTTTTGACTTGCATTATCTGTGACTTCTATTGGTTGGTTTTAGAGAACTAGAGTGGGTAGTTTTTATGAGTAAATGACTTACTTTTTTTGTTCGATTTCCCTCAATTCTAGATTGATTGCCAAAGATTTATCCTTATTCTTTGCCTATGTCAGGTTTAAGTGGTGTTTCGGCTATTACCCCTTAGGTTTTATCGGTCGTGTTTGCTAGGGTTAGTCTTTATACTCACAGACATTTAACTATTCGGGTAAGCAATAGTGCTTTTTTAGTGGTGGATCGAGGTTGTGGTATTCTTGAGGATTTTGTACATCAAGTTATGTGTTGAATTTTTAGTCTTAGTCGCCTGATGCGTACGTGCAGGCTTGATCCTCGTAAGTGGATACTGATTTGTTTTCTTCTATGATTTCTTGTGTTTTGACTAGGGATTGGTTTACATTGGGTTTGTGTTTCAATTTGGTGATTATGTCCTTTATATGGAATTTGGGAAGCTCTCAGGTTCTGAGTTGTGAGTACTAAACTTTAGAAAGTTGCAAGTAGATAGAGTTCATCCCTGTTCTAGGTTTGTGATGATCACTAGTTTATGGTATTTGGCTTTTGGATAATGTGATGTCTTGGTCTGTCACACCATTTTGATATAAGACAATAGTAGTTGAACTTACAGTCGTAATCTAAATTTATTATCAGCATGTCAGTAGAATGTAGATTACCCTAGGATGATCATTTCCTTTGAGTTTTAGACGTCTTTTATGTTTGGTTACCAGTTGAATTCTAGGTTGGTGGGTTGATTTTGATGATTCAAGGGTCATGTAGTCACTCTGATTTCAGTTTTCAGGCTGAGAGTAAGGTTGGCTTTGTAGGAAAGTTCAGATGTCTTCCGTGGTACCCAGTGTTGGTTAGACGATTGGTATCAATTGTCTTTTCATGATATTATTAGTCGATATACCCGAGGATCTCGTAGTATTGGGGATCTCTCTTGCAGAGTGTCATTAGTTTATGATGGTACGTTATGAATAGGCATTGGTCTTTGCATTTCAAGAGTTGATGATTCGATTCAGATCATTCTTCACCAGGCCATTGTACCAAATATTCCATACACCTGGGCATAGACGAGATGTGTATAGAGTCTTGCTATTGTTTTTGTTCGAGAGGTCTTTTTCTTACACGAGATCCCAGTTTCTATTATTTCAAACAGAGGAACCCAATTCACTTCTTGGTTTGTTGAGGACAGTACATTACTGATTTTCAATCTATAGACTGACAACCAGTGCGAGCAGATTATTTGGGTACCTCAGGATATAATGCACGCTCATGTCCTTGATTTTGTAATGGTTGAGGTTTACATTTGTCCTGGATAAAGCTTCATATGACGACAGTTGCTGCTCTAGTGTTCAGATGGTTCCATTAGGGTTTATTTCTTGATGCTTGAACTGTCAGCAGGATAAGCTCGAGTATCGTAGACCAGGAGCATATTGTATCAACTCCATATTCCTGAGTGGAAGTGGAAGAGGATTACCATGGTTCTTGTTTCTAGACTCTCTCGTACTTCCAGGGTCACAATTGTATATGGGTCATCATGGATCAATTGACCAAATCCTCTCATTTTTTACCGACTTCATCTTCTTAAGGAGTCGAGAGACTTGTTGTATCGTATATTAGGGTGATTCTTCGTCTGCATAAGGTACACTTTTATTATATTAGAGAAGGTTACGTAGTTTACTTCACGGTTCTAGAGGAATGTACAAAGTGATATGGGTAAATAGGTAGCTTTGATATGGCTTTTCACCCACAGACAGACGAGTGATATGAGCAGACCATTCAAGTACTCTAGGATATGTTTTCATCTCTGCTAAAGTTCTCCTACAATAAAAACTACCATTCCAACATCCATACGGTACCATTTGAGGTTGTGTACGATACGTGTTTCACCAGATTTCACCCCGGACTTCGAACTAGATCAAGATGCTACATAGAGGGTCATACTTGTTAGGTTAGATTTCAGATAGCACAGAGTAGACAAAGGAGCTACACAGATTATAGATTTTCTTCTTGAGTTTAGCACAGGGAACTTGATGATTGCGAACTCAATTGGGGCCATATGAGATCACATAGCAGATTAGCGGGGTTGCCTATAGATTGGACCTACCTCCAGAGTTAGTGGAGGTACACCCTATTCCATCCACATCTCTGTGCCTCATTGTTATACACCATATTCTTCCCATACATTTTGTTATGAGTAAGCTTGATTGGACGATTGATTAGTTTGTGTCGAGCATCCTGAAATAATTATTGATAAAAGATGTCGAAATTGGACTCTATTTCCATTGTGAGCCTCAATTATTCGAATTGAGGCTGGATGGGCACCAAAAGGTCGCGATCGCGTGGCCTTGGATGTGATCGCGTAAGCAAGGCCTAGTATGCATCACGATCGCAAAGCTGAGGGAGCGATTGCAAATAGTGAGGCGGCCAGGGGTCGCGATCATATGGCCTGCTCCACAATCATGTAACCAACCTAGAAGGACTATATATATTTTTATTTCTCTCATTTTGATGAATTTCCTTAATATTTCTCCCAATTTATTGGAAAATCCCGAGCTAAATTGTAGTATTGAGAGTCCAAATCATTGTTTTGATTAGTGGAATTGTGTTCTGGTGATTCTACGCATCCGTGGAATTGTGTTCTGGTGATTCTACGCATCCGTGGAATTGTGTTCTGGCGATTCTACATTCGTTTCTACAGGGTAATTCTTCATTTTCTCTATTGTATTAAAGTTTTCTATATTACATAAAATTTTCGGTTTTGTTTTTGCATCTTCTACCCTCAATTTGAGCCCTATTTTCTACCATATGATGTATAAGCTATACTCTAGGTTTTGGTCTAAATATTTTATTTTTTCGAGCTATTAGTAATTATAGATCTGTTTTTAGTTTGGATTTCAACCACGTTATTTGTATAGCAATATGTGTCTTATTCTACTCATCTCGACTCATGGATTACGTTTATGATAGATTCGTGCGATGCAAACCTCGTTTGTGATTCTTCGCTTCTTTCAGCACAAAGTAAGATTTGAACAAAGAGAAACTTCCTTAAAATCTCAATATCCTTTCAGTTATAAGTGTGGCACGCCTCACTCCCATTAAAAAAACTCTACCTAACACTTGCTTTTAGACATCCTATGACACTTGAACCTAAAGCTCTAATACCAAGTTTTTCATGCCCTGAAGTCACCCTTTGAGCGTGATTGGGCAATACATAGCCAACAAGTGACTCTGAACAAACCCCTTAGCTCATGCACAGTTCTAAATACTTAACACTCGTCATAAACAAATTATAAAGAATATGTATTGGGTAACCTCTCAAAAGTTAATCATAAATATAGAAATAAGTAATGAAAGCATCAACTCAAACTACTACATCAATGTTTGAAAGCCACTAAAAGCTAAATCTCAAATTCTAAAACAAAACCCCTAGCAAGCCTCAAATAGAATGAAATGAATAATTTTTAGTGTCTCAGTTCAAATAAAAGTAAAATAATAATATAACTTCAACTTTAGTTCCTGGATCAAATGGGAACTCACCAACTTCTACTTTTCCTCAGGAATGCAAATCAAGTCAACTGTAAGGTTCAGATGGCTGGCCAGACCTGCATGGTAAAGAGTATGCAACACAAAGTATGCGGTCAGTATATAAAAGGTATTGAGTATGTAGGAAGGTAACATAAACATGCTATATCAATATTCTCAGCAGTAATAAATATAGACCATGAACTCGATTATCCAATGCATAAACAACTCTAACTCTCAAAATCGAGAAATAATTATATACAATAATATCATTTTTAGTAAACTTCAATTCCCTACTATGTTGACCCAATTGATTGACCACTACCATGCTGACATGGATTATGCTTAATACTACAATACTAACACCTCATATTGAATAGATTGATGTATCTTGAAACATCAAATACTCAAAGGACCTAAAAACTCTTAATAAAGAATTGACTCGTAAATAGAGTAAAATTGATCACTTATTTAGTTATAAAAACTTTAAATCTGACTCTGAGCTACAAATCCCTATATGCAATTATTATGAGAAATTGACAATTATAAATAAGACCTCACTTTTCAGGAGTATAAGTAAAACATAGTAAATATCACTTCTCAAGAGTAATTATAAAAATACTATAAAACATCTTCAGACATCATTAGTTTTAACATGATAACAGACACTTAATTAAAACCTTCTTAAGCATCTTCTTACTTCAAAACTGATATCTTATATTATTTGGAAGTTTCTATAACCAACATACTTTGTACATTGTTAAAAAGTCCAACAAATAATCCTATGCTAGGTGGGCTCCATAACCCTTTCCAGGGCAGAGGGTCAATGCTCTATACTTCCTAGTGGATCCAATAAGAAAAATATAATAGGTGCTCATTGGGCCATAATATAATTCTACACTTGACGATGCAGTCTGCCCATCTTTTCGGTGCTAATACTCCTCCCCAAAAGCTTTCTTAACATTTATCTCTTATTCTTTCTTTATCTTGGTAAGTGAATTATTTTCAACTAACTAAGTGACCTCTGCCACGATTTATCTTCAATTGATTAAGTGACCTCTGTCATATTATTTTTAATTACTTTAAGTGACCTCTGTCACGATTTATCTTCAATTGATTAAACGACCTCTACCATGATTATTTTTAATTACTTTAAGTGACCCTTGCCATAATTATTATTAGCTGACCATGTGACCTTTTTCCATTATCTTTGTGGGAAAGATTAATTATCCAATTAGCAACACATCCTCTTCATAGACATGATTATCCAATAAAATTTGTTGCAATTTCAATAATCAAAAACATTCTTCTCAAAGTGTTACGCCTACAACTTTGACTTGAATACTCACAGGGTCAAGCATCATGATTTCCTCTTAGTAGTTCTAAATCAAGTAAAGTCTTGAATTTGTGATTCTCAGTACATACCTACCTTATAAACTCAACCATCTATGCAAAACCTTTCAAACTCTACTTCCTTTTATAAGTTATATAAATATGGCACTTCGAATTAAAGAACATGTAACCTCATAAAGTCTAACTTATATGGACATGCGACTTCATAAATCCGAAAGGGCATACCTAATCATGCTATGTTACGTAGACTTCATGTAAAGTATTTAATAACCAACAATGATCATGCATGATAGGATAATCTCAACATGTAGTATGACTTTGAAAAATCATAGAACTTACTAGTTCGAAATTATCATATTAAGAGTGGCGGGTTTGGACATAGGGATGAAAAATAATGCCTATTGAGATCCCACATATCTTTATAATGCTTCACTACACCTCAATTTGATGGAGGAATGGAGCTCTTGAAGTTTAAATGGAACCCCAAGCCTGGGAGAGAATAAAGAAGACCCTCGTTTCTTTTATCTTCCTTTTTCCTTTTGATTGATTCTATTGTTGTTTTGGTTTATGAATTTGTATAAGTGTTGAGGGATTAAGGGTAGATTAGGAATATAATTAATTTTCTTAGTTTTTAACCCCTTAATAGACCCAACAACAATATAGCTTTAATAGGAGGAAATATCATAAATACTCTTACAAAAACAGATAAACTATGTATATTTTCTTTCCTCGAGTATGGAAGCACCCTTGTCACGATAGGATCCACGATTGATTTTTCAACATAACACATTGGGATCCATGATTGATTTTCCAAGTGACACGTTGGGATCCACGTTCACTCTCTGGATCTCAGTTTTTGCACACTTGTTTTAAGTGTTCCACATTTGGTATTGTGAGATACTTTCAAGAGTGACACATTTGGTGATCCTAAACGTCTAAAAGCACATGTACACATGTAAGATTGATCACTAACCATTACCAAGCTTCCGTACAGGTGAAACAACATCATTTCACTCCTCAATAACATCAACAAACAATAGAATTACAAGAAAACGCCGAGGTACTACAATACCTTAGAAAAAGGGTCATAACTTTCTACTCCGAACTCGGATTAACTCGTAGTTTATTACGTTGGAAACTAGACTTTGAGAAATTCAATTAACATGAAACACAAACATCATATACTTTTGGAAAGATATAACCACTTACACTCACATAAAGCTCAAGGTGCAAATCTAATCACATACAAAGGGCGTTTCAAATTCTAGCTAAATTTTCAAACATTACATAATTTCCTTGTGGCTTTACGAACAGAGCCATAAATGATTAACAAAATGAAGTAAGCCATTAATAAAAACTCATTTTATCTGTGGGTGTGGTTTACTTCTTACGAAAACAAGCTTCATTTAAATATTAAATAACATGTGAAGTTAAGGTCAAGACAAATGATGGTGATTGGAGGGATGTGGGACGTAGGCAGCCTCTGCCTTTAATGAAAAAAAACACGTAAATTGATGAGCTTATGATATTGACACTTTTTCTTTTGTACTATTTCTCACCTCATCTTCAGTCATCCACTCCATTCCCTTCCTTCCCTTTTTTTTTTTTAAATTAATAATTGGTGCTATCCAGTTCAACTAATTTTATTTGATTTTTTTTAAATTTGGACCACAACAAGAAAAAAAATGCCCGCATAAGAATTTTATTTGATCTTATTTTAAGGAGAATAGTTATTTTGTCAAATGAATTTAAAATCCCTTAGGACACAAATCTTTCAAATATTATCAAAGTATGGTCATCAAAAATGTTATCAAAGTGAAATACCTCTCAGTCAAAGGAAGCAATTATTATATTATTAGAAAAAAAATCATTTAATATTTTCTTCGTCAGCTTTGATTTTCAAGAGCTCCTCCTTCTTTCTTTTGACTTTTCTCAGCGTGGCTGAAATTGCTAAAGGAAAAGAGTGCGCTGTTTTCACATAGAAGAATGGCTAACTCTCTCTTCTGTATTATTATGCCTCCATCTCCATGTCTTTCTCCTCTTTTTCCCCCCTTTCCCTCCCCAGGGCTTCTCAATTCCTAACTAGCCCTTGTTCAATTTCTTGGAATATTCTTTTTCTCCCCAACGTCAATGGCTCTTTCTTCCCGATGATCCCTCTCTTTCCCCTTTCTCCCATAACCATACATAGCTCAATTTTATCAAATAACGTATGTAAACCTTGTTGTAATGGAAAGTAGGACTGCTTTTTCGGATTCGAATGACATCAGTGGAAGCAGTAGTATATGCTGCATCGGCGGCATGACCGAATCTTTCTCCCCGGAAACTTCACCGGCCTACATCACTTCCCTGAAACGTCTCTCAGAAACACTTGAGTCTATCTTCGATGCGTCTTCCCCGGACTTCGACTTCTTCTCAGACGCCAAGCTTGTCGTTCTCCTCAACTGATCTTACACTTGTGAGCGCTCCCTCACATATATCACCTATGTCATTTATTTATTTGATTTGAAGTTAATTTCTGTCTTCTCAATTACCCAACAGAAGACTCCCTTTTGCACATTATGATATGTCTTTATAAGTTGTGGATATTATGTGGTGATATTACTTTCTTCTCAATAAATTTACATCAATCTTCTTAGCAAAATTATAACCTTTCTTTTTGCATGCAATAAGAAAGTATTTTTAGCCTTAGCACCATAACCCAATGGTCCTTGTCCTTGGTTGAAACTATCACTTGGTCTACCAAATGTCCATTCAAATCTGTCCTAATAAATATCTGTTGGTCATTTGAGAACCGTTTGACCAATCTTCTCAAAAGTCAGTTTTAGCTTTACCATCTAATTCTATTTACAGAGTATAAACACTGATGGTGTTGATTGTCTTTCCAGATTAGTTATCAGAGAAAACTTCTAAAAACATGGCATACCATCTTCATTAGTAAAACGGACAGTTTTTAGATTGCCTTCTGTTGGAAATTGGATTGAGCATGGAATTGCTCTGTGTGACAGCCTTATTTCTTTATAGAAAAAACTGCTAGTATGTGGTGAGGTACATCTACAACTGATGGCCTATTTGGTCAAGTTCCTGCAAAGCCAAAAAAGTTTTTGGTTAAAAAATGCTTATTGCAGAGAATTGAGAGGTTTGACCAAGCTTTTAGCCAAATGATAAGTGCTTTTGAGTAGTAGTATAAGTTGTTTTTGAGAAGCTAAAAAAAGTAGCTTTTCCCAAGAAGCACTTTTGGAACCTCAGCCAAGTACAATTTGTTGCTCTTATATTGGTAAAAATGTTTTTCAAAATGATTAGCCAGACACAAACTGCTACTCAGAAGTGCTATATTGAAAAGTACTTCTGGCAGAAAACACTGCCCATAATAAGCAGATTTTAGAAGCTTGGTCAAACAAGCTATGAATCTCCTTATGCAAACATTATATCTTTGCTCAGTTAGATTGATAAAAGGACACTTAGCAAAACCTTTTTCACTTTGCAATCATTCGATACAAGTTTTATTGAAAAGTCAGTATTAGATATCATGATTTAGTATGTATGCATTACTAAATTATTAACTGCACTGGTGATTAATATATCTTTCCTAATGTTACATTGCATGTTTCCTTCCCTTTGCAGAGACACCTATTGGATATTCTTGACAAAGCTGCAGCAGACGACATAATGATGGTTTTATCTGTTGCAAACATTTGTGGTAAAGCATGTGAGAGATTGCTTTCAACCTGCATTGAGATTATTGTCAAGTCTAATGTTGATATCATAACCCTTGATAAGTCCTTGCCTCATGACATTGTAAAAAGAATTACTGATTCACGCGCTGAGCTTGGTCTACAAGGGCCTGAAAGCAATGGTTTTCCTGATAAACATGTTAAAAGGATACATAGGGCATTGGACTCTGATGACGTTGAATTACTAAGGATGTTGCTTAAAGAGGGACATACTACTCTAGATGATGCATACGCTCTCCACTATGCTGTTGCATATTGCGATGCAAAGACTACAGCAGAACTTTTAGATCTTGTACTTGCTGATGTTAATCACCAAAATCCTAGAGGATACACGGTGCTTCATGTTGCTGCGATGAGGAAAGAGCCTAAAATTATAGTGTCCCTTTTAACTAAAGGAGCTAGACCTTTTGATCTGACATCCGATGGAAGAAAAGCACTTCAAATTGCCAAGAGGCTCACTAGGCTTGTGGATTTTACTAAGTCTACGGAGGAAGGAAAATCTGCTCCAAAGGATCGGTTATGCATTGAGATTCTGGAGCAAGCAGAAAGAAGGGATCCACTACTAGGAGAAGCTTCAGTATCTCTTGCTATGGCAGGCGATGATTTGCGTATGAAGCTGTTATACCTTGAAAATAGAGGTAGGATTTCATGTTTCTGCTTGTTTGTTCTCTTATAATTAGTCTTATTTCTTAAGATCGAGGCCATTGTATATGATCTTCCGCTTAGTTTGCTCCTGCTCCTCTTCTGACAGCTATGTCTAGAATTTCATATTTTATATCCTGTCTTATTTTCTATGAAATCTTTAAGTGATATATTGGTCTTTTTAACGGAGAAGAAATTGAGGATGGTGGAAAGGAAACAGGAAAGATATACTTTTCTTAATCTAGAAGCTTAGGTGCATATCATGTTGCATGCAGTCCTCAATTGCGAGGTCAGTGCCTATGAATTGGTAATTCCCAGTGCAACGAGTGGTTATCCTGGTGTTTTGTTCTCTTGGGTACATCTTTGTTTGATAATCTTCATCCTCTCTTCTATCTCACTCTAGCTTTAGACATTTATCCGTGTTACTGATAGTCCTCTGAAGGCTTAAGTCTATTTCAAGCATCCTCCACAGTCCAAGGAATGAGATTGTAATGTTCTGTTAAAAGTGCAGCTAATTTACCTACATCTGCTTCAACTCCAATCTGGCACAGGAGTAACCTTTTGTCCCTCCTTTTTCTCTTTTTTTGTTTTATCTGATAACGACTGACCTTATGTCTCTCTTTTCCCCTAGTATGTTATAGATCTCCCTGTTTGCTAAAATTCATTTTTAATCTCTTTATGGGAGAGGGCCTAAATTATCCCTCAACTACTGAAAAGTGTACAAAACTACCCTCCATCCACTTATTAGCTCCCTTATACCCCTGACATCCATCTTTGGGCTCTATTTTGTCCTTCATTTTATCGGACCCATATAAAACTCAAAAAACATTTCATTAATGACGTGGCGGGCCCCATATAATTAATTAAACTAAAAGACCCCAACCTACAACCCAGGTCCCCCAATTTAAACGACCTGCCCCATTACTTAACCTGTATACTCTATGCCTTTTAACCCATTTGCAGTTAAGAAAACAAGGTCACTGACAGTCTTAACTGTTATTTGAGACAAATGAGGTTCATTATCTAGATAACTTAAAACAACTGTACCTGTCATTCTATCTTATTGCTTACATATATTAGGTAGTACAATTTTTTTTTTTTTTTTTGAGAAAGTTAACTGATATTATAAACTTGAAATGCACCAATGATGTACTCTAGTAGTAAGTACACGAGGAAAAGGGGGAAACAAACAAAAAAACAAGATCTACCATCTAATCCTTCATAAGCTATAAGTAAGGTGATGCCGCCAGTTCCTTAGGTAAAGTAAGCAAACAACAAAAGTAATAGGTCACTAGAAGTTCATCTTTAAGCTCCGGAAGGAAATTCTCTTATTCTTGAAACATCTCTGATTTCTTTCCCTCCATATTGTCCACAAGATGCAAGCAAGGACAATCATCCACCTCTCTTTGTGTTCTGACTGAATTCCATCTCTGTTCCAACATGCTAGTAAATCTGCAGTAGTCCTTGGCATGGAACATCTGATTCCGCTTAGGCTAAAGAACATCTGCCACAATTTCTCTGTCACTTTACAATATTGTCTCTATCTCAGTTTCACATAAGAGGCATCTGGAGCATAACTATTTCCCCTCTTCATTAGATTGTCCTGTGCCAGAACTGCTTGTTTGGCCACAAGCCAAGAGAAACAAGCTACCTTGTGAGGGACCATATCATCTTCGACCGCCATAATACCTCGGCTTGTGTTGAGTTGTCAAAAAAAATTATAAGCTGATTCACCTTTAACTTACCATTCTTGTCCTTCTTCCACATCAGACTATCCACCTCATTGGTGAGACTCTTGGCTTGTTCAAGGATATTATAGAATTCTGTCACTCTTCCCACATCTCAGTTATTGAGAAACCTTCTGAAAGTAAAGTTTCAGCACTGTACCCCTCTTATTTCAGAGATTGTTGTTACTTTCTGTTGTTTTAGATTGTAGATGTCTGGAAAATGTTGCCTCAGAGGTGAATATCCCATCCATATATCATTCCAGAAAGAGGTCTTTCTTCCATTTCCCACCTTGATTGTGGAATTTTCGCATAATTTTG
>JBDJHY010000102.1:8609790-8620315 GCA_039654485.1 Withania somnifera | reverse complement strand
CAGAGCCCCAGCTAACCCCTCGATCAACAGAAAGAACATGAATCAAAGCCGCAACTTGGTCCGCGCAGCAATGAGGACTCACCAATCTGGAGTAGCTAGCAAGATCTGACTAAGTCCATAGATGAGGAAAATGACCTGGCTCTGCATTATTTGACTATGCATCAGAAAATGTGCTCAATACGTTTGAATGTACTGTATATGTAGTAAAACATAAATATTAGCAAGAACAATGTAAAGAGATATTATGGAAATAA
Source organism: Withania somnifera (assembly GCA_039654485.1). Classification (NCBI taxonomy): domain Eukaryota; kingdom Viridiplantae; phylum Streptophyta; class Magnoliopsida; order Solanales; family Solanaceae; genus Withania; species Withania somnifera. The sequence continues at coordinate 8,620,061 of JBDJHY010000102.1, read as the reverse complement.
ACATGAGATGAAGCACGAAATAAGTGATAAGTCTAGAAATCATATGCGATGGCCCAATTCATGTACAAAAGCTAAAAGCATAAATGTTTTACTAAGTTTTAAATGTCACGAGTAAACTAAAAACTAACAGGCCAAAGCAGCTATGCAGTTCTAAAACGTAAATCATGCAACAAGAGTTTCTCTTATTCGACAGTAAAATATGCTATAAGCAACATAGAGTCTAATGTTACCCCACACTGAAAAGAGATCACTCTAACAAGCCACTGTTAGAGTGTCAGCATAAAAAGAACGATCCTTATAATTGCCATAAAGGTAAACATATGCTGGCAACGTAGTTATGGGATTGGGGTACGCTAAATTCAAATTCACTTGGTGCTAGATAGTCCTCTCAAATCATGCGCTATGCTTATATCCATAAAAGGATATCATATGGGACATATGTAGATGCCCATCTATTTTCGGTCATTGATAAGTGCCATACAACCAGAAAAGGCCAATGATAGTTGAGCCGAAGCTTCTTGTTTCATACCATATTTTATCGTGCTAATTTCATGAGTTTGTTAAATTCATGTTAGATTCATAAACTAAATTCATGCTGATCATAAATAAGGGTTCTTGAGTTCAAGCTGCTAAAATCATGAAATAATCATAAACTATGCTTATACAAGTTAAATCATGCTATTCAATATGAATTCATTTGAATGAGTAATAATCATGGCAAGAAGTGTAAATTCATGCATGATTAAACTCATGGAAACAATGTCAAGATAGAACTAAAATTTTAGGGTTGAACCCTAGAATCACAATGTTTGGAGAATTTCTTGAAAGCAAGGGTTTTGTGTATGAAGGTGGAAAAAACCTTCACTAAAGACCCACACAAGAACTTGATGAAGATGCTAACCCTAAGAACCCTAGGAGAACTATGAACGTACTGTTTAGAGAACCTGTGGTTTCTTTGTGAGAGAAAATAAATTCTAAGAGATTCCCGAACTTTGATGATTATCTCGTCGTATATAAACCGACTAAGGGGGTATTTATACTCTGGGAGGAAAGCTTATAACGGCTGATATGAATGGGTATATGACAGCTTATAAGCAGAGGCTACAGTTAGCAAGAGAAAACTGGATATCACTTAACCAAATTCAAGGAAATATGTTAGATCAGGAACTACTTGATCAGGAAAAGCAAATCATTATGGAAATTGAAAAGTGGAGTAGAATTGAGGAACAAGTAAGATGCAAATCGAGAGCTACATGGGTAAAAGAGGGGAATTCTATTTCTAAATATTTTCATGCGCAATGGAAAATCAGGAGCAGTCAAAATATGATCACCTCCATCTACACTGAAAAAGATGTCAAACTTACTAAACCACAAGAAGCTGAGGGGGAATTTAGAGATGTGTTTACTGGCTGATGGGAAATGTGCAAATGAATTTCCTTGTTTGAAGACAGTAAGTGCTGGGAACTGTTTGTCTGTACAACGACAGAAGGAACTCATCAAGGAAGTTGCACAAGAAGAGATCATGAATGCGATAAAGACCATGCCAAAAGAGAAGGCCCTTGTGGTTGTTGGTTTCCCCATTGAATTTTTTACCAGTAACTGGGAGATAGTAATAGAGGATATCCTGCATGCACTCCATAAATTCTTCCTTACTGGTGAACTACTTCCTGCCATTAACACAACTTCTGGTACTCCTATTCCTAAAGTGCCATCCCCTTCAAGAGTAAAGGATTACAGACCCATAGCCTGCTGTACCACCCTGTAAAAGATCATTTCAAATGTCCTAACTAGAAGGATAAAGAAGGTTATTGATCACCTTGTGGGAAAGGCTCAATCTGCATTTATGGAGGCAGAAGCATAATTGATAATGTTCTGTTTAGCTGTGAATTGTTGAAATGCTATAATAGAAATTGGATTTCTTCTAGATGTGTGATAAAGGTGGATCTAAGGAAGGCTTATGATTGCTTAAAATGAAGTTCCTGCAGAAACTTTTGACAGAACTGGACCTGCTAAGTTTATAAGTTGGATTATGATTTTTGTGACCACTGTGTTCTACTGATTACTTTTGAATGAGGGATTGACTAAGCCATTCACAGCCAGGAGAGGGATCAGACAAGGGGACCCTTTGTCCCTTAGCTGTTTGTCTTAGCCATGGAGTACCTAGGAAGAGAACTTAAGCAGCTTGGATACAATGGTGATTTCATCTTCCACCCCAGAAGCAGGAGAGCACACTCATCTGCTTTTCAGATGACTTAATGATGTCCTGTAGGTCTGATCTTGAATCTGTTAGACTGCTTAATGAGGCTTTTCTCATATTTTTCTAGAGCCTCATGTTTGCAGGCAAATACTGAGAAAGGTGTTGTGTATTTAGCTGGGGTGTATGATCATATAAAGAGGGAGACCATAGAGTATTTGGGATATGTGAAGGGAATTTTCCCTTTCAGGTACATGGAATTCAAATGACTGCAAAGAAGTTGAGTGTTCAGCAGTTTCTGCCACTTATTGAGAAGGTCACAACCAGAGTCACCTGCTGGTCTGCAAAACTTATTTCTTTGCTGGCAGACTACAATTGATCAAATCAGTATTGTTTGGCGTGCAGGCTTATGGGCTTAAATCTTCTTGATCCCCAAGAAAGTTATGACGGTCATTGAACAGATGGGCAGAACTTACTTGTGGACTGGAGGTATATCTATATCAAAGAAGGCAGTAGTCTCATGGGAAAATATCTGTAAACCTTATGCTGCAGGAGGACTAAATGTAATGAATTTCTAAGTCATCAAGTTTCTAAGTCATACTTTTCCTTTTGAATGGTATTTCACTTTATCATAATTATTTTTCAATTTCTTTGTTCATAAATTTGTTATTCATACTTATAACTATTATTATTGTACTAAACATAGATATTTTTATTTATGCTCCCTTTGCGCCTGAAGCCCTCACTTTTAGTTGTGCTTTGCTCTTTAAGCCCCAACAAACCTTAGAGCTTTTTTTGCGCTTTTCGCTTTTGATAACACTGGATTGGAAGAGTCACTCTGCAGCGTAGTATTCATCCAAGGTTCAATTTCCTGATATGGTTAGCTGTTCAACAGAGACTACCAACTGCAGAAAGATTGGCATCCAAGTACCACCTCATTGTGCATTTTGTGGACTGGTAATTGAGACATTTGATCACCTGGATTTTGAATGCCAGGAAACTCAGATTATATGGTCCAGACTATGTGTATGGTTGGGATTATCAAGGAGTATACAGGACTGGAAGACAGACGTCACCTTGGCAAGTAAAATGGCAAAACAGAGAACTGGATTAGCTGAAACTGCAAGAAATGTTTTTGCTATGTCACTATATTTCATCCGGAGAGAAAGGAATACGATCAGGTGTCAGAAAGACTAGCTACCAGAGAGAAGGTGCTGAGAGAAGTTGTGCTACATATGCATATTAGAGGCCAGAATAGAGTGAAATGGATGAATACACTCATAAGTTTCAATACTTTTGCTTAAGTTGATAGGATAGTTGCTTTATTGATGTGTATCTATATATAGTGCTGTTTTTCCTTTTGAGTCTGTATGTATATAGCAGCAGTAATTTATTAGTAGGTAGCAGTTAGGCAAATACTGCTCAGGTATGTACATGTTATACTTTAGGATGAAATGAAATGCACTCTTAATCCAAAGAAAGAAAAAAAAAAGGATTTTCTTTCTATAATACCATTCTCGTGATCCATGGTGATGAATGAGTATGCCTGCTAACAACAATAAAGTTAATATGAATTTAGAACCGATATAGATACATGTAATTTTCAACTCAAGACACGGGCTACAAGCCTCAATATCAATAAATTCATCAATCATGTCTGTAGGCTACATTTCCTCTTCCAAGTTACTTCTATATCGTGACCATCATGGAAAATCAACTCTCCTACGAAAATAAAGCATGGATCAACCCAAAATGCGATGTACAGATTTATCTTTTCAAGTCTCAAGCCAAGACTCTGGGCATCATAATATCGATAAATGGCATTAACTACTTCAACCCAAAAACTTGGCCAACCCATAACATGTGTTGCACAACATAATTCTCACCCAAGCTGAATCTGTAAAGTAAGATGTAACCTATCTTGAAGCCAACCGCAAGTCACCAATGATCACAAGATATCATTCCTCTTCCTAATGCCTTGGAACACTCCCAATCTATCAAAAACATGTTCTACATGTGAATACAAGTCCATTAATACTCATATTGCAATATAAAAATTTCGGTCAAACTTGAGCCCAAAAGTCAACCCTCGAAATTCGGTGACGAAACGGAATAACTCTTTAAATCAATTTACCCATAAAATAAAGAACTCAACTATGAAAGTTCATCGAAAACAGAGCTCAAATTGGACTTCAAATCATCAATTTACACTCTCATAAACTTTGGAGAAAAAGTTCCAAAATTCATTTCAAAATCACGAATAATTGATGAAATTAACGAGGAATCATTGGGGAATTACCAAAATGAAGGTTGCAATTTTATCCCAGCAAAAATCAGCAAAAACACTTCAAAAACCACCTTAACTCGAGCTCTAGAACTCACAAAAATGGAAAATGAAGCTCAAGTCCGAATTGGAAAAATTAATTCCGCCAAGTGGCATTGCTTTTCGCAATTGCAGAGTGTCCTTTGCGATTGTGACTCGGACTTGATCGGGACCCTCGAGATTTCCAGTCATGTCGTCACATTCACGATGAACCACGACAACGGACCTTCACAATGGTGATCCCCACCTCGCGATCGCGAAGAAGAGAACCAACTGCACTAGCAGCTGGTGCATCGGCCAACCTCCAAATTTCAAAATACCCCGAAACCTCTCGTACACAAACCAATAGTGCAAACCAGTAAAATACATTCTGCTCTTATTGGAATCAATAAAACACCATTATGAGATCGTTTCGACCAAATGTTGACCCGAGTAAACCCAAAACTTACCAAAACTTCAAGTTCAACCAAACGTCTAAAATCTCCTCGATCCTCGAGAATTAAAAAGACCTTTGCTTAGCCCAAAAACCACCCCCAGATCCTAACAGAATCATAAAAACTCGAATCTGACCCTTCTAACACCAATTATTGACTTTGGTCGAACTTTTTAAGTTCAAAACCTTCAAGTATGAAAAACTTCTCCAATACACAATTGATCACCTCGGGAACCAAACCACTCATCCCCACAAGTCATAATTGTCATTCCAAAGCTATGGGAGGGTCAAACGGGGGGAAAACATGTGAAAATCACAAAATGACTACGATGGTTGTTACAATCTTGTATATGGCAATTTCTCCTTTTATTTCTTTCTAGGATTCTCCACTTGATTAATATTTTCTCCTCAAGCTCTCCACCTAATATCACATAATTGAGATTTTATAACTCTATTTTTAGATTTTGATAAATTCCCGCACTCATATTCATACCTGGATCTATATTCCCGAATCTTAAAATCTAGATCATGAAGGATCAGATCTCTAGATTCACATCTGCATCGGACTCCTGCACCCAAGTCCGAGCAACTTAGGTGTAGACTAAGTACCTCCTACATCCGGCCAACGTTTCTCTTTCTTTCATAACTTCAGTTTCTAGTTCCTCTAAACGACCTCTTTAGCAGTATCATTCCTAATTTTTTAGGAATATTTGAGTGCATATCGTGTATTTTGAATGACCCTTTGGTATTATTGCACTACTTTCAATGGTTGTTAAGATGGCAGAATGGTTCTTTTTGATGCCCTGCCTATTTTTGGTGATTTGGCTGATGGCATGTGCCTTTTATGGTGATTATTTTGCTGGGCTACCTATTTCGATGGCACTGTATCATCCGGCCATTTTCAGCAAATTCCATCAGATTTGCTGATTCACTTTTTATCACTTCCAGGCCCTTTTTCTAGTTTTTCTTTTCTTAGTGTCTTGTGGCTTCTCTCATTTGTTTGGTATTTTTTATTGAGCTTTAATACCCTGTACGAAATAGAGAGAAAAGATAACGTGTTGATGATATGGTAAATACAAAACACTTCGTAGGTGTCAGGTAGATTAAACATGATATTTGTCCAATGTGGAATATCTATTTAGGAACTTTTAACACCTTCAACATTCTAAAATCAAAACTTCACTCCTTAACTCTGATAATTTTTGTTTCTTTTTCGTTGTTCTCTTCTTCTTGCTCTTCCTTACCAATGAAACACAAAGAGGAGTAAATAAATAGAATTTACATTCTCTTCTTTTGGAGGATCTGATCTACACCTGGTGACATTTTTGAAGAATCCAAGCAACATAGCTTGGAACTAGCCCAACTTCATATTAAATGTGTGATCGCAATGTTATTAGTTCGGAAGGAAAACTTAACAGTTTCACCCAGACCATATAGAGGATAGTTTAATGTTTGCAGAACAGGTGTTTATGTTTGTTCACTTAAAATTTGACAACTATCTTTTATTTAATTTAAAATTGGACAGATAATTTTTAGTGGAAAAATAATTCAAAACCTGCCTAAACTATGACGACATTTGCTATAACATTTACGGGGATCATATTACCCCCTAAACTCATTTTTTCTATTTCTTTTTCTTTTTTGCTTTTTGAATGACATGTCAGCAGAATGTTTTTGTGCCGACGTGGCAGCTATGTCAGCACAAGAGTCTGCCATGTCAACACAAAAGCAGCAGAAAAATATAGAAAAAATGAATTTCGAGGGTTAATAGGACCCCTGCAAAGTTCATTTGTGTAACACCAATTTTGGCGAAGTTTGTGTGTTTTCTGAAATATTTTTCCATTTTTGTTTAACTTCATATTTTGAAAAAGAAATATGCTTTCACAAAGGAGGTCACAAAGTTTGTCCTGTACTTCTGTTAATGGTGGGTGGTCTATAACATTGATTATGGTTAATGAACTGTTATACTAGTGAAAAAGGAAAAAGAGAACCATTATACTGAAGATTGACTAGTTGGTTATCTTTCAGTTGGTCTGGCTAAACTCCTTTTTCCGATGGAAGCAAAAGTTGCAATGGACATTGCTCAAATTGATGGCACGTCTGAATTCCCCCTGGCTGGCATCAGGAAGAAGATGGCTGATGCACAGAGGACAACGGTGGATCTGAATGAGGCTCCTTTCAAGATAAAAGAGGAGCACTTGAATCGGCTTAGAGCGCTCTCTAGAACTGGTAAAGATGTTTGCTGCTACATTTATCATCAAAGTTTCCTCATTCTTTATGTTTTCAATCTTGATCTGTTTGCTGTTAGCGTATACGTTTTGGTTGTCCCTTGTTTCCTGATTTATTATATTTGATTCTTGTTCTTATTTTTCTAGGGGGTGGGGTGGGGGGGGGAAGGTGGATGTGGGGTGGGTGAGTGAGGAGGGCGCTTCAGCAATTTCAAGGTCAATGTGTGTTCTTTAGTTCCTGAAAAAGATGAGGGTGCTTGATTGTATAGTGATTGGGGTAAAACAAACACCTTATTCTTACCCCTTCTCCACCAAGCTTTTTCCTACTTCCAGCATTTGGGGCCAAGTCTACTCTTGTTTGGTCGAAATAAATAAAGGACATCGTTATGTTAAGCATTTGAATTTTTGAATGTTGTGCTTTAAGGCCTTCTGTGTTGAACATGAGCTTTGAAAACAACACCATTGTGTACTTGTGTTTATATGCAGTGGAACTTGGAAAACGCTTCTTCCCACGTTGTTCAGAAGTTCTAAATAAGATCATGGATGCTGATGACTTGTCTGAGATATCTTACATGGGGAATGATACACTAGAAGAGCGTCAACTGAAGAAGCAAAGGTACATGGAACTTCAGGAAATTTTGACTAAAGCATTCACAGAGGATAAACAAGAATTTGCTAAGGCTAACAACCTCTCCTCATCTTGCTCTTCTACATCTAAGGGAGTAGATAAGCCCAATAAAGCTCCCTTTTAGGAAATAGGCTTTTTGTATTAGGAGATATGAGGGAGGGAATTTTCTTGTAACATAGGACTCTTTCCTTTCATCATTTGATGTGTCATGCATACAACACCTGTACCATAAACTTGTATTACGACTTTGAAAAAAGAATTTTATTTGATTATTTCTAGTTGAGAAGCTCCTTTAAGTAATTTGTTTCTTGATCTTATGGAGATAGAATCTTACTTTTACTCTTCATACTACAGTAAACACCTAGTAGTCGAAGTGGAATGGAGTCAACCTAGCGGTAGATCTTGTGAGCCTCTTGTGAATAGTCATCATGTGCACAAATAGATCTGGAGAATACCATAATCGGTGACTAGACTTTTTTTCTGGGGGAGAAAACAAGAGAACTCATAAAAGGAAAAGTATTCCTTTTGCCTTTTAGAGATCCCTGCGCCTGACTAATGGAAGTAAGGGACCAAGTTATTCTGTATAACCATAATATAAAATAAGTAAATGTGAAAGTTTTAACGCGGACTTTATAGAAATGTCATATAAGGAAAGTCCAGCTTGATAGTGCTTCGAGTTTGGGTATAGAAAAAATAATTTTGAATGTTTTACTTTTGGCAATCATTTGAAAGAGAAAAAAATAAAATAAAAGAAGGGTGAGAACTCGTAAGCATATTTTGATTGCAGTTAAGATTTGCCTTTTACTCATTTTGGAAAGACGACAAGATCTAGAAAGACGTCAAGTCCATGATTAATGTGGTCAAATCAAATCACAAACGGGACTCCCCTACCTAAAGATTAGCAATTGTTAATATGTTATGAGTTAATGACTAATAATTGTTGATTTTATTTATGTCTCTAATTTGCACACTTCATGTATGGTTTTGGTTAATGTTTCTGGTATATAGCTTGCTGCATCTTAAAGCCATACAGTTGTTTGATTCTGGAATAGGCTAAAAGAAAGGATTACAGGCACCTATCTCGTCTGCTATTACTGACTCAACTCAGTATTCTCCCTAGTTGCTTCCAATTCAATAGGGAATTCACTATGCGCGAAACTTAGGTGAAGTGAAAAGTAAAATTCCTAACAAGAGGTTGAGATTAGAGTATGTGAATGGTATTCCTTTAGACTTGATAGAGAGCATCTTAACTTTAAAAATGGATATTCTTTGCACGTAATTAAATTAATTTGGGATCTAGATATAGATTCTAAATATTTGTTTTATAAATTCATGAAGTTAAACTTGAAAGTAAATTTTTCTTTGGTTATACTTTTCTAAAGAAGGGCAAGAGAATACTTTATTTGAAATTTAAAAAGATAGAGTTGGGAAACATATTTGAAATAATTTTTCAAATTTAAAATTCAACTCTAGTTAAATTTAAAAATTTTATAGTCAAACACTGATTTAAAATAAAATAAAAGATTTTTTTAAATAAAAAAATGAATAATCTCGAGACCAAACAACACACCAATAAAAGCAATTAAAGTAATGCAACATATAACAGAAAGGAGGTCCAACTTTAACATTTTATAGTTGTTATGTGTAAAAAGTTTTATTCATTTTGTTCAATCTTATACTATAACAGTGTATAGTTGTATTGGTAAAAAGTGTTTGATTCAAATTCAACCGGTTGTGGGTTGAGAATAGACTGGGTATGACTGGGGTTTGGGTTTCAATAATGACATGTCAAGGCCAGTGAAGAAGATAACATACTCAAAGTGAAGCTGAGGACGCTCGAGGTACATAAAGCGCTCAAGACCACAGAGGTTTCCTAGGTAGCAAAGAGCGCCCGAGACAACGAAAATGCTCGAGGCCGGATGAGGATAATGACAACGTATAAGAAAACCTCAAAAAAGATAGTGTGTCAAAAGATACTAGTGCCAAAGAAGCACCCAACGTTGTCGTGTCCACCTCACAACTCATGTACCTCTTTAATGGGCGAACAACCCAACCCTTAGAACATACTACAGATCCAGGTAGTAAAGCCAACAACCCCCCGAAGCATCTTGTCGATTACAATGCCCTTCCTCGTCTCTAGGTGCCTAGATATCCATCGTAAGCCTTTCCTCGTTTGAACCTCGCCCTTTAATTTTATATGCCATCCTAAGGTGTTGCTAAATGGATGATTCTTCCCAACGTCCATGAAAGATAAATCATAGATTGAATAGCTGAATTAAAAAAATTGGGTGCTATCATAAAACTTTGTATCGGCTAAGGTCATTCCCTTTTACATCATTTTAGCCCAGTTAAACTGTGAAGCCTATTGTTGTTCTTTCCGTTGTACCCAAGAGCAAGCATATACCAAACACGAATACCTCCTGAAGCCACTGGTAAAACACCTGGTAAAAAGGTATGAGAGAAAA
>JBDJHY010000102.1:8587127-8597574 GCA_039654485.1 Withania somnifera | reverse complement strand
TTGGAGTATGAAACTAATTTAATTTTTCTTTAAGAATTTTTTTGCAAAATAATAAAAAATTAAATTCGGAGGGGGGTTGGGGTTGGGTGTGGGTGGTGGATCGGGGGTTGAGGTAAAGGGGTAGGGGTGGGGTATGGTAAGAAAAAAAATCTTTTTTAAAATGACTTTTGAATTATTTTTTTTTTTGGAGGGGGAAGAGGGGATATGGGGTGGGGTAAAAAGGAATTTAATTTTTTTGAAAAAAAAAATTATTTGAATAAAAAGTTGAGGTGTGAGGTTGAGAGAGTTTCGGAAAATGTTTTCCTTACTATTTTAAGGAAAGCCATTTTTCATAAATTTGAGGAAAATAACTTACTTTAGAAAATATTTTTAAAATAATTAAGTCAATCAAACATGAGAAAATTAAAAAATATTTTCTGAAAAATATTTTCCGTACCAAACACACTCTTAGTGTATGCCCTTTTTCATAATCTGTACAGTATATTTCCCTGCACTACATGTTATGGTCCTATGTTTAATCCCTTCATTACGATTGGCAAGATGTCTTTCAATGGACCTATCTGCATATAAGGTTACATTTATGTAGCCTTATATCACACAAAAAAAGACATTGTAACATATATCTAGTTGGAAACATATTTCTACTGATGTCGTCTACCTGGAAACACAACTATTGTAACACATTAAAGAAATGACATAGAACCTTATGTGGAGAGCATGGTTATTTGCCTTTAACCTAATGTGCTCTTCTGAAAGACCTCTGGTGTGCACACTTCATGCATACATTATATTTATCGAAGATATTGTTATTTATCTTAATTTTTGTCCTGGAGTGAGCTATATCTCTTAATGATGCCATTGTGTTTGAAAAAATTGACTAGAGAATGTGATTTTAACTGAATATATAGGTGCAGAAGTCCAATTTGGAAGGTCTGCTTCAGAGGCATGTCAGTATGGCTGCTGAAATAAAGAATCTGGATACCGACCTGCAGATGTTGGTATATGAAAATTACAAGAAGTAAGTGGCAGACACTTGGAGTACAATTAAAGCTAAATGCTAACTTAATGTGGCAAGCTTGTTATGACATTATTGGACGTGTCATGGATCCTGAATAATTCAGAAGAAATGAAGTAACATTGTCAGTTTCTTGGACTTGTAAGCTTGGCCTCAGATCATACGTTGATATCACGATTGGCAGGGTTTTATTTTGTCGTATTTTCCTTTGACATGTTGATTCAGAACTCCTTTAATGATTACTTTTTCAGGATGAAAAACAATATTGTTGGCATGGAAACAGATATGGAATAGCTTCTTGAAAAGGTCAGTTGTTTTTTCCTTTCCTATTTTTTTGGTCGTCCACAGAGTTATTTGCTTTTTTGGTTTTAATTTTGACCAAGAAGTATTGTGTGGGAAGTGTTCGATTTTGCAATTTCTTGCAGATAATGTTTGTTCAATCTAGAAGTAATGAGGTTACTACTTCTCTCTTTGAGAAGAGAGAGCATATTGAGAAATTGCATCGAACCCGCAATCTTCTGCGGAAAGTTCAGGTACTAAAATATATTAATTCTCTGCATCTCGGCTGTTCATTTAGTTCTGTTCTTTGAATATGGAGAAAAGAAAGAAGTCATTTCCGTTTCTATCCTACTGATTTCCCGAGCCGATTGATTGTGGAATGTTTATGATTGAAGGGCATTAGATGGTGACTGCCAGTGAATTGTATGTTAAGAGTATCCCACTCTGGTTGAGGAAATAGACGGGTGTCTTCTCATATGCTATTGGACAATCTTCAGTTCTGGTTGATTTAGACTAAATGTGCATTTTTCTAACATGGCATCAAAGCAGATACATTCATGTTATTTTATTTTCAATTTTAAACTTGTTAAGGTATACTATTAACTATGCGGTTTTAATATAGTATTGTTTATTTATTTATTCGATTCAATAAAATATCATATTATATAGATTATTTTGTCATATATGTGTTATCAACTTATATAGTAGATGATTTAGTGTATAGAGTTTGAACTTATACACTAAAAATTAAATCATCGATTCTTATAGGTTAAGCATATAGTTCACAATCGTATATAGAATTTGGACAAACCGTCAGATTGATCATAGCACGAGATCAAATGTGATTTATCTTGATTACAAGAATGTTATAATTCTAACTTCTCGTACTAGTTCATTTTGTATTGAACATGACCGAGTAGAAATAAATGTTTTGAACTGACTAATAAAAACATATTCTCTGAACCATTAAATATATTCATATTCTTAATTTTGATATAACTATTATGAGCGATATATATTAATTATCATTTTGGTTTATTAAAAGGTGAGATTCTTAAATGGATCGATATGTTTGGTAAGTTTAATTATGATAAATATATATTGGTGAAATAATAAGTTAGTTGGTGGAATCCATGTCTCGGTGTGGAGATTGATAATATGTATTTTATGAGAAGCTTATAAGTTTTCATGTGTAAACCCGGCCAGTGGATTTATGAATCCGATATGTGAAATAAGTTTAAAGCAGGGCTCTAAAGGAAATTAATTATTAAATTAAACTCGTCAATAATTTAATTTATTAATTAGTGTCTGTAATCTTAACATGGATAATCATGTAAGTGTTTAATAAGAAATTATAAAATAAATGGAGGAGTCCAATTACGAATTATTAGTGGAATAATTTTAATTTATTATGGTAAGAATAATTCAAATTAATCCTATTTTGAATTATTTTCATAATAGGAAGCATCAATAAATTAATTATGTGCTCCCTACCGTGCCCAAATTAACTAGAACTCAGAATCCTAATTTTTATGAGTAAGGGGAAGGGGACCGATTTTTAGCTCCTATTTTAGGAGAAAATTTGTCTTTTTTTTCTCCTATTTGGATTTGGAGAAGGCTCTCTAAAAATCTATAAATAGGATTCTTCTAATATAGAATAAGAAATTGGTTTTCTACACAATACTTGTCCACCCAGGTATTGAGCGAGTTCAAGAGTGAATTTGGGATCGTTGTAGAATATCGTAGATCTGGAGCCGGCTTTGCTTCAATACCTTTGTTCACGGTTCGAGAGGTAAGTCTCGATTTAGTTTACGGCACACTTTGTATGCAATACATGTTGGTTATGCTATCCATTATTCATGTAAGAAGAAAAATCATGGAAATGCTTCCGCATTATATTCCAACAATTGACATCATGAGTCACGCTTATATCTATAATCAGTTACCTGGATCATGAGCCACGCTTATATTTTGAAAAGAAAATATTTGATAATAGAGGTCCATTCAAATAATTCATAATTAAATAGTAAGGAAGTATTAAGTTTATGTGTTGGCTAGACCTTTCTCCCTATCGGATAAATTTAATACACGGCATTGCATATTTAATTGCTAGTTTGATAACCTATATTAACTCTCCTAAACTGAGTAATATATGATTGGATCAATGTAACTAGAGTTTTGATTTTCACTTGACTTATACTAATAGTATTCTCTCCATCAGAGTTAGATATGAAAGTTCATGGAGTGAATAACCGGTCATTATATGTGTGTATTGCATGAGTAGTTCTCCAATCCCATCGATTGGCTATTTGGGATGCATGAATATATATCTATATGATGAGTTTGAATTTAATCATTCCATGTTTATATGACTGTTTTAATGATCTATTGTAATAATTTTCAATCTCAGATTCAATGTCTTCTTTTACCTCCCTTAGCACTATTTTGGGTTAAAATAAACTTGAGGGTCATAACTATATTAATGGAGAAGAAACCTAGACATTGTGTTAGCTGCTGATGAATATAAATTTATACTTCATGAAGAGTGTGCTCACCTAAACCTGATGTTGAAGCTAGTGATGATAATAAGAAGGCTTATCAGAAATAGTAAAAAAAATTATGAAATGGAATGATGTTACATACTGGCTTCAATGACGAACGTACTGCAACATCAACACCAAGCTATGCTATCTTCCTATGAGATCTTAGAAAGTCTCAAACAAATATTTGCTGACAAGAGACACTCGGCTAAGCAAAATGTCATGAGAGCTCTTATGAACACCAAGATAGCTGATAGCACTTCTATTAGAGACTATGTTCTGAAGATGATGAATCTTTTGAATGAACTAGAGGTTTTGGGAGCTGTAATCGACAAGAAAACTCAGTTAGAGATGATATTGCATTCTTTGCCAATAGTTTTTTAACTGTTTTGCCTAAACTATAACATGAACAAGATGAACCTCTCTTTGGCACAACTGTTGAATGAGTTACAGGCAGCAGAGACTATTATCATAAAACAGGCACCACCCATGGCAATGAATATTGAGAAAGGTTCCTTTTATAAACATAAAGGTGGAAAGAATAATAAAAAGGCTCACAAAGCTAATCAGTTGCAGTTGGAAAAAGCCAAAAGGCGAGTGTGTTTCATTGCAAGATGCCAGGTCACTGGAAAGTGAATTGTCCAGTTTTCTTAGCCAAGCACAAAAATAAATCAGCAAATGCGCAAGCTAACTGAATATGTTTTTCTTTGTTTGGCAGTGGTAGAGTATTAATTTTAAAAGACACATTATATGCACCTGTTGTTAGAAGAAATTTAATTTCAGTTTCTAGAACTTTGAGAGATGGATATAATGTTAAATTTTTTCTGATAGCGGTAAAGTTATTAATTGTAAGGGAAATTTTATCTCTTCTGGTATATTAGATTATGATTTTTTTATTACTAATGCCTCCCCTGAACTGCAACACATGAAAGGACTAAATAATGTTAACCATTCAAGTAAAAGAAAACATTCTTCTATTATAAATGAGACTTATTTGTGGCACTTGCGTCTATGTCATATAAATCTAAATGGGATTTCAAGGTCTGTTAAAGATGGACCTTAAATTCCACTATAAATGGAGGCACTACCAATATGTGAATCTTGTTGAGAAGGAAAAATGACTAAGAGACGTTTCCTTATAAAGAAAACAAAGCAAATGATAAGTTAGAACTAATTCATTCTGATTTGTGAGCCCCAATGGATGTGCAAGCTAGAAGTGGTTATGAGTATTTTGTGACTTTCATTAATGATTATTCAAAGTAGGGATATATTTATTTATTTCACTGTAAGTCTAAATGATTTGAGAAATTAAAAGAGTTTAAGTCAAAAATGGAGAAACACCATGGAAAATATATCAATTCACTACGATCTGATCGTGGTGGCGAATACCTCTCCTTAGAATTTATTGGTTACTTCTCAGAATAAGGAATTACATCTCAAATGTCTGCACCTAAAACTCCTCAATAGAATGGTGTAGAGGAAAGAAGAAACAGAACTCTTTTAGTAATGGTTAGATCTATGATGAGTTACTTTATTTTGCTATTTTCGTTCTGGAGACATACATTAGAAACTGCTAATTACATTCTGAACTCGGTTCCTTCTTATTTTTACCCATGACACCAATAGAACTGTGGTCTGGTCATAAGACTAGCCTAAAACATGTTCGGATTTGGGGTTTTCCAGCTCACGTGTTGAAAGGAAAGACAGAAAAGTTGGAATCAAGAATAGAAGTGTGTGTTTTTATTGGGTACCCTAAAAGGAACGAAGGTCTATTTTATAATCCTAAAGAAAAGAAGGTCATTGTAAGTATTAATGCCAAGTTTCTAGAAAAGTATTTCTTAACAAACCACATTTCTAGAAGTAAATTAATTTTAAAGGAATTAAGCAAAGAAATAACAAGTCAAGTTAATGAACTTAATGAAAACCAAGCTCAAAACCCCAATGTTGGAATTAACATACCATTGCCCTTTAGTAGTGGGAGAGATGTTAATAGCTCCATAAGTACAAGTTCCTAAGAATCCATTGCATCAAAGTAGTGGGAGTAATACTGAGTGAATTGCATTAGAGGATGAAAATCCTACAAATTATGTGGTTCAACCGCAAGATCATAATGATGCATCCCCTGACCCAACCCCTTAACCTGTACTGACTAATCATAGTGGGAGAATAATAAAAAAACCTTCTTGGTTTGCACTCTTGAGTCGACACAATCCCCGAAGAATTATTTACCGAGACTGTGAATTACGACAAAGCACTATAGAATAAAGATGCAAAAAAGTGGATTATTCCTATGAAATTAGAAAATAAAGTCTTAATAAAAGCACTTACATGAAGATAGATGATTGCATTAAGAAAGTACAAGAACACATGTCATGCAAGTTTAAAAGATCCAATTATTGATTAAAGCAAGCTTTTAGGGCATGAAATACTTATCAATGTGGTCAAGACCTTTGGTTTTGAGCAATGTATTGATGAGTCTTATGTGTACAAGAAGTGGAATGGGGACAAAATGGTATTTCTATTATTGTATGTAGATGATATCCTGCTCATAGGAAATAATGTAGGCTTATTAAATTCAATCAAGGAATGGCTGTCTAACAATTTTTATATGAAGGACCTGGGAGAAGATGCTCACATCCTTGGGATTAAGGTTCTTTGTTATTACAAGAAAATGATGTTAGGATTATCTCAAGCTCTTTATAATGATATGATTCTTACTAGTTTCATCATGCGTGAATCCAAGATAGGATTTCTTCATTTTAGACAAGGAATCTCCTTGTTTAAGGATCAATATCCTAAGACAGATAAAGAGATAGAGAACATGAAGGTAGTTCCTTATGCGCAAGCTGTGGGAAGCCTAATGTATGCTATGTTGTGTACTAGACTTGAAATATATTATGCAATAAGCATGGTTAGCAGATATCCGTCTAATCCTGGACGAAAGCACTTGACGACAGTTAAGCATATAATAGAGTATCTGAAAAGGACTAGGGATTACATGTTAGTATACCATTCGAATGAGTTAATACCAATAGGGTATATGGACTCAGATTTACCATATCACAAGGACTCTAGTAAATCAACCTATGAAATATGTAAATATTGGTTTGGCAAAGATTGCATCAGAAAACAACCTTGCAGACCTTTCACAAAAGTCGTTTGATAGGCATGTAAAAGAAATTGTTGATAGAGTTGTAGATGCATGGTTATGAGTCTAAGTGAGAGATTTTTAGAATATACTATTAACCATGCGTTTTGATATAGTATTGGTTATTGAATGATTGTTTATTTATTTATTCAATTTGATAAGTGTCACATTATATAGATCATCTTGTTATATAAGTGTCATCAACTTATATAGTAGATGATTTAGTGTATAGAGTTTGAGATTATACAAAGAAGATTAAATCATCGGTTCTTACAAGTTAAAGTGATAGTTCACAACCGTAGATGAGAATTTGGAAAAACCATCATTGATTGTAGAACGATATTAAATGTAATTTATCTCGATTATGAGAATGGTATAATTCTAATTTCTCTTGATAGTGCATTTTGTATGTATTGAATACATCATGAGATATTTTGAATTGACTGATAAAATATATTCTTTAAACTATTAAATGTAATTATATTCTTAATCTTGATATAACTATTGGGAGTTGTACATATTGGTTATCGTTTTCATTTCTTGAAAGGTGAGATTCTGAGATGGATCAATATACCTAGTAAGTTGGATGATAATAAATATATTGGTAAAATAATAAGTTGTTTTATGGAATCCATGTCTTAGTATAGAGATTGATGTGTAAACCCGACTGGTGGATTTACGAATCCGATATATGAAATCAGTTTAAGCATAGCTCTAAAGAAAATTAATTATTAAATTAAATTTATCAATAATTTAATTTATTAATTAGTATATGTAATCTTAAATGAGGAATTACATAAGTGTTTAATAGGGAATTAAGAAATAAAACAGAGGATTGCAATTACATATTTTTAGTGGAATAGTTTGTTATTTATTATAGTAAGAATAATTCAAATTCATTTTATTTTGAATTATTTTCATTATAGGATGCCTCAATATATTAATTTTGTGGTCCCTACAATGCCCAAATTAACTAGAACTCAGAATCTTAATTTCTTTGGGAAAGGGGAGGAACGCTGATTTTCTACTCCTCTTTTAAGAAAAAAATTGTCTTCTTATTCTCCTATTTGGATTTGAAAAAAACCTCTCTAAATATCTATAAATAGGGTTCCTCCTAACATAAAATCGTAACTTAGTTTTCTATAGAATACTTGCCCACCCAAGATTGAAAGAGTTTAAGAATGAATATGGATCACTGTAGAAGACCATAGATCTTGAGTCGGCTTTACATCAAGAGTTTTGTTCACGCTTCGAGAGGTGAATCCCGATTTAGTTTTTGGCACACTTTCTGTGCAATACATGTTGATTATACTAGCTATTATTCATATAGAAGAAAAATCATGGGAATGCTTTTACTGCATAAATATATTCCAACAGATAAGGGAGGCTGGATAAGTGCCAAGCAAAAGATTGTCTCCAGGTAGCACTAAACTACAAGAATAGGACTGCAGTAGCGCATTTTGCAAGTTGCAGACAACTAATTATGAAGATGAAGTGTCAAAAGATTTGTCTGCTCTAACACCTTTAATTCTTTGATGAGTGATTTTGATCAAAATCTCAATGCATCCACTACAACTTTTCATATTTTCAATTAAAAATTTTCTAGAATGAAGGAGCATCATGCGGCCATGTTGAATAAAGCAGACCCAATGGTCAAATTACTTATGGCCACAACCAACACCGCATGCTGTTCCTTCACCATATTTGGAGTCATTTGGAGAGAAAATATCCGAACAACAACTAATCTCCATAGGAAATGATAAGGATTTGGTGAAAGCTATTCCATCCGTCTTTTAAGTTAATTTTACAAGTATTTTTGACTGTATCTAAGGAAAAACAAGCAGATAAGTTCTCAGAGGTGGGATGATTTTGTTGATGGAGAAGAACATGTCTCACCTCCTCCTTTCAATAACCAAAAAAGTCCAAAAGTTTTGACATTTGTTCCTAAGCGTGTGTCTCCAAAGAAGAATTATCTAGTGGCCTTATCGCCAGGACTTAACCCAATTAACACTTATGTTAGTGATCCGAACGAGGAATTCTTTTAGGAGGACGAGGAAGAAGAAAATTTTGATATGTGATTTGAAAATGTGGCTAGGGATGGGAACTTTTCACCTAGGCAACAAACAAGTGGAGCATAAAAATGTAGAGTGAAGCATAAAAATGAGATTTATAGAGTATAAACATTTTTTCTTTTAAGAACGACTGCGTTTTAAATAAAAAATTACCTTAATTAGCGGTTTCTTACTTGCTCACTTGTGGAATAATGTAGAGTTTTAATGACAGACACACTTTTGATTAAATAATAATGATAGCTAGCTAGAGTCTAATGAAGCTGTAATATCTTAAGAAAAAATCTAATGAAGCTGTAATAACTTAAGAAAAACCTGATAGAATTAACTTTTGACACTAATATTTCATGCTTTGATGAGAAAATCTTTGATATTAACTCTGTACAAGGGATGTCACGACCTAAAAATCAAGAAATGATGGCGTCTACATTGACCCTATAGAAAAGACTAATCCCTGGCCTAGAGCGAGTAGCGGTGGGACTTTACCTGTAACCTGAAAGACAATAAAAGAAGAGAAAGAAGAGACAACTCAACAAACCATACAGAAATACACTTCCCAAAACCTGGTGTCATGGCCGATGAGCTATTATAAATATATATAATCTGAACAGAATACAAGTATACATGACCAAAAGATATATATATACAAAAGCTATCCCATGTCCAAAATGGAACAACTCTAACACAGAAGAAGACAGGAGCAGCAAGGACGCCTGATGCTCACCGTATCTCCAAAACAACACAACTCTATCTGGCTCGATTGTGACCTCGCTGCTGACTCGTGCTCAAATTTGTACTAAAAGGATATATAAGTATAGAGTGAGTACTAACACCAATGGGTACCTAGTAGGCATAGGACGACTGAGTAGCAATAAGCATAAACAAGGTAATAAGCGGTCAACACAAAAAGAAGGGCAACAATAAACTGGAATAATCAACTCACAGATAGTGAAACAGTGCTACTTACTGGATCCTCAATGAAACCATAGCCAGGTGAAACTACGAACAAAAAATGTTAGGTAAATCTCAAAAGTACACTAACAACTGGTATTACTGCCTAAGGGGTGCAGTAGGATGCCCAAATACCCATACGCTATCTCCCTCGGTGACCCATGGCACTGCAGAACCATATATATATAAATTAGCTCCCACCAGGACATGAAGAACATCCACAAAAGATCTTTATCCGTATACTTACCCTTCCTTCCACGGTTACTCCTCCACCTAGGCTACTCAGCACCGCAGGCATCGACGTAGCGGCCTAGGTCGGAGAGTCTTTGGAAGGAACCAATCTCGCGTACACTTTTTCACAAATGCCAAGTAATGGCATAATCATCAGGCAGGAATACCAAATCCCAGTCCGAGCCCGTAAATATGCATAGCAGGAGAAACAAGT
>JBDJHY010000102.1:8552823-8564143 GCA_039654485.1 Withania somnifera | reverse complement strand
GAAGGACTACTATAGCAAATGTGAAAAGAACAAGTATAATAATCAGAAGATAAATAAATGCGAAAGTTTAAGAATCAAAGTAAATACCCAAAACCCGATATCAGTTTCAAATGAACCACTAAGTACAGAAAAAAGAAATTCAAAGTGTCTAATTGATACGAGCACGGATAGCACCTACCCGTCCCGACCATTCACACGGAGTGAGGCGCAGGAGCTATAACCATTGCAAGCAACCATGTGGAAGAGAGATGCTTGGGAAGCCTTCTTCAAACCTTGTCAAGGGATATTCAATCTATGGGAAATTTGTGAGGTGAAAGATGTAACAACTCCAGGACTTAAGGAACCTAACTAAAGATTTCAGAACTTTAGGGGCTTATGTGGAGATGCCAAGACTTTGGGGGCCAAAGTGTCTTTTTCAAATTTGTAATAGCTATAAATACTTAAGTTTGCAGTATTTTTCATCAGACATTGATGAATTGATAGGAACTCCATTAAGAGCGTAGTTTATAGCTTAGTTTAGCATTAGACATAATTTAGCGTAATTATAGTGCGTAATTGAATGTGGATTCCCTTAGTTGCTTGATAACTTCTTTACACATTCAATCGAAGAATTTTTCATTTGTTGATTCAAGTTGGTTTTTGTTGATTGCTTGTTTGGGAGTTTACAGTGTCTCACAGGTTCAATTGAAAGGTGAGGGTAACCAGTCCCTTGTTGTTCATAAATCGTGAGTTTATTGTTTATTTCCGTATATCTTTTCTGTTTATTTTCTTCTCCTTTGTATTTTGTATGCCTCGTATTACAATCTGCATCACTATTATAACTGTGTCTTCAAACTACATGGAGATCAAATATAAATGCCAAAGCAAAAGAGAAGCAGGTAAAAGTTGGATGTCAAGCTCACCTTAAATATCTGAAGTAAAATATAAACTGCACGAACATCTAATTGTGATCACAATCGGAAACCTGTACTCGGATCTGCACATGTATAAGTGTAGTATGAGTACAAGCTACCGAAGCAACTCGTACCTAGTAGGCTTTGAGGGCCCACTAGGCACATAACAATAATAAAAGTACTAAATAATGGAATACAATAAAAGGGGTCACAGAAGCAATTAGCGCAACAAGGGAAGCTAGCTACTCCAATGAGAATCAATACAAGTAGACAAGTATCGTTAGCTAATCACATAACAGGATCTCAGACAATGAAGAAAGACGTACCCAGAATACTTGCCATAATATATGTGAATAATAATGCAATAAACAGGAGTTAAAAGAAGACAAGAGTAGAACATGGACAATATACTGGTAATTTCAAGTAAAAAGGTTGAATGAATGAATAGTAGTAAGGCAAAATATCCTATGTATCGTGAAGTAGCACTTATCCAATAATAACAAGTAAGAAGTAATAGAAATAATAAAGTAAAGAAAATAAACATTTACCAGTCCCCCAGACATAAGCACAATATATATAGAAACATGCTCACCCATAGGACCCCCATGACGGCCTAAGGGTACACTGAAGAAAACAAGTACCGAAAAGTAAATACAATCATATGAAGTAAGCAGTCCTGTATACGCTCGTCCTCCAATATCTGTAAGCCCAGCAGACAGAACCCATGGAAGGCTAACCTAAGTATTCCCAGTATATCTCCTCGACGCCATATACCTCCCTCCGTCAGCCACATCTTGGAGGCAAGGTCCATGAAGGTATGCCACTACGTACGATCTCTAACGTTATAATAACCTCACATCCCAAATCTTAGAGCCTCAAGGGTCTTAATAGTCTGACATCTCATTCCTAGTATCAATTGTCTCATCAAGCCGTTCTCAATAAGTCAAGGTGTACAACACTTGTATATCATAGTATCCCTAATAGTCTCAATATATCAGGTATCCTCAATTTTCAACAACCAGTAATACCATATGTGTCAAAAAGATGTACTCACTTTCGTACGACGACAGACTCAAGTCCCAGCAGTTATACTCACTACCGAACAGAGTTGGTTTAAGTCCCAACATTTATTAATCAAATGTTATTTTCCAGTGTCAGGATGTAAATCCTGAACTAAAATAAGTGAAAATAATATTACCGAGAGCTCGATACAACATTGAGTCTAAAACAGTTAAAAAATATTTACTTATATTATTGTTAAATATTTTAGTTTATCAACTTATATCGTCATTCATCATTATTGCTCAAATCAGTCTCTAGCCTCTGCGGCTCAATAATCAAGTGGTGATACGGACCTAGCCTCAATGCACTCTCATCGGAGCCATAGGTCCAACCTTTCGTGTCATGAATGCACAACATATTAACAGGTATAAATCAACATATAATCATGTAATAGCAATTTTCTTGCATTGATACTTAGCCAACTTCTAAGTCACAGGCACCGTATTAATCGGATGCCAAAAATATAAATATCAATATGAAACGGACAAAAGAACGGTACAGGATCACTATATTCACCTAGCTACCGAATCCGTAGATGCGATTTAGCACAATTATTAAAGTTATAATGTCACGACCTGATTTCGCGGATCATGATGGCATCTACTATACCACTAGTATGAGAACCAACCCTATAGTCCAAAGCCGAAGTAGAGGATATATCAATTGCGTAAAGTACAATTATAATAATCAAAACATAAAAATATGCGCAAGTTTAAGAATCAAATAAACACCAAAAACACGGTATCAGTGTCAAACAAACCACAAAGTACAGAAACAATAAATCTAAAATAGGTATAATATAATTGTATCTCTGAAATACATTGTGATTAAATAAAAATATCAAAGTCGAAGAGAAGTAGGTAAAATACGAACGCCAAGCTCACTCTAAATTTCTAAAGTAGATGTAATCCGAACAAACAGATTGACTGTATATCACGATCGGGAACCTGTACTCAGATCTGCACATGTGCAAGTGTAGTATGGGTATAAGCTGCCGTAATAACCCGTACTAGTAGGCTTCGAGGGGTAAATAATGGAATACAATAAAGGGGTCACAGAAGCAAATAGCAAAATAAGAAAAGATAGCTAAGAATCAAATACAAGTAGTCATATATTGCTAACTACTCACATAACAGGAACTTAGACATGAACTAAAATGTACCCGAGATCTTTGTAACAATATATGTGAATAATAATGTAATAAATAGGAATCAAAGAAGATAGGAGGAAAACATGGACGGTATACCGGTAACCTTAAGTAAAAAGGATGAATGAATCATTAGTAACATTAGGCACAAAATCCCACATAACACGAAGCAGCAATTAACTAACAATGTCAACTAAGTAGTAATAGAGATACTAAAGTAATGCAATTAAATGCTGACAAGTTCTCCATAAGGAAGCATAATGTACACAAAAAACACGCTCACCCATAGGCCTCCTAATCCGACCTATGAGCACACTGAAGAGAACAAGTATAGAAAAGTAAAACACACATGAACGTCGTCAAAACCTCACATCCCGATTACAGAACCGTAATTAATCTCAAGCCTGACATCTCGTGCCTCATATCAATAGTATCATTAAGCCATCAGTGGCAAATATCTCAAGTCTAGCATCTCGTGCCTCATATCAATAGTATCATCAATCCATCATTGGTAAATCAAGGCGTACAATGCCATATATCATCGTATCAATAAAAGTCCTCAATAAATGTGTATCATCATGTTTTTGTAACCAGTATAATCATGTATGCCAAAAAGCTATACTCACTACCGTATGACGATGAGCTCAAGTCCCAGAGGCTGTACTCATTTCTGAACAAAGTCGGTCTCAAGTCCCAGTATTTATTAATAAAATAATCATTTTCGGCGCCAGGAGGTAAAACCTAGATTAAAATAAGTAAAAACAGTATTATCGGGTGCTCGATACAGTGCCGAGTCTAAAACAGTAAAAGATAATTAATTATATTATTATTAGAGTATTACCATTAATTACTTTATGTCATTATCCATCTTTGTTATCAAAATCCTCCTCTAGCCATTATGGCTCAATAATCAGGTGGTGATACTGACCCATCCCCAGTACACTCTCATCGGAGCCATAGATCTAATCTCTCATGTCATGAATGCACAACACATTAACAAGAATACATATAAGCATATGATCATGTAATATCAACATCCTATACCCTGCACAGGTATCTCTAGTCAAATTCTAAGCCACAGGCACCATATCAATCAGATGCCAACATATGAGTATCAACATGGACCGGATGAAAGAATGACACAGGGTTACTATACGACCTAGCTAATCCACCCATAAATGCTATTTAGTATAGTTATTAAAGCTATAAGCCCAGAGATAGTCCCACGGAGTCTAACTAACGTCCGACGACAAAGCGCTGCAATCTCACGAATAGTACTCCAACTGATGTCAAACGTGCGTCAAAGTATTCTATATGTTAATACGAGTCTAATAGTGTATTTTATTCTATGTCTGGACTAGGCCTAAAATCGGGCCTAGAACGGGCTTGTGGGGCCCGCTTGTCGAAAGTGAAATAAACTTTACTACGGATTGTTTCATTTTCGTGAGCTGAACAGATATTCGCTCAAATTATTGATTTTACTTTTTTTTTCTTATCGTTTTTGGTTAGTTTTATCAGATTTTAATTTCAATTTCAGATTTAAAAATTGCAATCTTTATAAATTAGCCATTTTACCCAATTTCTAATGCATGTTTTTGTTCATATCAAATATATAGGTAGCCGAGGGATAAAAAACTATTGGTGAGCAGTTTGGAATCGATGTCTGATAGGAAATACTCATTTTTTAGGTTAGTTGGTACTAGCTGCTAAATACTACACCTGCTTTTGTGTACATGTCTTCTTTTTGCCACAAACCTGTTTGTTGTTCTGTATGACATGAGAGTATAAAATCAGGAGGCAATTCATAATGATGAAGCTTTGGTGATACTTCTACATAACTTGAGATCACAATTAGAAGGCAATTGGATGAGTATAACTGTTATCTTCTCCAATCTATGTTGTATTCTGTTCAATGCCTTTTTGTCCATTGGATGAGCTTGTTCTTTTTGCTAATAGAGAGTGAAATTTTTACCACATGAGGTATGCCTTCTAAATACTGACTTTTATATTTCCTCATCAGCCCTATTTTCTTTCTGTTTTATGCACATGAAGTTTCTTTTTTTTTTTTATGAAGGTGTTCTATTAAAAAACGCTTTATGCACATATTTTTAAGTAGAGATTGGTAAACTAAATAGGAAAAATGTTTAGGGACACATAAGTCTTTATTGTGTGATCTGTGCAGCATTATAGGGCGATAGTTATTAAAAGTACTTTATTTATTTTTTTATTATTAATCTTCTAGTGTACCTTTAGATGATATAGACATGCTGATGTTGGTGCTTACTGCTGTGTCAAACCACTTTAAAAAGTCGTGTCTCTGCATTTTTCTCTTGTTGATTTATTGCTCGTCCAATTTCTTTTTGTGCTTACATGTTTCTGACTAATCTGAAACAATTTCTTCCTTTATAGCCATGTCACTTGATAAATCTTTGATGGTCAAACCCAAAAATTCTCCTGAATATGCATATGGGGTGAGAAATTTTTTATATTTTTCCCTTTGAGCATGAGTCTGTTAACGGGCATGTAATTAAATGTCCGTGTTCAAGATGTAGTTTTAGCAAGTGGCAAAAAAAGATGTAGTTCGGGAGCACTTGACTTTAAAGCCTTTTCTAGAAAATTACAAATTTTGATATTTGCATGGTGAAAATTCAATTGCAATTATGACACAAATATTTCGAGATACACGTGTCACAGAAGATACTTTTCAGCCACATAGTCTAATGGAATGCATGGTTAATGGTGCATTTGAATTCACTGGAAATAATATCAGTGAACGTGATGTGTCTTGTGAGCCTATAGATAAAGAAAAAATGTCTCATGAAATGTATATTGGAAGGAATAATGAAGATTACGTGAAGTTCTATGAATTGATCGAAGATGACAAACAACCATTATATGAAGAATGCACGAAGTATGCCAAATTATCCTTTCTAATCAAATTGTATCACATAAAGTGTTTGTGTCGAATGACTGATAAAGCGATGTGTATGATATTAGAGTTGTTAAAAGATGCCTTTGAAGATACAAAGATTCCTGTTTTCTTTTATGAGGCCAAGAAAACCATCAACAAACTTGGTCTTAATTATACCAGGATACACGCTTGTCCAAATGATTGCATGTTATATTTTGGAAAAGATGATGAAGGCTTGGAAGAACACAAAAATGTAAGACATTTAGGTGGAAGGATAATAAAAAGAATGCAAATTGCAAAGATTTTACACGACTTCCCTCTAAAACCGAGGCTGTAAAGACTGTTCATGTGCTCCAAAACTATGGAGTCTATGATATGATATTTTTTAGAGTGTAACTAAGATGGATTGATGAGGAATCTTAGGCTTGAAAAATATTTGACTTACTTCATCCTGACTTTACTGCAGATCCTCTAAATGTAAGACTAGGTCTAGCTAGTGACGGTTTTAACCCGTTTGGAGCAATGACAACAAACTACATTATTTGGCCAATGGTTCTTATTCTATACAACCTTCCTCCTTGGGAGTGCATGAAAATAACTTTATTCATTCTTTCAATGATCATTCCAGGAAAACAAATGCCAGGAAACTACAAAAACTACAAAGACGTGTACCTACAACCTCTTATCCAAGAGTTAAGGGGATTGTTGTACGATGGGGTACAAACATTAAATTCTTCAAAAAATGAAATATTCAAAATGCGAGCAGCTTTGATGTGGACAATTAGTGATTTTCCTAGCCATGGTAAATTATCTTTATGGAAAATATACACTCAATTTGCTTGCTCCATATGTAATTTTTCTACATAATCTTGTAGGTTGAAGCATAGTAGAAAGTGGTGTTTCATGGGTCATCGTCGTTTTCTTGAAAGGGCCCATCGATTTCGATTACAACGTGTTTGTTTTAATAAAAAACCAGAGCAACGAGAGCCACCAATAAATATTGTCAGGGTCAGATATCATGAATCAAATAGAGGGTATTAGTGTTAGTTTTGGAAAAGCACCCGAGTCAAATAATAAACACAAAAGAGCTCAAGGAAAAAATTTTGTTGAAGATGAATCGAGATAATGGAGAAAGAGAAGGTTTTTATCTTTCTTATTGGGAATCTAACTTGTTGCGTCATAATCTTGATGTTATGCACATCGAGAAGAATGTGTGTGAGAATCTAATATACCCGCTGCTCAATGATTCTGTAAAATCAAAAGACAATCCTCAAGATCGAAAAGATCTCAAAGAAATGGGTATAAGGAAGATGAGAATGGAAAATATCATCCGTCTTTGTTTACTATTTTGAATACAAAGAAAAACTAAGAAAGATGTTTTTTGTGGACTTTGAAGAATATTAAAATGCCCGATGGATATGCAAGTAGCCTTTTGAGATGTATTGACTTGAAACACCGAAAGCTCATTGGAATGAATAGTCATGATTTCCACATTCTCATGCAACGCTATGACCAACTGCCATACGTAATATTTTACCTCACAAGGTGATTGCTGTGGTAAAAGAGTTGAGTTCATTTTTCCGACAACTTTATGCCAAAAGCTTAAGTGTCAGAGATCTTGACAGGCTCGAGTCACGCTATTTTCAAACCATTAACTACTTAGAATTATTATTTCCTCCCACGTTCTTTACAATCACGGTATCTAACTTGTCATCTAGCTGCTGAAGCAAAACTTGGGGGACCAGTGTCGTATCGGGGGATGTATACTATTGAAAGGTGAATAAAATTCTTATTTATTAGTCAGAGGTTTTATTTAAATCAAGATGTTAAATTTTATCTATTAACTAATTATCCATCTTTTGATCAGGTATACCTACCCTTTAATTATATGATTTTG
Source organism: Withania somnifera (assembly GCA_039654485.1). Classification (NCBI taxonomy): domain Eukaryota; kingdom Viridiplantae; phylum Streptophyta; class Magnoliopsida; order Solanales; family Solanaceae; genus Withania; species Withania somnifera. Next base: position 8,556,233 of record JBDJHY010000102.1, on the reverse strand, counting down.
TTTATCAATGTTGAGCAGTCACCTTGCTTGTGATGGTAGTAATTGAAATTTCTGATGTTGAGCAGCTTTTGTACCAGTAAAATTAGAAACTTCATTAGCTAAATAATCTTCAGATTTAATCAAGACATGTATTCTTTGTTGTACAGCACAATGTTAATTACCTACTTGAATGGCTACTGCTTCTGTATTAATATTGCTCTTTAATTTACTATAGATGAACATCAAGTGACAAGAAAAATGAGATTGAAGCTTAGGATTGTCCTTAACTTGGACAACAGATTACGGATAATAGTAGAATGTGATGAATATGGTACACCTATTGAAAAAGCAGGAGGTCTAATTGCTGGAGTTCTGGGCAGCTTGCTATAGATTCATTATATTTTCCTATTGGCTTTGTTATAAACGGCCAGGCATGTCCAACTCTTATATGGACCGTGTTTTTGATGAAATCATAATGGTATTATAAACTATTTTGCTTTGTTTGCATCTTTAATTATTATATATGTAAAAGTGCATTAAATTAACATCATAGTTTTTTGAAGCCTCGATTTCTCTTTGAAGTTGATAGAGAAAAAGCAAAAGAATGGGTCATAGTAATCTTAACAAAAAGTAGAGGGACAACAGGTGTACACTGTGGAGTAACGCTCAACATCTAGTATTGAGTAAAGAAGAGATGATTAGGAAATGTCCGGAAGGCATACCTGTAGAACAGTGGGTTAATTATCGCATGAAAAATGAAACAAAGGTACTTACTATTACTAATTCTTCTTCTTATTCTCTATCTCTGCTTTTTCTTCTTCTCACTCACTGTATCCATTAACTTGTAGCTGCTTTGTAAGAAGAATAAGCTGGCTCGACAAAAGCAAATTCCTGATACTAGTGGTGCTAAGAGTTTGGCTAGAAGAAGGGATGGAATGGTAGTTTGGTATGATGTTTTCTTAGATACGAGCATTATTAATTAATTACTAATATTTTAAAATTTTACAATTTCAACAGGCAAAAGAAAAAGCTGTTGATCGAGGCCAAATGTGGACTGAAACTCATATAAGAAAAGATGGGACTTATGTAATTGAAGAGGCTAGGGAGATTGGGGTAAGTGAATTTCTATATCGGCTTGCTGGTAACCATTGTGTACTTTGTAGTATTTAGTCACTGGATAGATTGAGTCTTACCAATACTAACTTACCCCCAAAGATCGTATTATTCACCAATACAGTAAACAACTTGCATCAGAGGTAAGATATACTTTTGATATACTTCACTTATACTCAACATACTTGTACTAGTCACCAAAAATACTGGAATAACCATGTAATTCGAGTAGCTTTCTTGGAATTGGAACCAGAAAGTGTTAGGAGTTATAATCATCAGATCTCTCCCTCTCTTGCTATATGCTACTGTGCCACACGGAAAGAAAGGCATCAAACTAAAAGGTTGATTCTCTTATGACCTTTTATTTGTGTCACTTCCTAACTTCTTATTACCTCATCTGCTGATAGTTAAATCTTCACCAACTTCAAGCAGAATTTCTAAGATGCACCCCTTGTATCTAATAAAGCCGCTTAACTAAGGTAATGGCACACAAGTTCCTACCATTTTATGCAATCATGTCATACAACAGGCAAAGAAAAAAAGACAGGTTGGTATTATAAAGGGATGAATCAACATTCACAAACAGTAGGGGAGCTAGTTTTGTTACTGTGAATGAAAACATCACTGAAGAAAAGACATCACTGATATACACAACAAATGTTGTTTAAAGATCGTGAATTTCAATGTCCATCTACTGTAGAATGGAAACTAGACCGCGTTTCCACAATTGGCATAGATATTTACTACTATTGTCATTGCACTTCAGACTCGCTTTATTCTGCAATACAGTGACTTATTGTAGAAGAACTTAACATGTCATTCATGCTTGTTTTTTCTTTTATATAGGAGAAAATTCAAGAAATTCGAAGTCGAAGACCAGAAATTATTTACCAACGTCTCACCTAATGATGCACTTGGTATAATACTTGGTCCCGAATATCCTGGCCGTGTTCGAGGGTTAGGCTTGGGTGTGGTTCCACCTACGACATTCAGACAAAGATCTAGAAGAGGTGTCCGTGTTAATGTGGGTGCATCTAGCACTCCAACTCCACAATGGCTGCAAGACATGACAAGTATGAGATCACAATTAAATGCACTCCGTAGCTTATATCAAAGGAACATAGGAAATATCCTGAAGAGTTTGTTTGCTTATTTCCGCCTCTTTCGCGGGTACCACAACTCTTCTACTAATTTTATACCTTCTTAGTTCCTATGATGTAAATGAATAAAATTTTATCTTGCAACTTCTTTTTGGGGCTGAAAGATGAATTAGAAAAAAAAAAAAGAAAAAAAAAGAAGGTACCAAGTTTCTTTGGAAATATTGGAGTCTTAGGAAAAGTATAATTCACCTAACAAAATTCCAGGAGTTGTCTTCACTACTAGGATATCTGTGGATCTAAACACTAACCTAACTGATAGCAACTCATTCAAAATTGGTCATTTGAGATGGCTTTACTCAATTGGGGGTGATTTATTTTTAAATTTGTTGCAATGGAAGATTTAAGCTGCCATTTATGCCAAAAATTTATGTTACATTTCTTGTGTAAAAATAATAGTAATAATAATCTTTAGGATATTAATGAAATAATATCTTTGTTTGTGTTAATTAAGGACTAATTAATTATAATTTTTTCTTTTCAGGCATCAAACATAGGAAGTGGTGCTCAGTAACCAATTGAAGTAACAACGGAAGTAACAATGATGATGAATCATAACAACGATTGTGTCTATTAGAAACATCTTTAGAATAAACTATTATTATTTTTCTCTATTTCTGGTGGTCCATGAAACATCTGTTTGTATTATTATGTGAACTATTAACTTTAACAATTTAATAAACGGATATGTTATGGTAATGCTGCACGTTTCCTTTTTATAACTACTGCTTGAATGTGTGTAGTTCTGGGGATGTCAATTTTCAACAAACTTGGGGAGTGAAAAATGAAATATCAAATAGCATATGAATTTTCTGCAAAGAAATTACAACAAACTTGATAGTGTTAAAGATAGCAATTGCGGCGGTTTTGCCAACCGTATTAATAGTTTGGTTTTGAGTACCTACGGCGGTTATAACCGCCGCTAATTAAAAAAAAAGTCATATTAACGAGACAATATTATGCCAGTTCTGTGGGTAACTGCCGTAATAAATTTGTGGCAAGTGATATTACGGTATTTTTTTAAGTTGCTGTTAGGTATTATTGTGGCGGTTTAAACCCCCGCAATGCATTAAAACCACCACAATCGATCCCTTTTTTTGTACTTTATGTAGTGTATTTTTTTTTAATCATATAGCATAAAGGCATTTTAGTAATTTTAAC
>JBDJHY010000102.1:8476815-8494078 GCA_039654485.1 Withania somnifera | reverse complement strand
TACTATATACTAACGATATACACAAAATATACTATATATTAAAGATATATTAGACATATTAACAATATACTACATATTTATACTATTTATTAAAGATATATTAACAATATATGTACTAACGATATATACTATATACTAACGATATATTAGACATATTAACAATATACGACATATATACTATATACTAGAGATATAATATATATTATAATATGCAACCTTACGCCTCACTATCTAGACCTAACACCTATGTACAATAGTTAATCCAAAACCCATAACCATCAACTAACACATATCATTAGCAAATCCCCAAGCATAATGAATTAGCTACACATGATTAAATTGGAAGAGTAATTACCATTAAGAGGCACGTAACTAGACATGCTTCCAAAATATTAAGTCAAGATTTCTTCACCAGATAATACAAAAATACTAATTTCAAAACCAACTAAGCTTGAAGAGTGATTTCAATCCACAAATGTTTGCTTACTCTTCTTTCTTGTATATCTCTCTAGAATATCGCTCTTTCTCTCTCTATTTTCATTCCTCCTCTTCTAAGTTTGAAAAATTCCTTTTATACATCCTAGAATTTTCCCCTTTTTTAGCTGAAATTGCCGCGACGACGGTCTAACTAAACCACCGTCGTCCTAGACGGCGGTCCGCCGTATCACTGAATTGGCCGTTGTCCTTGGTAGAATGGCATGCCCCTTTTCCTGAGACGGTGGTACCTCCATTGTAGACAGCAGTGGCTGCCGTTGAGGACGGCGGGCCGTCGTCTTTACCAGTGTTTTAGGTAATCTTTCTGGGCTACATAGCGGTCTTAGCACTGAAATGGCATTCCGCTGTCAGAGATGGCGATGTATTTTTCATCCTCCATGATGACACTTTGTTCTCCAAACTCTTTATTTTAGCTCCACTTTGCTTGATTCCTAAAAAATCATGTATTCACCTGAAAATACACCAAGATAACATCATAATTTGACACAATAGTCATGAAAACAAGCAATTTAATGATGTGGTTAAGCGTAATGAGTGGTTTTAAGGCCACTCATCACCCATCCCCTCAATCTGTTAATTTTCCTCCTAAACCTCCTAGAACTACTAGAAATAGTAGTATTGTATAGAATTTTTTTGAAGATATACCAGGAATTGAAACTGTTAAATGTATTATTTGTAAGAATATATTTACGCATAAGAGAGGGGGTAATGCAGGGGGGATGAGTACATTGACTAGATATTGTAAAACTAAGCATAACATAGAATGAGATAAAGCAACAGGTGTTAGTGGAGCCGGCCCGACCCAAAATAGAATAAATCCATAAACAGGTAAATTAATACAAAATTATAATAAAGCAAAGGACCGTCTAGAAATAGTCAAAATGATAGATGGAGGTTGTTTTCCTTTCACTTTTTCTTCTTCTGAGGCATTTGTTTTATAAATACAAAGAATATATAATTTAATATTTGTCGGCATCCCTAGGAATACATGTAGGTCAAATGTTCTTAGTTTACACGGTCAATATACATTTTATTTACGTACTCTATTTCATAATCTTCCTTATAAAATTTATTTAACATCCGATCTTGATCATGCTGTTAATAGAAATGATTATTTAACCAATACATGTCACTGGATAGATAGTAATTTTAAAATTCAAAAATAAATTTTAGTGTTTCTATATATTGAAAACCGTAGGCATGATGTTGCATTTATTGTAGGCACAATCACTAAAGTTGCTAATTATTATAATTTAAATTGTAAAATTTTATGTGTAGCTTTCGATAATGCATCTAATAACACCTTTTCCATTGAAACGTTAAAAATATCACTTTCTCCACCAATTTAAAATATTTTTCATTTTAGGTGTGTGTCATATTTATAAGTTAAATGATACGGACGTTCTTGCCTTTTTTGAACCTATTCTTGAAAAATTAAGACTTGTAGCAGGATGTTTTCAAGGTAACAATAGAAGGATTAGACTTAAAGAATTTAAAATAAAATCTTCACATTTTAAGTTGACACCTAGATTAATGTCCGAAGAAATAGAAACTAGGTGGAATTCAACATTTTTATTTTTAATAACTTGCTACAAATATAGGAACCCCATTAGTGCTACCTTTAATCAATTTTGCCAATCGCTTGACCATATATTACAGACCTCGCATACGAACCTAATTAGGAAGGTAGAAGTATTTTTAAAAACTTTTTACAATGCTACCAACTTATATTTATCCCAATATTATCCTACTGTTTGTTCTATTCTGCCTTATATTGTTGAAATATCTCTATTACTTTCTAAATATAAGAATAAAAACGGTTTCGAAGATGCAATTGGTGTAATTTTGAAAAAAATTTAATTTTTTTTTCAATTCCTCCTATTTACTTAATTGGTGCTGTGTTAAATCCTTCTATAAAACAGGCAACAATGGGTGAATTTTGTACAATGATTTATACAAATTTAAAAATTGAACATGACAAAGAACGATATTTATTTGAGGCTATGGATAACGCGAATGAACATTTGAAATATTTATATGAACACTACACAACTATAGTTGCTAATGCTATACCTACTAACCAGTCCAATGAACCTTTTAATGTTGCGGAGTCATTATCATCTTCTAAAAGTCTGGCGCATGTTATGCCTGATTTACCAACACCAGCTTTTATAGTAGAATACCAGCTATCTCACGGAAAGGAGTTAGTGATTAACTAAATCTTTATTTGTTGCAGGCCCCCGAGGAAATTAGCATGCAACTCAACCCGCCAGAATGGTGGCAGGAGAAAAAGCAAGTTTTCCAGTTTTATCAGCACTTGCTAGGGACATCATGAATATTTTAATGTCAAAAGTTGCATCGGAGAGTGCATTTAGCTAGGGACGACAACAAATTGGAGATCGTTGACATTCATTAGGAAGAAATGCAATAAATATTCTAGTATGCCTCAAAGATTGAATCTGATCGGAACGATGAAACAAAAAATTGGTTTCAGATCAGAAAGAAGAAGAAGAAATCAAAGAACTATTGTCGGCGCAAACTTTAGCAGATGCAAGTCCAAGATATGGGTATGTTGATTTCGTCCAATACGGCCCAGTAGATCCTACGGTTAACGTTGATGAACTAAATAGGATGATTTAAGAAATGTATTTAAGTATAATTATTTTTCAATATTATCAATAAAGTGGTCATTGAGTCTTTTTTATTCCGATGTTATCTTCTTTTAATCTTTATTATGTTAGATATATCTTTATAGATATTTTTAATATATCTAATATATATCTATATATGTGTGTGTGTATGTATATATAGTATATCTTGTATATATTCTTAATATGTTTAATATATTTTGTGTATATTGTTAGTATATAATATATATCGTTAACATATATTATTAATATATCTTTAATATATATGTAGTATATTGTTAAAATGTCTAATATATAGTATATTTTATGTATATAGTTAGTGTATAGTATATATTGTTAATATGTCTAATATATATCTTTAATAGATAATATATATATTGGGTATATTTTCTATATATAGACTATTGTATATATCGTTAGTATATATCGTTACACATTAGTATGTATTTCTAATACATACTATGTATTAGTATGTATTACTCATTAGTATGTATTTCTAATAATCGTAGACGAAAATGAAGACAACAATGTAATATTTTCCTAAGTCTAAAACATTACAGCAATGTCTACAAAATATAATAGAATTCTAAGTCTTTCTCTCCCAAATTGTAAAGAAAATCTGTAGAGAAACCCCCTAAGAAGCATATGTAAGAGGAAAAACTCGTGAAAAAGCTAACAAAGAAAACCCTTTCTAAAAGAGATGGCTAAGTGACATTTCTGTGGAATTTAAAATACAATAAAGAGATATTAAAATTGCAAGAATTTTAACAATTTAGCTTCATATATTGCGATGGATATTTGGTAGCACAATATATTACAAAATTTTAATACTTAGCTACGGATTCATTGATGGATTTTTGGCAAAAAACAAGATTATAAATATAGTGACGGATATTTAGTCGCTACTTTCATCACTATGTTGCAATCCATTATATCGCCAAATTTTTGTTGCTAATTTTGTAGTAAAATTTATGGAGCATAATTTTAGCGCCAATATATAGCAACCAATTTCGTATTCCATCTCTAATCCGTCTCTATAATTATTCCGAAATATTTTTTGAATTTTTTAGCAACGTAATGTTAATTTGTAGTTAATCCGTCGCAATTTAGCGACAGATATTTGTCTGTTGCTAAAATCCATCGTGAAACGCTATTTTTTTGTAATGCTATCTAATGGATAGAGACCAAAAGACCGATTCTCTGGTCTATTATTTGACATCTGATAAGGAAACAGACGAAGTAGTCAAATCCTCTTCTCTAACTCAACATACTGAAGAGGTTGGTAGTGAAGAAATGTGTCTAATATGATAACTCTTCCTTACCCTGGTTACAAGAAACACATTTCCTTCAAATTCAAGAACTTCAGAGCACAAAAATTAATCATGAAAAATCAACCCTCTCAAACTTCCCTACCTCCTAGAATCCTTAATACCAGAAAGAGGGCTCAAAGGTAGCTGTAATGGCTGAGAAGCAAGGAAAACTAGGGTTGCAAGATGAAAGAAAACTATAGGGCAAGATGATTGTCATGGCCCCAAAACCAGGCGTATTGGCACCTATCTTCCCAACCCGATAAGTCAGCCTAACTTACAGTGTAAGACGAAACAAGGCTCAATAAATAGCGAAAAGTAATAACTGAAGGTAATAAAGAGTAAATCTCATATAATAGTGCGGACACTGTACATATCCATTAATAAGGATTTATACAAAGTCTGATAAAAATCTTAAAGTCTTTCAATAAGTGAAAACTCTAAGATAGAATGGAAATCCCCCAGGACTGCGGATGGACATTAGCTACCTATAGAATCTCCAAGAAGTGTAAGCCCGAAAGAAAGAGCTCACGACTGATCCGCTGCGGTACCTGCACAAGTGTGCACAAGAACAACCGTGAGTATAAAACCGTGATACTCATTACCGTTCTTGGCTGGCTAACCAAAAAGAGAAAATCCAACTCCTAGTTCCCAACTGATCCTCCATAATAATACAACCTGCAATACAATTTATATACAACAACCCAACAATAGTTTATACAATGATTAGAAATATTAGTTTCAGTCAACAAGGATAGAATATCTCGAAACTTCCAGTAAAATAGTAATCAAGAATCATTTATCAATAGAATAGGCATCGGTCAGTTACACAGTCATGCCATGTCAATTATATAATTAGGCACCTGTCAATTACACAGTCATACCATGTAAATGATAGAATTAGGCACCGGTCAATTACTCAATCATGCCATATCAATAAAATACTTAGGTACCGTTCAATTACACAATCATGCCTTTACAATAGAATAATTAGGTATTGTTCAATTACACAGTCATGACTTCACACAATAAAACTCCACATTTGAATAATTTTAAGTGAAATCATTATCTCATAATAATCATGGGAATCTCAGAAATCAAAGTTTCAAATCCATAATTAAGGCCTCCCATTTTTTTATTCCGGGACTTTTATTATCAATATGTAATTGTATTCAAATTCATACCCAAGTTATTACTTCTCTTAACATGATTCAAATCAAATAACTCACAACACCTTTCAAGTATGTATACAATTCAACAATTTAAACAGATAATCCCATTATTCCTTATTTTAGAGTCAACATAGTAAACGTTTTAATCTCAAAGTACCCACAATCACCCCTAAGTCACGGCACAAATAGCAAGCAAAGTTAACACTTTATAGAAAGCCATTAAACCTCAACTTGCCTTAATTTTTGAAGAAATTAGCTACTTAAGTGCCTTCCCCTTCTGAATGACCTCTAATCGAGCCGAATCTAGTCAGCCATACAAGAAATACAATAATTACATACTAATCAACATCCAAAATACAAGATTTACGTAAACATTGATCCCGGCCCCATGGAGTCAAGATCAAATTTTGATCGTAAATAATGTTACCCATCACTATGGGATGTTAAATATTAAGTTTCATTGAAAACCCATTCCATTTCATATCAAAAGTCTCAAGTTTTCCATTATTTTCTAGTTCAACAATTACTCAATGTTTTATGCTTTAAAACCTTGAAATTTCTATCAAAATTCATGTTAAATTAGCTCAGATTTGATCGAAATAAGTTTAGGAAACTCACCCAATTGATTAGCCTTGAAAAATTTGCTCTACCATGCCAAAATGGGTTTTTAGTGTGAGTTTACATGAGAGAATGAGCAAAAAGACGTAAAGTTTCTTTTTTAAATAGTGCTCACTGCCAGGTGCCTCACCGTGATTGCGCTACCTATCCACGGTCGTGCCTGAGCAGGATAGGGTCATTTATCGTGATCGCGCTGAAGAGTCGCGATTGCGAGGGACAGTAATTTGGGAAATTATCATGATCGAGCTAGCCTTTTGGACACCTAATGCTATCGCGCTAGCCTACCGCGATTGTGCCAATAGATGTGACAACACCAGTTTTGACAGTAAACAAAGATGACTTAAGGACTTCGCATGGGACTTCAGGGTTCGTTCGAAACCCTGTGTAAACAAACCAGAGATGAACATATTTTAATTTTGATGTTCCATACTCAACAGAACCATCAAATCACACATACGAGGTCTCCCTGACCCGATACCTGTTAAGAGGACAAAACTAACTTTTCACCAAAAAGGTCAAAACGCTACCGGGACTTGCATGAACCAAGAGGACCCTCATCTAAGCCAAATTCCACCCTCATTCCAACAGAACCATCATATTTTTTATTCGAGTACTCTAAAAACAAATGTTGATTCAAGTCAATCCTTTCACTGATAACTCAACCTTTGTCCTATTTAATTGCTTAAACTCATCGCGAAGGGTCCAAAATAGAAAAAGAGAGTGTAACAAGACTAAAATCGATATTTTGGAGCTGGTGGAATTGGCGAAATTTTGATACAAGGTCTTGAACTCTAGATGAATCCTAGAGTTTTTTATTTTGAACATAAAGATTCCAAAACTAAGAATCCTCAAACTTTTCTACTAAATCTCATCCTGCACCCGAATCGACCATGTAACTACACCTAGTATGACATAACAGGCTATAGGAAGGACAAAACAGTAAAAATATTCAGGGAGGGAAAAATGACCTTTATGGTCATTACAATGATAGTTCAATTTAATTGGATGAAAGATGAGGAAAAAGAGGCTGAGGAAGTACATGTGCCGCAAGAGGAGAGAAAAAAAGGCCAAATAAGAGCTAGCAGAAGTTCTTGGATATGAGAAAGGACCCTTGGTACAGTTCTTAGGCTATGTTGAAGGGCAAAACGCTTGACCCTAAGGTAAGATCTAATTCTATGGTTCAAGAATTGGTAGAATTGTTTGAATTTTCGGGATGGGGGCATTTACTTAGGATTGAGGATCCTTTAGTATATGATGATCAAGATTAAGGATCCTGTAGTATATATGATGATAAGGTGGTCGAATTTTATACAAATATGAATATTTTGGAGAATGGTGTAATTAACACTAAGGTGGGTAAGGTGGAGATAGTATTTGATTCTACTAGGTTGGGAGAAGCACTGAAGGTACCTGCTGTGGGGAAGGTGATTTATGATCAAAACTCTGTCGTGGATTGTCTTCTCACCTGTAATTACACTGGGGGAATAGTTCAAAAGGTCCCTAGGAAAATATTAAAGAAGGAAATGGGACCAACTCACAAGCTATTTTTTGAGTTGGTAAATAAAATTCTAGTTCCTAGAGATGGGATGAGACATGAGGCAAATTATAAAAATACGCGGATCATGCATACTCTTGAGAAGCATGAAAAGATTAATTTTCCTGCCTTATTGATTAAAAATATGGAAAGGATTGTGCCTCCCTGGGACAACATGCTTTGTCTTATGGAATTTTCTTGACTGAAGTGTTTAATAGTTTTAGGGTCAAGGTGAAAGGGGGAAAGAATGTCACCCCGAATGAAAAGATCAATGTGAAGACATTCGGTGAATATGGGCGTTTGCAGGGGAAACCTATAATCATAAAGACTACTGGGAACTTATCCCAATTGTGATGCAGTTGTAAGAGTCTCAAGATGAGAATGCTAGGACGAGGAGTGAGTGTGATAGGCTAAAGAATCGGCTGGAGGCCTCCAAGATGAAATGCATACTTCGAAAGATGATATTATAAAACAGAAGTTTGCATACTTGACCATCATGCATACCCTTATGCAACTCATCCCTAAGCCCTCCCCTCCTCTAGACTCTTGAAACCAGTCCAATTTCAGTCTAACCTGTTCTTATTTTTTTGTATTAGTTGTTGATGATTAAATAATGTTTTGATATTGCACAGTCTTGACTTTGACAGTTTTTTGTTTAGGACCTAACTGTAGCTTAAACTTGTGCTTATCTTAATGAGTTTGATAGTTTTTGTTCTCTTTTAGTTCATTTTTGCTTATTTTGACTGATCTTAATGTCTTCCACTTCTTGATTTAAAATATGTTTATGTTTTGTGGCTTTCTAGGCTCTAATTTTACTGTGTTTTATGGCCTGTGTTTGTTTTTAATGATGCCAAAAGGGGAAAGAGTTGTAGCTGAGCTAGTTGAGTACATATATTTGAAGAGGAGAAGATGAAGTTTAAAGTGCTAAAGGAGCTAATATTAAAGGGGAACTGAGCTAATTGAGTGAGTTAGTAGAGTTAACACTGATAGGGAACAAGTAATGTTTAACAAATTATGTTTGTCATTTTCAAAAAAGGGGAAATTGATAGATTGCAGAAGTACATGAAATTGTTTTGATGATAGACAAAATTGTTTTTATTTGAAGCCTTCAGTACATTGGATTCCAAGATCTTGAAGGACAAGTTGATGATTATGGAAATAAGTCAACATTCGAATTTGGAGAAGGATCTTTACCTTGTGGGAAAATTATTTCCTTACCTGTGCAAACTAGGAGAAGGTTAGTGGAGCAGCTTATATATATGGGAGAAGTCTAATAGAGGAAGGGCCATGTTGCATGATTCGAGAGAGCATTATTTTCAAGAAATAAAGTTCGAGTGAAGGAGAGAGGAAGCAACAAATCTGAGTGTTCTTAGTTATTATTCTTATGAGAGTTTGTGTTTTTTTTTTTTTAGAGTTAGATTGATGGTAAAAGGAAGTTTTAAGAAGTGATCTTTACTTCTTGAAAGAAAGAGTAGAGTATGTTCTGAGAGAGAATTCTAGTTTAGTGATTATTGAGTTGTAATTATAAATTTGTTACTGAGTTAGTGGAGTTAGTTTGTGATTGTTTACTCCTATTTTAGGAGCTTTTTCCACGTATAATCTGTTTCTTCAATTATTTCTGCAGTTTTTTTCCAGTTGAGTTACGAACTTGGTTCTCACAAAAATAGTAGAAAATCTTAGTTTCTTTGCAGATATCTTGTAGTATCCCAATTTAGGTGCTACAAATCACCTTTACAAATAACTTGAACAATATGACTGTTTGGATATTATGATTGCACTGATCAAATTTATATGGAAAATAGTAAAGGTTTGACATTTTTTCATGTTTGTAATTCAAATTTTCTATCATCTAGTAGATCATTACGCTTGAAAAATATTTTTCATGTTTCTACTATTACAAAGACTTCGCTCAGTGTTGTGTATTTTGCATCTGATAATAATTGATTCTTTAAATTTCACCCACATAATTATTTTATGAAGGACCCCATATTCAGGAAGGTACTATTGTAAGGAAAACTTGAACTTGGCTTGTGCAAACTCAACTCTTTAACATCTTTTGAAAGAAAGTTCCGTCATCCTCAACTATTGCAAGCATCTAAATCTAATTCTAGTTTCTATGTTTGACATATTCACTTAGCATGCTTCAATAAACATGGTTAATAATATAATAAGATTATCTAATTTTTTTTTAAAAGAGATTCTTATGTTCATGTTTATTTCGACAACAAACCAACATGCATGATTTAGAGAAGGATGATGATCTATCGTGTACGCAGGGATCGCTATTGGATAGAGCCGCGTGAGATACATTCTTCAATCGCGAGCCAAGGGGTGTTGTACTATCGCCAGGTTGGGCGAGTGGCCGTCGTCCAAGCATTTCCCCTTCTTTCATCAACATTGAAAGCGCTTTATCCTGCCTATCAGAACCGCTTCCACCTCTATGCTTTAGATCCCAATTTGAGAAATTTAAGTGCAAAACTATAGTGATTCAATTTGATTAGGGTGGAGAATATAGAAATTTTTTCAAATACTTTGACCAATTTGGAATCACTTGAAGAATTAAAGAATTAATAAGCTTAAAAGAAATGTAGACAAAGGTGGCAGAGAAGTATTTTTTTCCCGAAGAGGAATTGGACTTCAACTTTATTTATCAGTTAATGGTTTTATATAGAATTACAAATTAGATAGACTCATAGTCTTACTAAAACACTAGAAAGTTCCACTAGTCAGACTCCCTAAACTTTAGGAAAAACTACAACTTTATAAGCTAATAAAATTATCACTTACTGGAATAAATAGCAAACTAACAACTTGAAGCTAAAAAATAGCTATATAGCGGACTTGGTCAATTAAAAAAGACTGATGTTGTACAGCTTTAACACCCCTTTCAGACACCAGCTCCCAGTCTTAACCATGCATAGCTGTTGGTAGAAACTCCCAACTTGTTGGCACTTAAACCTTTTGTGAACAAGTCTTCAATTTGATGTACTTCAAATCAATCTCTCTCTGACAGCATTTTTTGCTTGACAAAGTGATAATGTATCTCTACATGATTCGTCCTTGCGTGAAAAGTTGGATTATTAGCCAAGAAAATTATTGACTGATTATCATAGTACAAAGGAACTGCATAGCCTACAGTCTGTTATAAATCCTTCATCAACTGCATAAGCAACGTATTTTCTTAAGTTGCAATTGCTGCTGCCCGATACTCTGCTTCTATTATTGATATAGACACAGTTGTCTGCCTTTTTCTACACCATGAGACTGCTTCTGATGCAAGCATAACTACATATACCATAGTTTAACATCTAGTATCATGATCTCCTCTATAGTGAGCATCACAATAACCAAATAGCTTGCAATCTGCACCTTTGTTATACAGAATACCGTATCCAAGTATTACTTTTCACATATCTCAAGATTCGACGAACTCCTTCCAAATGAGACTTCTTCATATTTTGCATGTAACAACTCATCATTGTGTAAGATATGTTTGGTCTGGTTAAAGTTAAGTAGATCAAACAACCTACCAATTGTCTATACATTATTGTGTCTTCTAAGTCTTTCCCTTCATGAGAACATATCTTAGCATTTGGCTCCAGCGGTGTTGAGACTGGTTTGCAGTTGAACATCCCAAACTTCTTCAATAGATCTTTGAAATATTTTTATTAATGCAATAAATTTCTTCTTCTTCTTGATCAACCTCCAAGCCAAGAAAATAGTTGAGTTGTTAGAGTTCCTTTATCTAGAAGCGTACTGAATTTTTTTTTTTTTCCAGAGAATTTCTTCTTCACTATCTCCTCTTAGGATTAGATCATCCACATATACTAGCACAATAGCTAGTTTTCTGCCAACAACTTTCACAAATAGGCTAGAATTCATCGACGATACTGAAACACCACTATGTGTAAGAATTGAGAAATCTTACCATACCATGCCTTTGGCACTTTAATCCATAGAGCGACTTTTGAAGATTACACACATGCTCAGGTTGATCGTAACTTTGAAAATCCATTGGTTGACACATGTAGATCTCCCAATCCAGCTCTTCATGCAAAAAGACATTCTTTACGTTCATTTGCGATAGGTTCCAATCTTTACTAACTTCAAGTGTTCGGACAGTAGTAAGTTTTGCCACTAGACTAAACGTTTCATCATAATTTAATCCATATTGTTGAGGAAAACCCCAAGCTACAAGACAAACTTTTCGCCTTACAATTGACCATATGTGTGATGTTTTATCTTGTAAATCAATTTGCAATAAATAAGTTTAACATCCCTTGTCTTTGTCACAATCTCCCAAGTTTGATTTTGTTCTAGCACAATAGTTTCTTCCTTCATAGCCTTAATCCACTCCAGATTCTGGAATGCTTCCTCAAAAGTCTTTGCTTTTTTTAGTTTCTTCTTCTACTATGGTAGTATTGACATAGTTGGATTTTGCTTTCACATCCTTATTGACCTTCTAAGTGAAGGTGGTGAATCTTCTCCATTTAGCTCGATTTCTTCACTTAGTACACACCAATTTGCCAAGAATTTTGGGTCATGTCTTCTTCAATATTATCTTCATTGGCTTCACCTTCAGCTTCATAGACTCATCTGGATATGCAACACACCCTAAAACACGAAAATAGTTGACTAAAGGTTCACTACTAAAAACGGTCCTAAAAATAATGCAGTAAAAAAACGACGGATTGCATCGCTCCAAAAAGAAACTGACCAAACAACTCAGTCCTTTTTCTATTTATTCTTTTTTTGGACAAAAGCAACGAACAACGTAGTTTTATCTGTCGCTTAATTTGGCGGATTTTCCACCAAAATATTTATAGTTAATTGAGTTTTATTTTTAATAAAGAGACGAATATTTACCATGCCATCCTCGCCTATTTTAATGTTTAATTTACTAATTAATTTATTAAATAAACGACAGACAGGGTCACTTATGTCCATCGTTTTTTGTCAACCCTAGTCAACTCATTATAACTAAAAACCACGGATTAAGCGACCCTTCCCGTCATTTTTATTTTACATACAGACCCAAAGTCGGGTCTTTTTTCCTATTTCTCACGTCACTCCCTCTTCTCCTAATTTCTTATTCCCCCTGTCATTTTTCCACCTCCACCACCATCGTACGCCATCACCACACCGGCAAACATATAATGACCCTAAAGGTATTTGGCCATTTACCCTTCCCATAGTTTCATTATGCCAAACAAAGTTTAGTTTCATTGTTGGATCAGGAATGAAAAGGTTATTGGGTTGGTTCTTAGAGATTTTTATGTTTCAGAGCCTTAAAGGGTGAAACGAGAAATGATAAGGGTCATTTGGAGCTCGAAACCTCACATCAGAAATCCATCAGTTCCAACAACTCCAAAATGTCGAGTTTGGTTTGGCTGCATCTTTGTTTCCTATTTTAGACCTTCTATGGTAATTTTGAGTGATTAGTCAGGCTAAAGTTGAGTTTTAAGTGTAAGTGGTTGACTTGAGTCAACATTTGGCCTTAGATTGCCTGGATAAAAAATCCGCTGATTTCAATGGTTTCAAAAGGTGGTTTTTAGACTAGAATAAGGTCTTCTATATTTTTTGTAAGACCCGGGGGTATTTTGGTTAAAAATAGACTTTTAGAGGGTATCTGGTCAAGGATACTTCGTATTTGTGTTTTGATGGTTCTGTTGGGTCTGGAACGTGAAAATTAGTATGCTTTCATAAATGATTTGTTGTCACAAGATTTCAATCGAATCTTGAGGATCCATTCCAGCCATATTTCCCTTTGTAATGTTTTGTCAAACAAATATTGTTGATGTTTAATTATGTTCTCTGTGTTCGCAGGCTTATGCCGCATTTGCGGAGGGTTGGATCTGGTGAACATCTCGATCACGATGGGGGGTGTCGCATTCGTGATACATTGTAAGCCCTTGTTCTCTGCATTCACGATCGAGGGTCCGCAATCATGGAGGGTTAATGTAACGCCCTAGAGTCAACCCTGGGCTCCACAAGGGACTCTTAGCCATTTTTAGCAGCCTTAGATGAATCCCTGACTTATGCATATCTCTAAATACTCATTCATCAGCGAAATTGTAATATATTAACAAAGTCTAAGCTGTTACTCCATCTCACATATCAAAGATACTACTGAAAGAGTATGAAAACTCCAAATCAATACCCTTACATCATGTGTCTTAAAACATTTAAGTACTAAAATACTAGGCTACTAGGACAAGTCCCCAACTAGCCTTAGAAAGAAGTGAATGAATGTAGTAATAACAAGTCTGCTCTTAGAGATAAACCAATTATAATAAAGTGCTCCAGTACATGGGAACTCACCAATACTCTAACAACTAAAGATAGTAAATCTGGCCAACTTTGAGCATAAGGATGACTGACCTAACCTACATGTGAAATCATGCTTCAAAAGAGTATGTTATCAGTATATTGAATATACTGAGTAAGAGGGAGGGCACAATGACATTCAATATCAACATGAATAATATGAATATCAATCAACAAGGATTAGGCTATGAAATGCATGATAAAATTACAGTTCAAATCAGTTATTCAATATAAACGTTAAGTAATGTTGACAATGTAGGAAACATACTTCATTTTGAATCATAAGTAAAAACTTCAAGGAATTTGACATAAAATATTTTATGGGAGGTTCTATAACGGACATATAAGACCATGTGAAAAACCATAAAATTCAACAAACTACCAACTGAAGACTACTTTTCCCACCACAGGATCAGTATCAACCTAGTGGATCTAACTAAGCCGGGTCTGTCATAATAAACCCTTTTAAGCTACATGTCATCCTATGGTTGGAAACATAGTTATGAAATTTCATATTTCAATCTAATCCGCTCGGTGCTAATACTACTCCCAAAACATACCAATGCTTATGACTAGACCAACTTAAAGAAATTTTACTGAAAAACCGATCAAAATATCATGTCTTAGCCTCTATGGGCAATTCTTGTCAATTTATTCTTAGTTTCATAAAACCATGTCTGGGCCTAAAGCTTAGGAAAATTATTGTAAAAATTTCCAAATTTTAATGTTCATGACACAATTTCATCAAATACTCATATGCTTTAAGATTTCAAGTTAGAACAAGTTAAATCCACAATTCATCCAAATCTTAACAATATTTTGATATAAGCATGAACCATGATATAATAATGTAGGAGTTTAAGGAAAATCAACCAATTCTAACGGTTGGGACATATAAATACAGAAATTACATTGCATGAAATCGTAAGAAAATAATCCTATCAAGATTAGTTATTTAAAAAGTAGGGTTGGGGCACAAGGACGGAAGAATTCCCATCTTCATAAACCTGAAACCTTGAGAATTGGTGCTGCAATTTAGAGAAGAATGCTTTGTTCTTGAACCTGTTGATGAGACCCTAGTTCTTGTCCCCTTTGAGAGAACTGATCGTGATTTTTTTTTGGTTTGTTTTGTGAAGATGAAGTAACTAGAGAGGTTTAAAATTTATACCAGTGCTTATTGAACCTAAAATGAAATAGTACACTTTATTAAAGAGTAGGAAATAACTAAAAGGTTGCCGAAAAAATAGATTTAAAAATGAACTGACAGGTTTTGACGGGTTACTTGACGGATTGTAAAGTGATTCGTGAAATCTGCGCCTTTGATGAAATATTGGACGGGTTTGACGGGTCCTTCTACGGCCCGTCATCCTGCTTTACAACTCGTGAAATGGTCCGTAGGGTCATTCTGCACTTAGAATTTTTTGGGAAATTAGGGATATGAAGGTCTGGTTTACGGGTGGTTCCACAGTCTATGCAACCCTTCCACGGTCCGTGGATCTGCTCATGAAAATATGGTAGTTCCAAATTTAGATGAAATATACCATCTTTGTTTGATTAACCCATGGAATATGATAGGGGAAATTTTTAGGTGTTATAGTTAATGGGATGGAGGCCCACATTCGTGGGGAAGGGATCGTATTCATGGTAAAGGCCTGGACGCCTGGGCATTTTTATTTAAAATAGTGAACACAATTTAAACATACTTTTCATGCAAACACTCACTCAAAACCCCTATTTTGAAAGGTATTATCAATGTTAATCAATTAGATAAGTTTTCTAAACCTATTTCCATCAATTCTAAGTTACTGTAACATGATTTTACATCAAAATTTGATGATTTTGACCCCCAAAACTGTGAGTTAAAAAATGAACCTGAAAATGATAAAAATTTGGGATTTTTGGTATGAAATGAAATGAGTTTCTAATAAAACTTGATATTTAGCTTACCAAGGGATGAATAACATTATTTTATGATCAAGTTTCAATCTTGACCCAGTGGACCCGGGGTTAGTTTTTGAAGAAACCTTGACTATTTGAGTTTGTGTGTTGAGTAATGCATATTTTCTTGTGTTCCTTATATGGGTAGCTGTAATGACCCTAAGGTCATTTTCCTATTTTTCATGCTTTTGACCGTCTTACCCCTTTCTATAGTTGCTTCATGTCAAACTAAGTGTGATTCTGTGGTTGGATTGGGAACGGGTTGAGTTAGTTTTGAGAATTTAAGTTCAAAATATGGAACTATAGGGTTTATTTAGAGTTTTGAACCTCGTATCAGAAATCCATCATTTCCAAAAGCTTTAGAAAGTCGAGTTTGGTTTAGTGACACCCTTGTTTCGTGTTTTAAGTTCATTTCGGTGTCTTCCCTTCTTTTTCTTCTAATTAGTGAGATTCATAAACATTGGAATACATCAACCCTTAAGAGAGAAGGGGTAATCCTTACAAAATGAACATAGGAATACATCCACCCTTAAGAGAGAACAACAAATTCATACCTTCCGTGGTGAGTATGAATATTTAAAAGGGCTAAAGTTGAAGTTTTAAGTGAAATAGTTGAATTTGTTCAATAGTTGGACCTAGAGTGCCCGAATAAAGAATTTGATAATCCCGTTGGTTTTGAGAGGTGAAATTTGGGTTAGAATGAGTGTCGTTTTAGTTTTTGCAAGTACGGGTAATGTTATTTTCCTTTTGGTGGCTTTTGTTTAAAATTGGATCCTTAGTAGGTATTGGGTCAAAGAGATCTCATACGTGTGGTTCGATGGTTCTATTAAGTCCAGAACATAAAAACTAGTATGTTTTCATATATGGTTTGTTGTCGCGAGATTTCGAGTGAATCCCAAGGGTCCATTCGGAACTATTCTTAAACTTGTAAATTAGGTTTTTAACTATATCTATAACAACAACAGGACCCTGGATTATTTTCCACAATCACGTAAAGGAATTTCTGGGGCCATCGGATCACATGGTGGGAGACAACGATATGTGCATTATTCACCTGGATATTTTAAAACAGAATGTTCACATTATTTCCTCACTTCTCATACAATACATAGATCTAAAACCCTATTTTTGACAAAGTTTGATCAAGATATTCAAGGATAATCATTGGAACAAGCTCATTCAGAGGCTCAAAGGAAAGGAAAAGCTCACAAGTGAGAGATTTCT
>JBDJHY010000102.1:8427289-8458611 GCA_039654485.1 Withania somnifera | reverse complement strand
TATTAAAGCACGTGAGACTCATCGATCATATCTCTCGGAACATAAAAACATGAAAGACTGAAAGCATCGCGGATAAACTAGGTGGCAAAGCTAACTTGTAAGCCATATCTCACTTCGCTCTAGAACCTCAAAAAGACCAATGAAACGATAACTCAGTTTCCCTTTCTTCCCAAACCAAATCACACCCTTCATAGTGACACACCTTCAACCATACTTTATCACTCTATATAAACTCTAATGGCCTAACCTTTTTATCAGCATAACTCTTCTGCCCACTCGAAGCAGAAATTAGTCGGGTCTGGATCAATCTAACTCTAATCATGGAGTCTCGCAAAAAATCTCTACTCTACCATCTCTTCTCGGAAGTCTCGAACTAACCAATCGGAGATCTACACCTCCTACCATACAATACCTCAAAGGGCGCCATCTGAACGCAAATGGTAACTGTTGTTTAGGCAAACTTTGTGAGCAGTAAGAACCTGTCCCACTGATCACCAAAGTCAATAACACAAGCTTGCAACATGTCTTCAAGCATTTGAATAGGCAAACTCCGTGAGGGATGTTAAATATTAAGTTTCATTCAAAACCTAGTCCATTTCATAGCAAAAATCCCAAGTTTTCCATCATTTTTTTGAGTTCATCGCTCAGTTCACTTTTTTGGGGTTTAAAACCATGATTTTTCTATGTAAAATCATGTTAAAGTAGTTAAATTTGATGGAAATAGGTTTAAAAAACTTACCCAATTGATTAGCCTTAAAAACCTTAATCAACTTTGCCAAAAATAGGATTTTAGTGTGGTGTTTGCATGAAAAGAAGAGTTCAAGTGAAAGTTGAAAGATTCCCATTTTATACCAGTAGTGGCTGATTAATTGGACTTTGGTCCAATAAATCGGTTAATAACAACACTCTCATGAGCAATTTCAGCTAACTTTAACTTAAAACGGATCTCCAGGGTTTGTTTAGAACCCCGTGCACACAAAGCATATATGCAAATATTCCGGACTCAACGGAGCCATCAAATCACTCGTACGAGGTCTTCTTGACCTGATACTCGTAAAGGATCCAAAAGCTAACTTTTCACCAAAAAGGTCAAAACGCTTTTGGGACCTAGAAAAAATAAAAAGATCTCTTTTTAGACCATCGAAACCAAAGGAACCATCGAATTTTCAATCCGAACACCCTAAGATCAATTGTTGACCAAAGTCAACCAAAAACCTTAAAATTCAATTTTATCTCGTCAAACTAATCAAAAATCACCAATGAAAGGGCTAATACTGGAAGCGAAGGTCGTAGTAGACCAAACTCGACATTCTAGAGCTGATGAAACTGACGGATTTCTAATACGAGGTTCAGAACTCTAGATGACCCCTATATTTTCTTATTTTAAACTTAAAAGCTCCGTAGCACTCAAAATTCTCAAATTTTTATATTATATCTCATCCCGTACCTATATCAACCATGAAACCACATTTATTTTGATATAACGGAACTACAAAGGTAAATCAGTGAAAATTTAAAATATGAAAAATAAAAAGGGTCATCACAATAATCACTTACACTTGGATTCAAGATGGGGATTTTTGCGTATTTGGTATCCCCAAATTTTGTTCTTCCCATAAGACCACTTCTCTCAGAGTTTCCTCTTCCGCAGGTGAATGTCAATTCTTTACGCAGGCGCAGCGTCACAATTCGACTTGCTTTCAACATGACACAAAACCCAGGTGACAATTTTTAGCTTGCTTTGTTGGAAACAAAAAAACAGAATCACAATGTAAAGGGAAGTGCTTTTCGAGTTTAACAAAATTGGTTCTTCGATTACCAAGGAAAAAGGCCCTTGTTTGCTAACAGCTCTATGAAGTTGTTATGTTTACACTAATGTCAAAACATCAAGAAATCTCCTTTTTCTTCTTAGTCCAGTGTATATATGTAAGAGTTCATATGATCTGCTAAAAAGGTCGAAATAGGTGAAAGGAGCCTTGTAAATTATGCGTACATAGTATAATTGAATCTTGAAAGTCACCTATATCACCGCTAGAAATGCATCTGGATTAATTGATATTTAGAATGGACACACATCTGATGATAGTCTAGTGATTGGGTTGGTTGGATAACCATTTTGGAGAAAATTTCGGGGTAATCATGGCTATTTTTTGATCTTAATGGAATGTTATTTTACTCTCAAACGAAAAAGAAGAGGTCAATTCTATGTTGTTTTCCGTAGGGATGAGGACTCCCAGCTTAGCTGGCCCCGACTGACATTTTTTCTGGCCATATTGACTTTTGTGATCTGCATTCTTTAACAATTCTGAGAAAAGCTCTATCATTAAGCACACTTCTAGCTTACCATGGTGTGAACTAACTCATGTTCAGCACCGAAATCAGTTGTTAATCATTCTAGACTTTCTCTGCCATAGTGCTTCAGTTATGTAACTACTACTACTTCCCAACTAGTACACTCACTTCCGATGTTACAGTTGTGTAGCTAGTGCCGAATTCACTGCAGAAACTTTGTAAAATTTAGTATACACTTTGTTTCCAGGAGTCATTTTGGGATCTAGATTGTATTACTCCATAAATAATGCTTGGAATGAATAGAAAGAGTGTCAACCTGATTGAGTAACTAAACATAATACGGGGATTTTTGACAACTTTTGGCGAAAGCTTTAGTACTTTTCTTCATTTTAAATATGGAGCCTGATACCAACTAAGAGCACTGCAATATACTCATCAGTCTGCCTATACAGGAGAAAGAGGCATTGCTAATCCCTTGACAGCTAATACCATATTCTTTGACATTCTTCTGTGTACTTACGGATGCATGTGTCCTGATATTCAGCAGCTGTGCAGAATAAAATTACTGTACTGAACCAACACAATGAGAAACTAGTTGGAGTGCTGCATGATACTGGATCTATGGAGATCGTGGTCTTGTGTCATGGATTCAGATCCTCGAAGGTTTGAATTGTTCATGTATTACTATGGTTCTTGTGCTTCATTAGCTGTTCTAACGCTTCCTTGAATTTTCTATTGAAGTCGTCTAGTCCAATGGCGCTGACATAAGGTTCAGATAGTAAATCACTTCGGGTGTTTTATATTATGCAGTATGTAGTGCTAGTGTGCCGCCTATGTGACATATCTGATTTTATCACCACCAATGCTTTTGAGCAGCTATAGTGTGTGAGTATGATGTCATCCAAACAAAATAAGTGAATAAAAAGAGAAGATGTCAGTTACTAATTGAAGAATGAATTCTTACTCAAAAAAAGAAAATTAATTGAAGAATGAGTATCTTTGGTCGATGGAATCAAACTAAAGTAGATTTATTTGTTTAGCTGCATTTTGATGCAGAAATACGAAGGCTAAGAATGATGTCGGATTCCCAAGTAGTAGACTTCACTAAGATTATCTTAGATAAGATTTTTAGTCTGTATTGTTTTCAGCATCTGTTGCTGCTTCTTTTTTTTTTTTTTTGAAACTGGTTACATGTTCATAAATATAATAATGTATATGTATATTAGAGCTGCACCATAACAGTGCTATCTGTAATTACAAAATCCAACCATGCTTAGGATTACTGCTTCACAAGGAACCTATCATATCAACTAGTGATTCAGTCTCCTTTACATAGTTTTCTTAACACCAAAAATGCAACAAAAAAATACAATTCGTCTTGACTTTATATTGCATCTGTCTTCAAAAATCCTATAGTTCCTCTCCTTCCAAATTGTCCACCGCATACAAGCAGAGATAACTTTCCACCACTTCTTTTGTCTCACTTGCACCACAATTATAGTTCCAGCACTTCAATAAATCACAGCTTCGTATCTCTGTTAAGAAAGTTCCTGTTGATTTTTAGTTGACCGGTGGTTTTCCATGTTCACTTGATCCTGAATGGGGTTTATTGATATCAAGATTTACTGGTTCCTCAGATCCAGTTGACAGATGCCCTTGGAAATGCTTATTGGATATACCACTCAAGTATCAGAATTTGGCTAGTACTCAACTTTATGAGCATCATCTAGTAATAAAAGTACGAATTTGAGCATCATCTAATAATACAAGTACGAATTTGAGATTATTTGCCTCAATACAATGCAAGTTTTTGCAGAGTCACCTTCCACTCTGTCAAGAACAAATTGTTATGGCTATATTTTCAAGCGATGCCCTAGATAACTCTAGTGAAGTTACAACTTTGATTTGGCTTCAATTAAAATTGAACTCAGAAAAATTACATTGAGCAAGTAATTTTATTTGACTTTTTGGTACTAAATAAAATTGAAATAAAATATTATGTAACATTAGTATAAAGCTGTTATAGATGGACATGTATGAAGGGAAGTATCCTTTAGTTCACGATTGAAGCGGTTGCTGCCTCACTGGCTTTCTTGCATAACTTGGCAAGATAAATTTTTTGGTTAAGTTCCACAGCAGATGACATGCTTGTTATCAGTACTAGATGCCACCGCCCTGTGCTAGCACGGGCCCAACAATCGATTATTTTTTTTTATTAATGTATTTTGGTTACACCTTCTGTTCAATTCATCCTATATATTTTTTATTAGTTTATTTTTTAAAAATTGTATGCTTTCATATTTTGTAATAATTAATTTAACAAGGAGATTTTTTTTTTCATTTAGTTTTAATATAGTCATAGTCCATCTTTACGACAATAAATTTCTAAGAATACACAAACGACACCTCATTTTTTTAAAAATATGATTTTTTAAATAAAAATAAGCACTTTTGATAGTGCAAAAACTTGACCAAATAGACTATGAGGCATACTTATTATTTCAAAAGCATCAAACTAGCTTGCTAAGATCTTCTTTTATTATTATTATAATTTTTTCCTTTGATATATAGGAAAAATCAAGTTTTTTTTATAATATGCATAAATCAAGTGGATGATAGCCTAATACGATGAATACATGATGTTATCAAATTATATAGAATAAATATTTTAGTAATTATAATGTTGTAAGCACAAAAATCAATTCTCTCCAAATAGCTAAATAACATGCAATATTCAGATTGTCAAGATTACTATTATCCTTGATATTTCCTTTGATTTATGAAATATGTATGTTTTGAAAGTGAAAATTGGTCAATTTGAAAAGATTGATTTTTTTGCTCAACATTTAAAGATAAAAAAAAGATGAAAAGGTTAAAATGAAGAAGAGAAAGTACGAGCAAATTGAAATTTTTTCTTAAAGATAGGCAAAAGAAATACGGGACGTATATAACTTTATTGGCTTCTAAAATGAGTTTTTTCAACTCTCACGAATTCAATTGGTTATATTATTGGGTAAAATAATAATTATATAAATTGTGTAAAACAACCATCATCTAAAATAACCTTAGATTTTGTGGTAAATTCATAAAAAAAAATTATTATACTTCTATTTATGAATTTAAATAAAAATATATGATTTTTTTTAAATAAAATATTATATATAAATATTAAATATATATAAAAGCTTGTGGTATTATATTAGGTATATTGTGATAGTATTACATAAATACAAGACTTAAACTATCAAGGACAAAAAAGACATTATATGCGATTAGTTATGGGATGGTTATGTGTGAGAGAGGGGGGAGGGGATATATATTATTCAAAGTTGAGAGGAGAGTTCAATTTCTAAATATAAGAGGGTAAATAATTTTTTACACTGTTATTATGCCCAAATAAATGAAATTAAATTTGATTTCATAAAAAATAAAAAAAGAACAGAGTTAAAGCCTCTTGTTGCTCTTGATAAAATAACTTGAATTCTTCAGAAGATCATTTTGACCACTAATAATACAATTGTTATTTTGCCTTTAAATGAAGAAAAAATAAGATTGGAGGGGAGTAACGGAAAACGGCCAAAAATACCCTTCAACTATTGGATGTGGTTCAAAAATATTTTTCTTCCACCTTTAGGCTCTAAAATACCCTTCCATTCACCTATTTGACTCAGCTTTACCCTTATCACTAATTGTTCTTTTACAAATGTTAACTAAAAGTTTTATTTATGATGTGGCGTCTTGTTATTGGTTGGTTAATTAATTCAAATTTATTAACATCAGTACCCAAGTCCAGTACCCACAATTAAAACCTGACCCAATTACAACTTTCAAAACTAATGAAAATAACCAGACAACCAGCTTTATGAAAATAATTTTTAAAGAAAGAATTATTTGAAAGGTTACCTGAAGCTACTTGCAAGAATAGTCATTAGTTGAGCAACTGAGTGATATAGAAAGAAATTTGAAGCTTATGTATGGAGTTCTCAAAAAATCATTTGTGTTCTTTGAGTATCTATAGTAACGATGAGTCGGCTTCTGAAGCATTGCATACTGGGTTGGATTTTAATTGCAATTGGGTTGGGTTCTTTAATGGTTTTAAAGTGGGGTCGGGTTTGAATTGTTGGTACTGGGTTTGAGTAGTAGTGTTAATAGATTTTGATTAATTAAAAAGGAAACCAATAATAAGACACCAAGTCACAAATAAATTTTTTAATTAATATTTGAGGAAGGACTATTAGTGGTAAGGTTAAAGTTGAGCCAAATAGACGAACAAAAAGGGTATTTTAGAGCCTAAAGGTGGATGGAAGGTAGTTTTGAACCATTTCCAATATTTGAAGGGTATTTTTGGCCCTTTTCTATTATAATAATAATAATATGTGTAGTCTATTTGATAGTAGGAGAGTTGTTGATGAAGCATCTAAGTTTTCATTGTGTTTCTGTTGATAGGACTTCAACACTATGGTGAACCTTGCTGTTGCTCTGGAGAAAGAAGGAGTCAGTACATTTCGCTTTGATTTTCCTGGAAACGGGTAAGCTCTTGGTATTAAAAGGACCATCTATATCATTCGGGCAGTGTCTAGATAAAGAGATAGCCTTTTCGTTTGTTATTCTGAATGCTTTTTAGGCAGACTACTGTTATTGGTGTGAAGAGTATCTTCTTCTTATTCATTTTCTTTTTATGAACAAAATGAGCAATTATATCTAGTTACAAGAACTACTATTCAGTCTGTCCTTGATCTATGGCTCCTTATCATTGGTTCGTAGTTCTTATTGCAACTGCCTTAAACTATAGGGGCTTTTAACTTCCAAATAATTAATAACTGTGTGCCAACCTTTTCCCTAAGGAAATAAATCATTATTCCAACAACTTGAGCATGATTGTTCATAACTCTGAAGTATCTGCATCCCAATGCTTTTCTTTATTGATTTTTTTGTAGAGGTAGTAAAGTACAGCACTATACAGACCTAACTAGGGGTCAATGCAATGGATCAAAGTGCAAGATTTTACATCATTTTTATTCCACAATTCTCTTTTATTTACTTCCGCTCTCATCATCTTAGCTTTCAGAAATATGTTGTTCAAAATTTCTGTATGCAGTGACTAACATTAGTTCTTTCACAATTCCTGGTTGTTCATTATCAACTGTTTTCCAGTGAAAGTGAAGGTTCATTTCAGTATGGTAACTACCGTAGAGAGGCGGATGACTTGCATTCTGTTGTTGAATTTTTCAATGGAGCAAACCGCAAAGTAAAAGCAGTCCTTGGACATAGTAAAGGTGTGCCAACTTTTGCCAAGAGTTGTATAGTGTATCAAGAGTAATTTTGGGCACTATGGTGAAGAAAGAGGTTTTGCACGTGAAATTATTATACTTTTGTTTTTATTTCTGTTTTGGTGATATCTGGATATGATAATATTACAGTTTGATATCAGGCAAGCATCTTTTTTCTCCCACATAATCAACATTGTGGCTCTTCCTTCTTGCAGGGCAGAGGCATCTTCGGCTCAAACCTTATATTTGAGTTAAAAATTCATTTAGTTGGTTCAAATTATCACCAATAAGCAAAAAGAGTTGTGGTCTAGAACCCATAAAATAAAACTTCTAGCTCCACCTCTGTCTTCATGGAATCTATTAAGGTGTAACTGCAAATTCAAGAAGAAAGAGAAAAGAGAAGCAGCATCTCAAGGTGCTTAAATGTGCAAAGTCCCTTGTCCCTTTTAGATTATATTAGCTAGTTGTCATTATAAAAGAATGATATCAACTAGCTCTTTTGTACCTGTTAGTAATTTTGAGTTGTCGTACAGACATAAAATGTTTTGATAATGGTGGTGTTTAGGCTAGCTTGCACACCCCTCTACTATTCTACTGAGTACCTTCCCATTAGCACAAATACTGGGTAACTCTGCCAACAATAGTGGGGCAGATGAGACAATGAGAACAGACCGAAAACTAGGTGATATATTCATTGCTAGGGCCATACATAGGGGAAATATCAGCTACGGGAACCCCTTGTGGTTGAATTCATCACTCCTAACTCATGTGCCAAAGGAAGAAAGGACGGATATATATACTTAGGTTTGACTAAACTCTTTTTACTTAAATAAAAGATAATTCACAGAGTTTGACAACTCAATGCAAATAATGGAAACTATCCCTGAATATTAATTGCTATGGATCAATATTGATTTACTCTGTTTTGTGCTCTCGTCTTCCTCTGCAAATGACAATTTACAATAGTATTAGCATTTGTCATGTTCTTTTATGTTGACTAATTCTGAGAAATAAACTGTTGCAGGAGGGGATGTTGTGCTTCTATATGCTTCTAAGTATCACGATGTTCACACAGTCATCAATTTGTCTGGCCGTTATAATCTAGAGAAAGGCATTGCAGAGCGTTTGGGCAAGGACTTTCTGGAAATAATCAAGAAGGATGGCTTCATTGATGTTAAAAATAAAGCAGGTAATGATAGTAAATATTATCCTGCTTATGCATAAAACCCTTTTGCCCTTTTGCCAGTAGAGTGCAATTCTTTGTCTTCGTTATTTATATAGTTAATGTTAATTCAGATTATAGAGAATATGTCAAATCAGTAGAACACAAATCTCAATATGGGAACGCCACAACTGCCCCTGATTTACTTGATTTCTCTGTCATGCCTATGTTTTAACAAGCTTGACGTCTCAAGAGAGATAGGGATCAAAACGCACAATACCTACTGTTTTTACCCCCCTTTATTTTGTTTTCTTTACTTTTAGGACTAATAGCTGAGGAAAGTAAGACTACAGATATCTACTCCCAGCCATAAGGTTTCATATCTAGTGTTACTGTTGAAATTTACTTCCAGTTACTGCAGTAATTTCTTTTTAGCAAAATAAGTTGCAAGTTTTAGGATAGGTTGAATTTTATTGAGATATTTTAGGTTTTTGTTTCTTTGAGTTTTGAATTTTGAATTATGCAGATTTTTAATAGTAAGTTGTTGCTGTAAGTTGGCTATTTTGAAGCCCTTAACAAACCCAGTATATTCTCACTAAGTGGGTCTCTGGGATTTAAAGCCCTCCTGTGCTTAAGAGAAATATTAAGAAACAATTTCAATCATTTTCAATCTTTTTGTTGCTCCGCCATCTACTAAAAAACCAACAATTACCTTAATCTCTCTTTGGTTCTTGAGACCAAGCTCCCTATGAACTATACTATTAGCTTGGACAGAGTAAGGCTCCAAAACAAGTAAGGACCTGTTTCTCAGTGTGTTATGTAATTATTTAGGCTTCCAGCCATTTCTTACCCATCTATGGACTAGGTTTTAGACAATGACAATGCATAAGGTTTTCATTTTCTTTGAAGAGCTGAAAATGTGACTTCTTTGTTTGTAGGACACGTTGATTACCGAGTTACCGAGGAAAGTTTAATGGATCGACTTAGTACAAACATGCATGATGGATGCCTTCAAATTGACAAAGGATGCAGGTTGGGCGTATCTTACTTTATGCCAATACCTTTTCTCTATGTTTGCATTGCCATCTCTCCAGGTGAAATAGACTCACTGCAAAAAGAAAAGTAAGTAAGAGGAAATAAAGCCACTGAAGAACTTTGTTGTTATGACCTAATTAGCTGAATGTTAGCTAATTAGAGTAAGAATGTAACAACACAAGATTTGGGGCAAGTTCTTTTTATTGAATCAATCCAATTGAATTACAACTTTGATAGGCAAAACAAGAAAGGTTGCCATCATTGATGAACTCGACCTCGATGAAGAGAATTGAAGGGATTGGATGAGGAAGAAGAAGAGAAGAGAAGAGAAGAGAAGAGAAGAAGAGAATGAGCTGAAGAGAGAAATGAGGAAAGGGGAAAATTAGTTAGTAACGGAAATTCTGTTATGCCTTTTGTCTCTCCTCATCAGCTTATATTGACCCACGTACAGATCTGAGTCATCCAAGTGTGTAATTAACTTCTAATCTGGTCCTTCCATCTCGAGTTTAATCTGAGCCGCTTGTTGCTTCTAATCGTGGCCCTTTATTCTCCAACTCTTAACTAACTCAAACTAATTAGCGCCAAGGGTCGTGAAATCAGTCTATTCCACCTGTTACCCTGCCCCTTACAAATCAGACTTGTCCTCTAGGCTGAGAATCAAAGTCAGGGTATTTGGACTTGAGGAAGGCATAGGCCTCCCATGTTGCATCTTCAGGAGGCAAGTTGGACCACCTGACAAGTACATGCACAGCAGCAGCATTGCCTTGTTTCACCATTTATCTCTGATGTATCTGTACAGGCTTGACAAGAAACTGGCCAGTCAGTCTGAACAACCACAACATTGCCCACCTCTTTCTTTAAAAGAGACACATGAAAGACAGGGTGTACCCGGAAAGTAGGAGACAAGTCAAGTTTATAAGCCACTAAACCAATTCTGTGAAGCACCTTCTAAGGTCCATAGTACTTAGAGCTTAGCTTGAGGTTCTTTTTGAGGGATATGAAGGTTTGCCTATAAGGTTGTAGTTTTAGAAACTTGGAATTCCTTCTCAGTCCTCCTCTTATCTGTAAACAACTTCATACTTTCTTGGGCGTTAGACAAGTTGTCATTAAGCAGCTGGTGCATTTGTTGCCTCCTCATGACCAAGTCTTCAGCTGCAGGAATGCAGGTGCCTAATAGGGGAGCCAAGGATAGCTGAGGTGGTGTGTACCCATATGAGGCCTCAAATGGGGTACAATGGAGGATACCACCGGTCAGATAAAGGAAGCGATTGCTTCCGGTGAATTGGTCTATTTGAAGTCATGCAGCTTAAGTAATTTTCTATACACCTGTTCAATCTCTCTGTTTGCCCATCACTCTGTGGATGATAAGCAGAACTGAAGTGCAATTGAGTGCCTAGGAGTTTGAATAAAGCTTGCTAGAAATTACTTGAGAAGACCGGATCCCTATCAAATACAATAGGCTCAGATAAACCATGTAGAGTGTGAAGTCTCTTCAAAAATTTAGTAGCAACCACTCTAGCAGTGAAAGGATGAGCAAGGATGCTGAAGTGAGCAAACTTAAACCTTCTATCTACCATAACCAAGATCACATCTTTACCTTGAGATTTGGGCAAGCCTTCTACAAAATCCATACTGACATGTCTCCAAAATTGGTCATGAATTGGTAGTGGTTGCAGTAATCCAGGGTAGGGTTGGTTCTCATCCTTACATCTTTGACATTCTTCACAAGCTGCAACATACTGACTTGTTGCTCCATCTGGGGCCAGTAGAAGATTTGAGAAAGCCTTTTGAGTGTACTAATTGAACAGGATGACCCCCCCCCCCCCCCCCAAAGGAGAATCGTGAAATGTCTTGATCAACTGTTCTTTGAGTGAATTCCCACATAGATCTTACCCTTCCTCCTTAATACCCTAGCTGCATAGTGATAGAACTTTGGCCCCATCCTATCAATTGTCGACACAGGTTTCCACGCGAGTCCATACCACTATTTGTGATTTTGATACCACAAGTCGTGGAGTGACTCGTGCTCTCTGCTGGACTCAAGGTCACGACTCAACAATACGATTCGTGGTTCTGGAGTTGCAATTTTCAAAATTTTGTTAGGTGCTGTCCAGGTTCCACGAGTTCACAGTACGACTCGTGGTCTTCAAACCACGAGTCATGACATCAATTCGTGGGGACCTGAGAAGAAATTTTTGGTTTGAGACTTTTTAAGCTAAGACTTGACTTTTTAGGCTTGAACAAGCATGATGCATTACAATATCTCCTTCTATGGATCATTCTTCCTTGAATGAAGGTTAAGGCAGGCACAAAGCAAGATAAGACACTAAACTGGATACTGAGTTTGAAAGTGAGCATGTATGGGTCACTTGACTAAACTGAATCTAAACATGGTTGACCATGACTATCGTTGTAAGAACATACATAAACTAAACATGGTAGGGCTGATATGAAAGCGTAGAGACCGAAAGGAACTACCAGGATGAAGGAACTTGGTTACCTTGAGCTATTTCAGAGCTGGAAGGAAAAAGATGAGGGTACTTGAGCAACATATCAACTTCTGCTTCCTATTTAATACCCTCTACAGACTGATTTCTCCACAAAGCTTTAACTGAAGCGATTTTTTTATTCCTCAACATGCCAATCTACTTGTCTAAAATCTCAACTGGAATATGATAGGTTATTCTTGATTCCATAATCTCAATCGGTACAACAACTGAGGGATCTCCAATGCATTTCTTTGATAAGGAAACATGGAATACAGGATGGACAATTGCTAACTCTCTTTGAAGATCAAGCTCATAGGTCACCTTGCCTATTTTTCTCAAAATCTGAGGGACTATATAACGGGGACTGAGCTTCCCCTTCTTCCCAAACCTCATAACTTCCTTCATGGGAGAAACCTTCAAGAACACCCAATCATCAACCTCAAACTCTAAATCTCTTCTCATATCAGCATAAGATTTCTGACGAATCTGGGCTATTCTCAGATGCTCTTGGATCAGTTCAATCTTCTGCATGGCCTCATAAACTGAATCTCGCCCTATAACTGCAGCCTTACCTACCTCAAACCACCCTACCGGAGATCTACTTCTCCTCCCATATAATGCCTCGTAAGGTGCCATTTGAATACTGGAGTGGTAGCTATTATTGTAGGCAAACTCAATCAAGGGCAAATGATCATCCCAGTTATCTTTGAAATCGATGACACAAGCTCTCAATATATCCTTTAGAGTCTGAATCGTCGGCTCTGCCTGGTCGTCAGTCTGGATGAAAAGCTGTACTGAGATGGACTTGAGTGCCGATACCTTTCTGGAAAGGCCTCCAAAACTGAGACGTTAATTGAGTACCTTAGTCTGAAAGGATAGATAAGAGGACACCATGATATTAGATAGTATCCTCAATGTAGAGTTTGGCATAGTCCTCAGTTGCATAGTCAACCCTGACTGGCACAAAGTGGGCATACTTAGTCATTTTGTTCACAATCACCCAAATAGAATCATGCTGGGTCTTGGTATAGGGTAAGTCTGTGATAATATCCATGTTGACCACTTCCCACTTCTAGGCCGGAATGGTGAAGTTTCGGGTGAACCCCTTGGTCTATGATGTGCCTTGAATTGCTGACAATTAGGACACTTAACCACATATTTAGCTATGTGCCTCTTCATGCGGTTCGACCAATATACCTCCCTCAAGCCTTGGTACATCTTGGTGATGCCGGAATGAACATCTGGTGCAACAGTTTTTGCTTGTCAACTGCACCCTTCAGCTGGGGCAACACAACACTGGATCCCTGTCTTGTGCTTCCTTCACCTCAAGTACCAATGAAGACTTTGAAGCATTCTGCACAATCAAACCACCGTCATTTGACTTGATCAAACAAACACTGGTGCACATCTTTAACCAGTTCCTTCTTGCTATCCTCTACATGAGCCACACTGGCCATGGACAACCTATTGAGAGCATCTGCTACAACATTAGTCTTGCCAAATGATAAAGCAGAGTTATATTATAACCTTTCAAAAGCTTAAGCCATTTTCTCTGACGCAAATGCAACTCTTTTTGAATGAAGACATACTATAAACTTTGGTGATCTGAGAAGACATCAACATGAATTCTGTAAAGCTAGTGCCTTCAACTGTTCAAAGCAAACATTACTGCTACCAACTCAAAGTTATGAGTCGAATAATTCTTCTCATGAGTCTTGAGCTGTCTGGAGGTATATGCAACAACTTGTCGTTTTGCATCAAAACACACCTGAGTCCAACTTGGGAAGCATCACAGTATACCACAAAACCATCACTACCCTTTTGGCAGTAACAACACTGGAGCTGAAGTCAAACGAGCTTTCAACTCTGTTGAAACTTCACTTTCTTCTGGGTCAACCTGGTCAATGGAGCAACAATAGAGGAAAAACCTTTAAGAAACCTTCTGTAGTACCCGGCTAAACCTAGAAACCCTCGAATATCAAAGGGAGAGGTGGGTTTAGGCCATTTCTTCAATGCCTCTATCTTCTGAGCATCCTTTTGAATACCCTCGCTGAAGACAACGTGCCCAAGAAATGGAATGACTTCAATCAAAATTCACACTTGAAACTTGGCATACAATTATTGAGCCTGAAGGGTCTGCAATACAATCCTCAAATGATCCGAATGTCCACCTCACTCCTGGAGTAAACCTGAATATCGTCTATGAATACGATTACGAACATATCCAAATATGGTTTGAATTCCTTGTTCATGAGATCTATTAAGGTTGCGGGAGCATAGGTTAGTTCAAAAGACATAGCAACAAATTCAAAGTGATCAGACCGAGTCCTGAAGGCTGTCTTCAAAATGTCACTCCTGAACTTTGAGCTGGTAATAATAAGATCTTATGTCAATTTTTGAGAAATGACTAGCTCCCTGAAGCTGGTCGAATAGGTTATTAATCCTCGGAATGGGATACTTGTTCTTAATTGTGATCTTGTTCAATTATTTGTAATCAATACAAATATGGAGGAATCATATTTCTTTTGAATATATAGAACTGAGTTTTCGGGTTCAGAATCCTTAACGCTGATTAGATGGTAAATGCACCCGTAGGAATCATCTTTCTAGCCTTAAGATATGAAATAAAACAACCTTTAGGCACTGCCTGACTACCTGATCATTCTAAGATTGGTTCAATGGGAAAATAAAATTTGACCACTTTGGTCCTATTGTCGACTGAGGTTTAACCTGAATGTAACTTTGTTCATGCCAAGAATGAGATCGAAGTCTTAGCATGTCAAGCTCTACTAAGTCAGTTGGAATGATTTTATGAAGGACTTAAGACTGGACTACCACACATTCAAAAGCTGAAGGTGGCGGAGATAAGGATGTTGTGATGGATGTGGAGTTTAATAAGAATGATAGGATTCAGAATGAGGTTATTAGAGACAAAGTATGAGTGATTTAACTGGAAGACAAGATGCGGTGCTCAAAAGGGGCGTGAGTGCTCCAGTGCAAAGGTGTGAGAGGTGGCTATGGATGGAGGTGATTATGCATGACGTGAAGCAATTATAGCTTACCGAGTACATGATCCTAGATAGGAAGGTTTTGAGGACGTGTACTAGGGTAGAATGTTAGTAGGGCGGTGTTAGTTTTTGTAAGTAGGTAGGATTACTTGGTTTGTCTTCCGTGCTAGGAATCATAGTGTTTCGATTGTAGTGTCTTGTTCCTGGAGTTTTGGTGAAGTTATGTTATTTTTGGTAGCTCATTTGTAATATTATTTGGTGATAGCCTTGCATTTGCTATTATCTGTTTTTTTTACCTCCCATTGTTCCTTGAAATCTTGTATTAGATTCTTTTTCTCGCTGTTTTTCTCTTGAGCCAAGGATCTTTGGGAAACAGCCTCTGACCTCTGAGGTAGTGGTATGAACAACGTACACTGTACCCTCCCCATTCCCTATTTTGTGGGAATATACTGGGTATTGTGTTGTTGTTGTTGGTTATCCACCTGAGCTGGGGACATTTCCTCTTTCTCTCTGGTCATACATTGCAGTTGCTTCATCTTACCTTGTTATCCAGGGCTAAACTTCTCTCCACATTTAAATCAAACTTGATTATTCTGCCTATAGTCATAAACAATTTAGGGCTTATTAGGTCTCAAGCCAGGTGCATGTAGTGTTCATCTTAGCCCCACTTGTGTGATATGAGTTGGTAGAAGACATGAACATTTGCTTTTTCCTTCTGTGAGCAGCCTCAATTGCCTTTTTTTTGCATCCTATCCTATTGAATAGCGAAGCTTATGTAGTTGGCTTAAGCATCTTTACTGCAAACTTGATCTCCTCCTTTAAATCCTCCCACAAAGCTAGACAAGAAATGGGACTCATTTAGGGTAGGA
This sequence comes from Withania somnifera, assembly GCA_039654485.1. Taxonomy (NCBI): domain Eukaryota; kingdom Viridiplantae; phylum Streptophyta; class Magnoliopsida; order Solanales; family Solanaceae; genus Withania; species Withania somnifera. The sequence goes on along the minus strand of JBDJHY010000102.1, from coordinate 8,442,486 downwards.
TTCCTTATAGTTATCTGGGCCTTTTAAGTCTTCAAACTTGCTCAAAATATCATCCACAATACCTTCTTGAGACAGTTTGTTGAATTCTTCAACGACATCGTCTACAGAGACATCTCCAAACCTACTACATAGTTCTAATTTTAACTCAGCCCAAGTTAACAAACCTTTTCTAAGTGAAAGGGAGTATTACAAACCTCAGCATCTCCACCCAGATAAAGTGCAACGTCAACCTTCTGATGCTCAACAATCTTGTACAGACTAAAATACCCTTCAAACTTCCGGACCCATACCTTAGGGTTCATGACCATCAAAATTGGGTAATTCCCATCTTGGAGTTGGAACTTGGGGTGCAGATTACCTAGCAAGCCTGCCATCATTTCCATTTCCAGGGATTGGAAGTAACCCCTCTCCCATGCCTAGTGTTCCTTCATTGTTATGACCTCCATGGTTTCTGCATTCTAAACCTGTCAACCTTCCCAGAATTTGCTCAAAAGTTCCTTGTATTCCATTTTGAATAGCACACACTTCTTGTTGACTAGTTGATAACTCAGCCAATAACTCATGATGTTTAAGAAGTTTATCATCCATAAGCTTCAAGTGAGTACCTTCCGCCATTGTTAAGGATACAGGTCGCAGAGTCGTTGCTCTAATACTACTTCTTATGACCTAATTAGCTGCATTTAAACTAAATCAGAATAATTATGTAGAAAGACAAGATTTGAGGTAAATTCTCTTTTATTGTATCAATTCAATCGAATAAAAACTGTGATAAACTGAACAAGAAAGGTTACAAAGCCGCCATTGATGAACTCGACCTGGAAGAAGAGAATTGAAGGGATCAGATGAGGAAGAAAAGAGAAGAGAAGAAGAGAATGAGCTGGAGAGAAATGAGAAAAGGGGAAACTTAGTACCAGAAATTCTGTTATGCCCTTTCTCTCTCCTCTTCAGCTTATATTGACCCACATGACAGATCTGAGCCATCCAAGTGTTTAATGAACTTCTTATTTGGTCCCTCCATCTTGAGTTTAATTGGAGCCGATTGCTACTTCTAATTGTGGCCCTGTATTCTCTTATTCTTAACCAACTCCAACTAACCAGGGCCAAGGGTCATGACATTTGTGGCTTGTGCAGTTATTAGCACTCATGCAAATGTTTTTCTTACAGTAAAGTTCTATTTAATGTGACTTTAGCAAGGAAATGCTCAGAAGACTTTGCTCTCCACTCAGAGAAGATACTAATAGAATAGCTTCTGTCTTACTTTCAGCAGACTTGTTACTCTCATGAACAATTAATTCATCTTAAGATGTTATCTCAAAATCCTAGTAGCTCATCTGCATCTATTTTCTCATTCTCACTAAACAAAATAGGGAGAGGCATTGTTTTTTGGAGAAGATGGAGATTTGGATGGATATTAGGAAACACACAAAAAGAGATCTTTAAAATATTGAACTTGAAAACCTTGAAGCTTTCCTTTATGTTAACCTCTAGTTTCTTGGTAGGACCAAGATTACCACTGAAGTTTATATCATTTTGTCATGCAGTGTTACGTTTTATTTCAATCCCTTCCAGTTATTTCTTGGTATATAGGGAGTAAATTCTGGGAAAAGAACAGGTCTGTTCAAGCTTTTGAGTCGAGATGCTTGGATCTATGTTTCCAAATAGGTGATATTCTTTAGTTTGCAGAATGGAGACAATGTTGATATTCACTACATACATGGAACACAGCTTCCTTGTAGTGGACTGTTTTAGGTAGTATGATCAATAGACTTTGAAAAACTATAACACAGATAATTTCTTCAAGTTATAGAAACTTCGGAAGATTGACATAGTAAAAATATTGTAAATACCAACAAAATATTGTCAGAGTTGCAGTTTCATTTAGTAGAGTTGAAAACTGATGCTGATGGTTCTACCTCACAATTAAAGTTGTACAATAGCATTCTAACGTCGCTTTCATCTTGACTGTTGGCATTATATTTCTGGTCTGATCGTTTCACTTTTAGTACATTAGACTTGAGATCAGATCTCAAGTATAAACTGATGAAGTTGCACTTGTACAGGGTATTGACAGTTCATGGATCTGCTGACGAAATTATTCCAGTGGAGGATGCTTTAGAGTTTGATAAAATCATACCAAACCACAAGTTGCATATCATCGAAGGAGCCAATCATAGCTATACATTACACCAAGCTGAGTTGGCGCCTGTGATCTTGTCATTCATAAAGGAAGGCCAGCAGCAGAACTAGGATACTTTGGATGCTACTATTATTGAAAATTCTGGGTTTACATAACTTGGGAAATAGACTGGTACGACTTGTGCAGGTGAAACTACTGGCATGTTTTAGCTGAACTTGTCAGTGTAATTCAGAACTTGTTTCACATCATACTGGTTATCGCTAAATGGAGATTCTTCATACTAGATGAACTTCTGCAGATTTGGTATGAGATGAACACATAAGAATTTTAACTAGAGAACGTCTGTTGCACTAATGGCATTTGGATTTGAATCTTGAGCTTGCAAAAGAAAGGATTGTAAAACTTCAGACCACCACACTTTACCTTTTCTATATTGATTCTTTCCCATTTAAAAATTATAACAATAATACTGCTTGTTTCACTTTTATGACAGTATTGAGCCACACAGAAGTTCGACTTGTTAAAAGTGCGAATAATACAGTTGAAATTCAGAATAATTACATGAATATATTCGAGACTACGGTGTGAATATTTCCTTCTTTATGAGGAGATTTATACTATTGTGGTAGAATTTTCACAGATCCAGCATTACTACTCTTCACACGTCCCTTTCCAGGTAGAATAATCCAAAAATATCACATGGCTGAAAAACCTCAAGATAAGTTGACGTGCCCAAAGTTTTACCAATAAGAACAGCTTTCTTGGATTAAAAAAAGAAACTCTTTTGTAGCAAGTTGAAGACTTAATTTTTTTTTCTCTACTGTCAACTCTGTTATTCATTGTACCAACCACACTTTTCATGGACGCTAACACTTCCGGGAAAAATAATATTTGAAGTAAAGGTTTCTTTTATTTTTAGTAGAAGTATTTCTCTCACATTGATGTGAGAAAGGAACTTTCTAGTGTTTATATTGATCAGTACTCCTTTAAGAAGTTAAATATTTGGGAAGAAAGTAAGCCTCGAATCGTTGTCATTGTCACTCACTTGGCTTCGTCTTTCTTTGATTTCGGCTTAGGCGTTGGAAAATAATTGAGAAACTCTTTTTAGAAAATTAATTTAAATTAAATTATTTAACATTTATCTAATGTAAAATTCTAATCGAGTTTTTCCTACCATGTGCGACCGCACTTGGTTTTCTATGAACCGAATACCTACTGCAAATGAAATATACACTGGAGAGCTGCATCTCTTCAGCACACTGTTTTGAATGTGTGGAAGGGAGTGCAACCGGCACACTGATCCTTGACAGAATCAGTGCTACGCACTAGTTTGGTTTTGCGACAGAAGTGGGCCACACATGCTGATGTACGAGCCGTACTTGCTCCTGTCTCTTCTGAATCAATGTAACTTTTCAGAACTATTGCTTTTTTTCTGAAGCAGTACTCGTTGCCTATAAATCTGATTCTTCCTCAGATATTGAGTACGAATATTTTGATTATCTACATTTTTTCTTCTCAAAATCTTGTGTGTTTTAATACTATTGAATATTTCGTTATTCACCGGAGTTTAAGATACCGCTACTCCAATGAGTAAATCGTTCTTTTTTGAGAAAATATATTCCATTAACCTCGGATACATTGAGGAAATAATTTCTTTAAGTACGCAATGTAAATTCAGAGCTCTATTTTTAATTTTTTATCTTGTTATTTTGTTTTACTGTCTTTCAAAAATAATTTAAGGAGTTGTTTGCTGTTCATATTTATTTTAAATACATATTTTCTCTCAAATAACAATCTTAAGAAAATTATTTTACTTTTTAAAATCTGTTTTTGGTTTTTGGAGATTAAAAACCGTTTGATTTTCTACTTTATTATTTGAATTTTATTCTGATTTGAAGCAAAAATATCTCCAGGATTTAGAAGTCATTTGGTTAAAAATTTGAGTAATATGAAAACTTCATCTTTGTTATAAAATAAAATACGATACAAAACCAAAATTTCTAAAAGTGAAAAGTTTCTATATATGGAAAGTTACTATTTTTGGAAATTTTCTAAAAGGAGAATTTTCTCAAAATTGAAAGAAAAATTAAACTTAAAAAAACAGCTAATCTTTTCTATTTATAGCACCATGGTTGGTGACACATGGCATTACAAGTCATTAGTCACCAATTATGTTGCCATGTGGCTAAACGCTTAGTCATTAAGCCTTATTTTTAGCCACATGAACATGCCCATAGGCTTCCAAAATTTTGGCCACATGGCAATATATAATATTTCCAACATAATTTATTTATTAAAATTAAAATAAAATGTTACAGTTTCAAATCAACTTAAAATTTACATTGATATTCAAAAGACCGTTGTTTTCCTTACAACACTATTTATCGTTTTAAATTTAAAATTTAAATACACAGCTGTGCCTTTGATTGTGGTGTAGTGGAGGTAAAAGGGACATGAGAGTTTTTGGTGCATGTAGTGGAGTTGGTGGGTAAAAAAGGGCAGTTTAGGTAGTTTCTTAAAATATTAAAAAAATATTGATAAGAAATATAGAATTACGGCCAAATATGCAGCAAAACACACATATATATATATATATAATAGTTTATGTAATATCTCGGGGATTTTTCAAGTGATAATAATTGCATATACTTTATTTTTTCTGGTTTTTTAATTTGTGAAATATTATAAGGTATGTTGCTATTTTGCTGTTACTTTATCTGATATTTATCAATGGTTAGAAACAATTCTTATTTCTTTTTTAATCTCATTTTAAAATTTTAAGAATGTAATCTAAGTATTGTTTTATTTGGTATTTTATCAATTTAAGCAGAAATCGATGCTTATTTACAATACTTTGTTGTAACAAAGCAGGTTCAGGATTTCATATCCTCAATAACAAAATATATATTCTCCTCATATTTTAATTTCGGTTAATTTAGTTACTTGAAAAAAATATTTAAAAAGACATAAATTAATGCCAGATGATTTAAACTTAAATTGCTATTCTTGGTTCTTCTTCAATCTTAGCTAGTATTACTTTATGATTCTGTCTTAGACCTTAACATAAGCAAAAGTAGTCACACATGTTGAGGTTCATTGTCGGTAAGACGGAGTCAAGATTTTTATTAGGGGGTTCAGAATTTGAAAAAATAAATACAAAAATAAATCCAAGAGGGTTCAATAATATACTATATATACATAAAAAATAATTTTAATCATATTAAAATAGTATAATTTTCTGCCGAATAGGTGTTCGAGTGAACTCCTAACTCTATTGTGGCTCTGCCATATATCACCTACTCAACTTTTGACCACTATTTCCTCGCCTTCATGGGATCGCAACTACGTTGAGGTTCAAGAACGGTACTAACTACACCAAAAAAAAATTCTAATAATGTAGAGAAATCAAACCATGTCTCCTTAATTATTTGTCATTGCCATGATAGACAGCCCAACTTGGCAAAGCATAGAGCGATTTTAATTCATATGAGTATATCATAAATGATCTCAAGTTTTTAAACTATGATGAATCCCAATAGATCACCAATAAATCTTCACTATAAAATATATCCTACAGCAACAATGAGTTTAGGAGAGGTAGATCTCTGATGCTTAAGTTAGTAAAGATTTGGAAGAGCATATCAATAGTATTTTGACAGTAGTAAATTGAGCGTACCTCTGCCTTTTCTTTTCTTGGGCCTTTATAACCAGTTCTTGTAACATCCACATTAGTGGGTGCTGTGAATGGGAGTAACCCCTGTAGTGGTTATTGTCACTTTCCTTATGCCTTCCATTGTCTTTATTAGTGGGGCATGATTCTCTCAACGGTTGTTACCCTTATTCCTTATTTATTACATTATTAATAGTAATTATTAATTAATATTAATCTTTTGCTACTACTGTTGTTCTACAGTAGTCTCCCCTTCAGAGTCGAGGTGTGTGTTTATGCCACTTGACTGAAATCAAATAGTAGGGATGAATTGTGTGTCACTGAGATCTTACCTGAGGTAATATATACAACCAAAGTGTGGACCTTTTAATGATTCATCTCGACTGGATTGGTGGGGTCCCTTGTGCAAATCATTGAGTGTGTTGGGATAGCTTTCGCCGAGGTGCATTACTCATCATTAGCTGTTATATCAACTAGTCTATTGCCGAGGTGATTTGGCCAAATTCATATCATCCGAGGTCGCCTTAAGTGATTGATAAGCGAGCTAATTATTTAGCTAGCTTTGGGACCTCGTTTGATGGTTCATCTCAACTGTCTTGCCGGGGTGAATTATCACTGTTGTCACCCTTTTTCAGGATGTCAGGTTATATCGACCTGGGACCACACGGGGTCGGTGTGACACTTAGGGTTTTTCTTTGTTTTTAGGGTTTTTCTTTGTTTTGAATATATGTTATGGGCGGGATACTTTTACTTTCCCCCCCCCCCCTTTCCACGTATCATGATCTCCTGCTTTTGACTCACACGTGTCATAATCCCTGCAAGGGACGTCTCATCTTCTGCACGTTTTCTTGGGGGATAGGATACTTTTTACTACAACGCCGTCTTTTTACTTTTCCATCATTAATTATGACCATTGGGATTACAAGAACATATTTTCATATAGTCCCTCTTCCTTTAGACTCCTAATTTTGGTTAATCTTCCATCTCTTACTGTTTTTTAGAATTCTCCTCCTACACGTTTTGAGCTTTTTTTTATCCTTCAATCATTAGTAAGTATGTCATCCCCTTCTTCAACACATTCTTCTCCGCTTTATTCTTTTTCTTTTTCTCCTTCTCCTTCCCCTTCTAGGTCATATGAGACAGAGGTGTATCATGTAGGTAGCAATATACTCCACCTTCAAACTCTGACCCCCTCTTCCCTTTTTTTTTATAGGCTGGGATTTTATGGCTTCAAAGGTAGAAAGTAATCTTACTGTAGATTATTTGCTACCTTCTCTCAGGAGGTATCATTTCCCCTCCAACTTTGAATTTACCCTGGCCCTTCCTGGTGATAGGGCATGTTCTCCCCCTTTGGGGTTTTGTTCCATGTACCATGAGTACATTATGTCGGGGCTACGTTTCCCTCTCTTCCCTTTATTAGTTAGCGTTTTAGGAGCCTTTAACCTGAATCTCGCACAATTGACGCCTAATTTCATGCGTACAATTGTGAGCTTTACTCTGGCCTGCTCCAAGGTTGGGGTGGAGCCTTTTGTAAATTTGTTTAAACATTTTTTTACTGTAAAAAACTCTGGTCTGTAAAATATCGGTAGTAGTAAAAGATTAATAGTAATTAATAATTACTATTAATAATGTAATAAATGAGGAATAATAGTAACAACTGTTGAGATAATCATTCCCCACTAATAAAGGCACCGTCAGGTATAAGAAAAGTGGCAACAACCACTACGGGGGTTATTTCCCATTCACAGCACCCACTAATGTGGTTGTTACAAGAACAAGTTATAAAAGACCAAGCAAACAAAAGGCAGAGGTACGCTTAATTTACTACTGTCAAAATACTATTGATATTCTCTCCCAAGCTTTTACTAACATAAGCATCGGAGATCTACCCGGAGACCACCCTAGGCTCTGTTTTGCAGGCACCTCTCCTAAACTCATTGTTGCTGCTAGTTGTTGTAGGATATATTTTATAGTAAAGATTTATTGGTGATCTTTTGGGATTCATCAAACAACAATAATGGTGGACATACAAATGATGTTGAGACTTCGTCTGCATCGATCAATACTAATATAAGTCAAAGAAAACACTTCAATCGATCACAATCATCTTTTGTACTTGCTGACTGATATAAATGGCATTACTGTCAATGAAAGGGTAGTGAGAATTATATTTTATAGAGTAAATACATGAGGATTTCATTACCGAGCCATAATAAATTAGTATTGATTGTTGGGTCTTGCAAAAAATTCTCTCCAGTTGAGGTATTGGGGCTATGCGAAAGAATTAATGTTACAGTGTTTTCTTGGGTAATGAACTTTATAGCAAGTAATCAGATTGGTGGTGTAGTTTATGCATTTGACGCTTATATTGTGTGGGAAGATATAAGGGGAAAATTTAATAAAATTGATGGTTCAAGAACTTACAACTTGCACTAACAAATTAATTACTCAGGGTGCACAATCAGTGTCATTCTATTTCTCTAAATTAAAAGCTCTTTGGGATGAGTTTAAATCTATGGCGCCTTCCCTGCTTGTAACTATGCAATCAAAAGATTTCTTATTGTACCTGGAGAGTTAAAAACTCTTATCAAATTTTTATGGATCTAAATGAGTCTTATTTAGATGTTAGAAGTCAGGTTCTGATAATAAGTTATAAGTCCATTGCATATGGTTAACAAAGACTACTCTACGGGTGTCAATTGGGCAGGTTGAGTCAAATTTGAACAGGTCAAAACAACAAACAAGTTAAGACTCAATCCAACCTAAATTTTCTTAGGTCAAAATGGATTAGATAACTGATTAGTAATGGGTCATAACCCAACCCACCCAGTTTAGATTAAATTTTAATTGCTTTATTGGTTCTTTTATACACTTTAATACCTAATAATATTCTATCTTTGTTATAACTATATATAACATACAAAGTAAAAAAAAAATTAAAATATTTTAAATCAGATTTTTCATAAGTCAATTTGGGTTAAATATCGACTAAATTTCTAATGAGTTGAAATGAGTTGAGCTGACAAATGAGCGGGTCAGTAACCAACCCAAACCTAAACAGATTGGGTAGATTGAGAATGCTGAATTTGATTTTGCCACCCCTACTCCATCGTGATAAGTGATGAGAGTCAAAAGGATATATCATAGTTTATTAATATTGTTGGGTTATTAGGTATGGCTCATAGAGTTACTGAGCCTGCAATGTACTCCAGATCTGGTACTCAGAGAGACAAGAGGGGTTATGCATCATGATATAATCCTAATGCCATTTATGATCACTGTAAACCCAAGGGATATTATAAGAGAGACTATTTTAGAACGACTTGTTATACACTTAGAGATCCTCAGTAAGTTGAACCGAAAGGGATATAATAAGGGATATGAGGCAAGAAATTATGAACCTAGACATAAAAAACAGAGAAGACAAGGACCCAGTGGTTACATGTGTTGCTAAGAATCCCTATCAGCCTCATATGTACCAAAGTGATCAATGCTATGGTCAACCACAGTCACAAGCTATGCAAGCCTTACCTTCTTTAAGCCTCTCAAATTTTGACACTTCCAGAATCTACAACCTAGATAGGACACTACACTTAAGACCATAAGTGGTCGCAAGCTGACCCTTAGGTCACAAGCTATGCAAGCCTTACCTTCTTTAAGCCTCTCAAATTTTGACACTCCCAGAATCTACAACCTAGATAGGACACTACACTTAAGACCATAATTGGTCCCAAACTGAGCCTTGGCATATGAACACTACTAAGAATATATCATATAACTGAGCAGAATCTTAAAAATGATCTTGAGTAGGCATTACTAGTCAAAGTCAGAATTGAAGAAATGTAAACATAAATGAAATACTGGGAACTATCAAATTTGATGAAGACTCATAAAGCTGAAACAATAAAACAAACTATTGTCTGGAAGCTTGTAACATGACTAAAGAGTGGGATAAGCCCCCAACTAACTCCAGCTATCGAAATGATGAAGTCATAATCTGAAAAGAAGAACTAGATGCACCAACACCCGGAGAAATGAGGATTAGCCACTGATACTGCTGAAATAGGGATTCAAGTTATTTGTGAGCGCGGGAGGGGCACTTGGATCTATATTATGAAATAATATAGCGTGATAAGTATGTGATCAGTACTTTAAATGTACTAAGTAAGCGAGATAAACATAAATCGTGAAAGTGCTTAAATACGCTTTCAAAAATTAGTTTTCAATGACAAGAAAAATAGAAATAAACATGCATTTAAAATATAGTGCAATGACCCAAATACATAACCATAAGATATAAACATAAGTCATAGCTGAAAGATTGTAAAAAGTCATAATACTGTCTGAAAATATTGGGCTAATGAACCTATAAGTTATCTAAACCATAAAATCATGCAGTGGGAGTTTCTCATAAATGACATAAATCATGCTATGAGCAAACATGGAGTCTATTGTTATACACCCACACTAAAAAAGGTTGCTTTTACCTGTCAAAGTTAGTGCCATAACATAAGGATTTTGAAGGCCATAAATGCAAAAATATACTCCAGCAATGTAGTTATAGAATTAGGGTTATCAGGAACCCTTGATCACTCGATACTAAATAAGCCTCTACAAAATTATATCATATACTAGTTTTCATAACATATCCATGACATATAAAGTTGTCAAAGCTTGCTCTTGATCATTGATGGATGTCTGAGTGCCATATTTAATCAGAAAAAGACTTAATGTATTGAGTCAGAGCTCCATATCATACCATATCATAGGCTATATATCAAAATCAAAAGTCATAATATCATAAGAAACTTTGTTAGTGAAATCAATCTCTGCTAAAATCTGAGACTGCAAGGTTAATTCATGAAGATTTGTCTAAAATTAATAAAATCATGTAAATATCATGTCAAATCATATATTTATGCTTGTAATTAATAACAATGGATCTAAAAATCATGATTTTATGCATGTAAATATCATAAGGAATCCGTAGATAATAAAATCTAACATAATTCATAAGTTGGGTTGAAACCATAATCTTGGAGTCACAAAGTTGTAACTTTAAAACTGGATTTTTCTGGCATGAGGCTGAAAGGAAACTCCCATTGAATACCCACATACCTGATTATTTAAACTTTGAAACCTTCGAAGAAGAACCCTAATTGTACTTGTCTGAGAGAAATTCTGACTAAGTTTGAGGAGTGAATGCATTTAAGGGAAAATAATACTATTTTATTATAACCCCCCCTTTAATAATATAAAATAATGTAGTATAGGGTGTAGCAGGCTAGAAAAATGATCAAACTGTACCTGAGAAATTTAAATAAAAATCTAAAAAGATGAACTTCATGGACTAGTCCATGGTCTACGAATCTGATTCCATGACCCATGGACCAAGTCATGGTCCTGAGGTTGCTTTGCCCAAGTTCTTCCAACACTCCTCTAGTGCACAGTACATTTCATTGACCTGCTTTACGACCATGTCAGTACAGCTCGTGGAACGCATTCTACGAGTCATAATATGACCCTTGAACTCTAGACTTCACTAGAGCTAAACCATGATAGGATGTACGAATCGTGGACCGGGTTCTACATCCCGTGGACCCTTCCATAGAACATTAAACTTAACAGTTTCTAGTATTTTCTTGAGCTAAGTCTAAGCATGAACTTAAAATATATATGATATGCTACAATATCTCCCATTTGGGATCATTCATCCTTGAATGAAGACTGAAACTGGGTAAAAGGAAAATTAGGCACTAACACTGATTTAACTGAGTACTTACAAAACATGCACATGATGCTAACTGAACTATGGGTAAAACATAGCTGAACATACGTGGCACAAATGCATACATGAGGATCATGAAAGATTGATATGAGAACATAGAAGTGAAGAGAGTTACTAAGGGATGGAGATTGCTACCTCTTGTTGTCTCGGTTCTAGGAGGGAATAAATGTGGATACTTAGTCATCATATTTACTTTGGCTTCCCAAGTAGCCCCTCAACTGTTTGACTCCTCCATAAAACCTTGACTGAAGCAACCTATTTATTTCTAAGTCTATGAACCTGTGTGTCTAATATCTGAACATACACCTCCTTATAAGTTAGATTATCCTTTACACTAATGCTCTCAAAAGGCACTACTAATGAAGGATTACCAATACATTTATTCGACAGGGACACATGAAAAATTGGATGAACAACTTTCTAACTCTGCTAGAAGATCTAACTAGTACATCACCTTGTCTATCCTCATTAAAATCTGGTGAGGGATTATATACCAAGGACTGAGCTTCCTCTTCTTGCCAAACCTCATCACCCTCTTCATGGGTGAGACCTTCAAGAATACCCAATCATTAACTTCAAACTCTAAATCTCTTCTTCTCATATCTGTGTAAGATTTTTGACGATTCGAAGTTGATTTCAACCTCTCCCCAATAAGATGAACCTTTTGTATGGCCTCGTAGACTGATTTTGACCCTATTAAAATAGTCTCACCAACCTCAAACCAACCAATTGGAGTTCTACACCTCCTCTTATAGGAGCCTCATACAGATCCATCTGGATGTTGGATTGATAATTATTATTATACGCAAACTTGATCAAAGGAAAATATTCATACCAATTACCATTGAAGTCGATAAGACAGGCCCTCAACATATCTTCTAAAGTCTGAATTGTCCTCTTTGTCTGTCCTTCTGTCTACAAATGAAATATTATTCTAGGGTCTGCTTGGGCACCTAACCCTTTTAGAAGGACTTCTAGAACTGAGAGATGAACTAATTACCTCTATATAAAATAATAGATAAAGGGACACCATGATACCTAAAGATCTCTTTAAGGTATATCCTGGTGTAATCCTCAGCAGAATAGGTGGATCTAAATGGAAAAAAGTGAGTTAATTTGGTCGTTGTGTCCATAAATACCAAAATAGAGTCATACTACTCATGGGTACAAAGTAACCCTGTGATATCCTAAGTCATACCATACGGTCTTTGGTAATTAAGATACTTGCTGGTAATTAAGATACTTAGGCAAAAAAACTGCTATGTCCTTCTTCATATCATTTGATTAATGAAATTATCTCAAGTCTTGATACATTTTGGTGGATCCTAAATGGATCGTATACTTGGAGCTATGAGCCTCTATTAGAACCCTTTTGCTCAACCCATCTACATCAGGAACACAAAGTATACCCTGATAACGAAATACACAATCTCCCCCTTGGAAGATTAACTTTTTTCTTATGAGAAGCACCCTTGAGATGGTACAGGACTGGATCATTATCATGATTCTACTTTGCCTTTACAACTAAGGAGGATTTTAAAGCATTCTGGAGTATCATTCTACCATCATACAAATGAATAAGTCAAACACCCAACTATATAAGACGGTGAACATCTCTGACTGGTTCTTTCCTGCCTTCTTCAACATGGGTTACACTATCCATAGATAGCATTCTAAGAGCATATGCTACCATATTTGTCTTAGTCGGATGGTAAAGCATACTCATGTTATAGTCTTTCAAGATCCCAAGCCATCTCCTCTGACTGTAGGCTCTTATAGTCAGTAAAAACATCGATATGCACACCACAGAGATAATGTCTCTATATCTTCAAAGAAAAAACCACAGTTGCTAGCTCAAGGTCATGAGTTAGATAATTCTTATCATTAGTGTTAAGATTTTTGGAGTCATAAGCTATCATCTCGACATTTTGCATCAATACACAATTGAGTCCAACCCAAGAGGTATCATAATATACCACGAATCCGTCTGTACCTTATGGCAAGGTCAACATTGGGGCAGAATTTAACCGCATCTCCAACTCCTAAAGACTTTTCTCACAACTATTAGACCATTGGAACTTCACCTTCTTCTGAGTTAATCTAGTCAATGAGGAAGCAATAGATAAAAAACCTTCAATAGACATCCAGTAATAATTGGATAAATCCAAGAATCTACGAATGTCTTAAGGAGAAGTGGGTCTAGACTAATTCTTCACTGCCTCAATCTTCTAAGAGTCTACCAAAATACCCTCACTGGAAACTACATGCCTAAGAAAAGTGTCCGACTTCAGCCAAAGCTCTCACTTGGAGAACTTGGGAAATAATTAACGGTCTTGAAGGGTTCGCAACATAATGCTCAAGTGTCCTGCATGCTCCTTCTTGCTTATGGAGTAAATCAAAATGTCATTTATGAAGACAATTATGAACATGTCTACGTAATTATTAAACACCATGTTTATAAAATCCATAAAAGTTGTATGGGCATTCGTTAGTCCAAAAGACATAACCATAAATTTGAAGTGACCATACCGAGTTCTTAAGGTTGTCTTAGGAATGTCACATTCTCTTACTACGTTGATGATGCCCTGATTCGAGATCTATCTTGGAGAAACAGTTGGCTCCCTAAAGTTTATTAAACAATACTTATTTTTTACTGTGACCTTGCTCAACTAAAAATAGTCTATACATATTCTGAGAGACCCATATTTCTAACATATGAAGAAAACTAGAACACTTTATGGGGATACACTGGGCCTAATAAAACATTTATCTAAGAGAACTTTCAACTGTTCTTTTAGCTCCCTGAGATCTGTTGGGCCTATTTTATATGGAGAAATGAATATAGGCTGAGTATCCGAAAGAAGGTCTATCCCAAATTTAATCTCCCTGTTTAAAGGGATTTAGAGTAGATCCTCAGGAAAGACTGTGGGAAACTTGTTAACAATAGAAACTAATTGGAGACTGGGGCCTCTGGTTCAGAATCCTTAACCCAATCTAGATGGTAAATATAGCCATAAAGATCATCATCATGGCCTTAAGGTATGTGACGAGACTACCTTTAGGCACAATTGGACTAACCTTTCATTTTATGGCTGGTTCATTGGGAAATTGAAATTTGATCACTCTGGTCCTACAATTAACTATGGCATAACATGAGTGTAACTAGTATGTGACGAGAATAACTTCAAAGTCTACTATGTCTAAATCTATTAGATCAATTGAGGTGAGTTTATGAAGGAATAAGACTAGACAGTTTCTGTATACTCTTTTTCCTAAAATTGGCCACCAACTGGTATAGAGACAGAGAAGGGATCTAAGAGTTGTTCAGGACTAACTCCAAATTTAATTAGCAACATAAGGAGCGACAAAGGATAAAGTACCCCTTGGATCTAACAATGCATACATATCAAGAGAGTGAATGTCACGACCCGATTTCTCAAGTCATGATGGCACCTACGATACCCAAGTAGGAGAACCAAACCCCGTAGTCCATAGCCGAAATGGAGGACTACTACAGTAAAAGAGAAAGAATATGAAAGGATATGAGCAAGATAATAAGTTTCCAGAATAAACCCAAGACCCGATGTCAATGTCAAACGAAC
>JBDJHY010000102.1:8400526-8417679 GCA_039654485.1 Withania somnifera | reverse complement strand
ATTGATTGGATTCTTCTTCTCTTTTCTTGGTTCAATTGGGAGGTGAGGGTATAAAAGTCCCTTGTTGCCCATAAACCAATAAATTGTTTAAGTTTCCGCATATCTTTTGTTTTGTTTCTTTCTCCCTGAATCTTATATTGTGATTCGTAACCCGAATCTCATCAACAGGCCTCTATGATAGAAAAGGATTCATATGGAAGAAAGTTAAGTCAGCCAGCCAATTCGAAAGTGAAGATTATTCTAGTTTACGACTGGATTAGCATAGGTTAATGCCAGTAATAGCAACTATCCCTGGGGCACCAACATATTCTACAACTACTTAAATCAACCAAAGTACCAACAACTGACCCACTTCCATATATTCCACAGCAGAGGTTCAATGCCAGAAGTTCAAGGATTTTCTTGTAATATTGTCTTTTTTCCTGTCATTTTCTACTCTACTGGGAAAGAGGTCTGTCCATTCACAGAGTTTGTCTTTTTGCTTTCTCATTTCCTACTCTAAATTCAAAAGAGTATTTTAGGACCTCGTATTACCTTTTCCATGTCATCCTCATCATCAGATGCATCTAATCTCGAGTACAAGGTCTCCTCATCAATCTCCTCAACCATGTTCATATCTTCCTGCAGATTTTTAAGCAGAACTAAATAAAAAAATAAAGCAAGAGGCGATTTGCAAGTTTTATGGTTTCAAAAATATATTTCCAAAAGAATAGGAATTTCATACTAGCTCAGACTTCAAGTTTTGAATCTTATCCTGCAATGCTGTTATATGATGCTTTAGTGCCTGGAAGAATTTTCAACAGCCATACATGAGGTGAATAATCTCAAGATATTAGAGATATGGGATACATCTATCTATGAGAGAAAAATGAGAAAAAAATATATATTACCTCACGCCTTTGAAGTTCAATTGAGCGGGCCAGCGCTTGTCTCTTAGTCAGAAGATTTTTGGGCCTGAATTCATTAGGACGCTGGTAATTTTTCCCACGATATAGTATAATTGCATAGCCTTGGGTAGTCTTGTCTATAGATACCAAAAGGCCACCACTTTCAGCCTCAAGAGTAATTGCAATATGTTTTATTTGTGCTGCTTTCCTCCTCTCCGCAATAATCTTTACCAGCTCTCGGTATTTCCAATGCAAATGTATATTCTCTATAGTCCCATCAAAAACATCTCGCCTCCCTGAACCGAAATGAGTAGTTATGACTTATGAGCTCCATCCTGATAAGAACTATCAGATTGAACAAGTAGCACTGCTTACCTAGAAGCAGAAACGGTTTCATGCTAAGACCCATTTTGCGGAAAAGAAACCTTTCCTCAGCAGATAATATTTCCAAATCAGCTGGCAGCTCAGATGGTTCCCGATTTTCCTGCAATTTACGTAACATATTTTCTGCCTTTTTGATCTTCCCTTTTGCCTGCAGATACCAGTCTAATATTATATATAAGAAATACGAAGAAAGATTCATTTGCATGGCATTTTTCACGGTTTTCTTTACAGAAACTTACAAGGGCTAGCTTCTCATCAAGATACTTCACAAGAGAAGCATGCCTTGCTACAGCAGCATCTCTCATCATTTTCTCCCTTTCTTCAATACTAGGTTCGCTTCCCCAGCGTGAAGTGGCTGCCATAGTTTCAGAAAGCGTTCCAGCAACCAATGGCCTTTTAGGAGTTCTAGTATCAGAGTTAATAGGTGTTGCTGCTCTTTGCCGTGCTTGTTCTTCTTGATCCTGCAAGAAAGCACTTTTTCTCTCTGCTTCTACAAGCGCTTCTGTGACACGAGGTGGCAAGAAATCGTTACCCCTGTAAAAGACAATATAATCCTTATTCCTGGAGAGTAGTGTTCCTCCAGTCAATACCTGTTGAACAAAGAAGAACTGTTGTCGGATTGATTGAATTTTTACTAAAACATATTTGGTATAGAAACAAGAATGTCTGACAGTCAGAATCGATTATTAAACTCAATTACTCAAACTAAAAACTTTGACTAAAAGATTATGGAGTACACCACAATACATATTCCAAAAACAAAACTGAAAAATGATACCTTGCTAGAGCAGCTAACAATGTAATGGCTGGGAAACCTAAGTGCCAGAATGATGTGCAAGTTCAAAGAAAAAGCCCAGGGAAATCTAACTTTTTGTCATAATCGTTTTTCTTATTATACTTCCGCCTTCTTCCTTCTTTCCAACACTTGTTAGTTCTATTTGTACTCATTATGCACTCTTAACTCTATAGGACTCTTTGTAGTGAGCATATCTGTTCACCTTAAGTTCTTCTGCCATCCTTTCATTGCTTGTATTTTGCACACCACGTTTTATGGCTATCTTGGCGATAGCACTTCTTCTCCATAGCTTCACCATGGCTGCAGCTAAACCTTGCAGTTCTCTGTTCCTTCCTGAATAATGTAGACAATTGTTTGGAGTTTAAAAAGTACATAGTTACTGATTCTTCAACAAGAGATCAACAAAACATCGACAAACCCTTTCCACATACCTAAAGCAAAATGAGGGGGCATAATTCTCGCAGTTCTGCGTAGGTATGTCATCTCTTTATTTTTTAGGTTAAGTTTAGCTCCATAAGGAAGACGGCGAAAAGGAGGTCTATATCCAGGAACAACAGCAGGCAACAGATCAGCATCAACAGGAAGTGGTTCACAACCTGACCAATCTTCAAACCGTGGACCAACTTCATCTAGCATCATGTTGAGCTCGCTTAAATCCACTATATTTTCACCAGACAGATTAGTGAAACCAATTCTTCGTCTTTCAACAGGTTCATTTAAGCATTTGAGTCCAAGGGTTTGACAGCTATCATTTTTTGAATACCCTGATTCATCAATATCATGGTTTTTTGAAGTAAATGATTGTACACAAGGAAGCTTGTATGATATTCCTCTGTATAACACTATGGAACTGCCTGATCTCCAAATCACAAATCCTCCAGTTCTATGCTAACAATGTGCAAAGTACAATACACATTAGAATTCAAAATGTTACAATCTACAAAACTGGAAAGTATAACTGTTTGTGGACAAAATTTTAGAACCAAAAACCTAAAAGTTGACATATTCAAACCATATTCTGAGAAGAAAACCTTTTTTGTTTGATGAAGTGAGAGATTTTAATTAAAAAGCATCAAGAAGATGCATAGTAAAACTACACGAAAAAGGATGTGTCTGCTCATGTACGAAAAGAAAAATTCAAAGAAGTTAAATTTTGTTTTTATGTACAGAGATAAATCAGCTGACAACATTTGCCAAGGGTTTACACGAATGAAAAGAAATGTATGTAGACGAGATGTACCTATTAATAAGAACCAACCTCTAGAATGTCATGTGTCCTCTTCATATTATGTGAAGGAGGACCTTCAAATCTCAATTTAACAATCTCATCCACTTTCCACTTCTCCTGAATAGAGTCAACAAGTTCCTGTGTTACACCAGCTGATCCAACCTTTATTCTCTCCATCATCCTCAATGATGCATTCCTAAGCTTTTTCAGTTGAGGCTCAGGTATCAATTTCTCTGCCAATTCTGCATTACTTTTTCTCAATTTGTCTCTGCCCGCACCTTCCCATGGCAATCTTACTGAATCTTTAGCATAAGTAATCTCTTTATGGGCTTGAACCTCATATCTATGTGCAACCTCTGATTCCAATATGATATCTTTGTCATCCTTTCCTGAATAAAAATCAAATTCTTCAGGAATCAGAGCCTCAGTTTGCTCTGGTGACCTCAAAGGGGCACAATCAAATTTTACTTCTTCGTTTAACGATTCCTGAACCCTACTTGACACAATATTATCGCAATTCTCAAGAGATTTGCCAACAGTGTTGCTTTCATCAAGCTGGGATTTTTCGGTCTGTTTTCCATGAACCCAAGGAGCTAAATTTACCCTAACTCTTGAACCAGAACTTGTAGACTCATTTACTACTGGATTTTCTTTGGTTTCTACCTCAGAAAACTGTACTTCTCGTTCTACAACTCTTTCTATTGACACAGAATTTTGTTCTTGCCAAGGGAATTTCTCGCTCAATGAAATCGGTTTAACAGACCATTTATCTTGAACTTGTTCAAGAAAGCTTGGTCTGGGTTTCCTCTGCCTCTTTGTCTTTTCTTTGTCTGAATGAATTGTTTGAGGAGAAGAACAATAAATTCTTAGTATATATTTAGCTCTATAGTTGTGCCAAGCTTGAAGTTTGGGCAAGGGGACTGAAAATAGAAGTTGTTTCGAAGAAAGGTAAGTGAAAGGATGAGAAATATGATCAAACGACAATGGCGTAGAGGCCATAGCTGCGATGAGCAACTGTATCTTCGTGGTTCTTATCGCCAACTCGCCATAGCTGCTTGAACAATGAACACACAGAGAATCGAGGCCCATAGATGTTACGAGTAGTCTTTTAAGTGTTTGCACCCTATTTACTGATGATTTTAATATTTGTCCTTCAAATTTTAATGGGGAAATGACATAAAAGTCCTGATATATCCAAAATATAATTTTCAATATTAAATTATTTGGATGATTTATTACAGATCTATATTATTTAAAAAAAATTAATATCATCCTGAACCAAATCAGTTACATAACACAATGTTATTTTTATGTATTTGCCATGTCATTAAAAAAATTTAGGTTTTTTTATCACCTTTTTCTTTTTTAACCTTTAATTTTAACCCTCCTCCTTCTCTCCCCTTTTTTCCTCTCTACGTGATGAAAATTTCATTTTTACTCAATTTTTTCCTTCTTCGTTATTGAAAAAAATCTTAACATTCAACTTATTCATGTGTTTGCATATATGTAAATGTTATAACTTTCAAGTCTCAACACATCATCAACTTCACCATTAACCTTTAACATTTGCCATATCATAATTGTTTCATCATTATCATCAAATTAATCACCACCCAAAATCACAATGCCACCACAAATTTTATAATCATTCAATTGACGCATATCAAAAATCAAAATATAATCACTAACAATACGATATTTAATAAATTATTATTGATAATACAATATTGAAATGCAAAATTACTGGTGAAGGAGGTCAGCGGTAGCGAGTGGAGGGAAGAAAAGAAGAAGAAATCGTGGATTTGGAAGGTTTATTTGTTCTAGATCTTAGCCGACGGACTCTAACTCTCAAGAAGCTATAAGGTAGTACATGTTAATGGTGAAAATAAAGAAGTTAATGGTGAAAATAAAGAAGAGGAGAATGGCAAAAGACGAATAACAAAAGAGGTAAAGGGCTTGATAGAAAAGATGAAATTTTATTTTATTTTTATAATTATTTTTTGCTCTAATTGAGCCTCAAATGCATTTTTATTTATTTTATGTTTGATCTTTTGTCACGACAGCTTTTAGGGTGGTATTAAATTCACTTTTAAATAATACAAATGTGTAATAGAACGTCCAAACAGTTTAAGTGTGAAAATAATTTTTCGAATATAATTCAGGGTAATTTTTATGTCTTTTCTCACTTTTAACCTTTAAAGTTTATCTCTATTACTTATTTAATAAAAGTTTATAGATCAAAATATTATATAACCTAATGTTACTAGACAAAACTAATTTCGAGGGAAACAAAATATTCTAAAAAATATTTACCTTGGTGCATAAGTTTTCTGAAATATAATTCGCAAGGAAAGATTATTAGAAAACTTTTGGTTTAATGCATAATTTTTGTTACTGAATTATATAGTGAAGCACAATTTATACCCTATAAGGCATAATTTATGTCATTTAACTTATGCTTGAGATATGATTTTGATTGAACTTATGCTTTGTGAATTTTCTTTGATTTTCTTTGTTCTTTCGTTGTTGAGGATATTTTTGACTTTTTTCATTATTAAAGTTTTAAACTAAAAAAGCATGTTCGGAAAAGGCTATAAAACCATATATCCTAGAAGAGGGATTGATAGGGTAAACTTTCTTTCTCCAGGTGCATGTTAGCATAGCGTGTGCACTCTATGGAAAGGAGAGAGAGCTTCGAATCTGGTCATGAGAACAGGGGGAATGTTCAGGGAAGCTTACGAAAGTTGTGGGAGAAAGTAGAAACTGCGACAATAGTGCAAGCACTGAGAATTGCAATGAAACAGTAACAAATGGAACTTCCAACAACAATGCTCAAGTAAAAGAGAAAGTGACGAATAGGGTAAATTTGTTGAGAAATACGAATGGGAATATGAAAGATGGAGGCGCTAGATCAACAATTTCTGATGGACGGGGGCATATTATTGAGGAGAGTTCAAATCTTAGTAGAGCAAGTAGCCAACAGTGAAATAGTTCACCAGGTGAAGTAGAGCCAAAGTTGGGAGCAAATAAGATAATAAATCAACAATTAAAGGCTACTCTGTTGAAGGAGAATGTCAAGGAATGGGTGAATATTACGAAATCTACAGTATCATGGGCGGATGAGGTAGAGAGAATGCAGGAGAGATCAAAGGAAATTAACATAAGCAAAGTAAAAAATCCTAGAGCTTCTATCTGGGACAATTCAAATATAAGTAAAATAACAAATATTGGTTTTAAGATGGATTATGTGCATCCCATACCACAAGGAGATGAAATAATGGTGGATATCAAAGATGAAGATATTAGCACTAAGGTGGAATATTGGAAGCATGATATTATCTGCTATGTGTTGGGAGCATATCCTCCTTATAATGTATTAAATGGATTTATTAAGATAAAGTGGGAAAAGTTGGGAATAAGCAAAACAACTATGTTGAAGAATGTGATTGTATTAGTGAAGTTCAACAATGCGGAAGGAAAGGCAGAGGTGTTGAAAAGGGGCATCACTACTTTGACAGTAAACCATTGATTGTGACGGGTTGGAAACTTGAAATAGACTTCTCTAAAAATATATTGTTTTCTGTATCAATATGGATAAATTTTCTTGGGTTGGAATTTAAATATTAGAGTGCTAAGACCTGAGCAAGATAGGGAACCTATTTGGCAAACCATTGATGGTTGACAGGAATACTGAACAGAAAATAGGTTTGAATTTTGCTAAGTTATTGGTGGAGGTTCATATTGGGAAGCCCCTGGCAAGAACTATCTACTTCAAAAGTAAGAGAGGGATGATTATTGAATAACAAGTAAACTATGATTGGAAACTAACCATATGTGATACTTGTTAAAAATATGGGCATGTTACTGAGAATTGCAAGAAAAACAAGGGTGCTGGGAAGACTGTCACAACAAATAATGTAGGATCAAGTGAAGGAGTGGTTAAAGGGGAACAAATGAAGATGAGAAGGAGAAGGAAGTAAAAGAGGAAAGAAGGATGAAGAAAACAGTAACGGGATGAAGATGGCAAGATAGGAAGAATGGATCAAAAGGCAAGATTATGATAAGAAGAATGGAGCAAAAGGCAAGATTATCATCAATGGGAAACAACAAATAATTCAAATCTCAAACAATTTTCAAAATCTAGGAGAGGAGGAGCAAGGAGAACAACAAACCACTAAAGCTGGTATTGAGGAGAAAGGAGTTTCCCAAAGGGGTCATGGTTAAGTTGCTTAGTTGGAATGTGAGAGGCCTTAATGGTCACAATAAGCAAAAGGAGGTGAAGCTTCTTCGCAATAACTTAGGAGTGGAACTAATAAGTTTGTTGGAAACTAGAATCAAGGTTAACAAGTTAAGTCATATAGCTGAAAGTATCTTTGGTGTCTAGATGTACCTAAGGTATCATCAATCTCATTACAATTGGAGGATATGGGTTGTATGGAGACAAGATTGCTTTGATATGGTTCTGAAGAATGAGATTGCACAACTAATTACATTTGCAGTCAAGCATATACCAACTCAACTGATATTTGATATTACTTTTGTGTATGCTTATAATCTAAGGTAAAGTAGGAATGAACTATGGGATTATATGAGCAGTGTACAACAAAGTTGCCAGCAACCTTGGATTATCCTAGGTGCCTTAAATGAAGTGTTACATAAAGAAGACATTTTAGGTTGGAAGGAAGTAACACTTAATAAGGTTAAAGACTTCCTAGAATGTCTAGATGATTGTCAACTTATGAATCACCAAGTACTGGAGCAAAGTATAGATGGAATGACAGATAGGATGTGAGAACTTATTCAAAAATCGACTGGGTGTTAGTTAATGGAGTATGGATGGAAAATATGTCTGAAAGAAGAGCCATCTACTACCTGAGGGAGTTAGTGAACACTGTCTAGTGTTGGTAAAACATTGAGTAAGATTTAAGGAAGAGCAAATGGGTCTTCAAATATTGCAATGTCTGGAGTACACATAACACATTTTAGGATATGGTGAAAGAAGTATGAGAAGTCCCTATAGTAGGCTACAATATGTATAGGGTAGTGAAGAAAATGAAAATGTTGAAAATAAAGTTGAGTAGGTTACACAGGTAGAGTTTTAGCAATATGGTGGTGCAAGTTGAGAAGGACAGAAAAGAACTTTAGAGGATTCAGAGTGTACTGCAGCTGAATTCACTTGATAGAGATATACAGAAGGCAAAAAAGGAGACCAGGAACTAGTTCTAGAAATCATCATACCTTTCTGAATCTTTGTTGATACAGAACAGTAAGGCTATATGGCTGAGATAAGGAGATGATAATACTATGTTCTTTTTCTTTGTATCAAAGAAAAGGATATTGGTGTAGTCCATTACACAAGTGAAGGATAAAAGAGGTAAATAAGCATGATCTATATAGTATAGTTGAAATATTTATGAAGTACTATAAGGATTTATTGGGTGATGAAGGTGGACCAAGTAAGAAGGAAAACATGAGAATATTTGAATAAGAAGCTAAATTGACAAGTGCAAAACATATGATATTACTATATCCAGTAACAGATGTAGAGATTAAGAAGGTAATATAGAGATGCATATAAACAAGAGCCCTGGTCCGTATGGGTATGGATTAGGTTTTTTTTAGAGAAACAAGGGTCATTATTGGAAAGACATATGTGAGGCCATCAAAGAGTTTTTCAAGAATTAGACTGCTGAATACAACAACAATCTCACTAATTTACAAAGTGGTCAGACTTGAAAATACTACTCCTAGGTGCTTAATGAAAATTAATTTGAGGAAGGCTTACAATATGGTGCAATGGGAATTTTTGAAAAAGATGTTGCAAAGCTATGGATTTCCTCCCGAGTTTGCACATCTCATTATGATATGTATAACTACCACTAGCTTTTCTGTCAAGATAAATAGAGAGAGGTGTGGGTTCTTTGTTGGGAAGAGAGGACTAAGACAGGGGAATCCTATCTCACCACTGCTATTTGTTTTGATCATGGAATATTACACAAGAATCCTGAAGAGGATGAGCATCTTACGAGAGTTTAGGTTCCACAAATTAACTCACCTTACATTTGTTGATGATGTGATGATCTTTAGCAAGGGTCTGAATGAGTTATGAATAGAGTTATGGAGGCTATATCCTACTTTCCATGAATAACTGGTTTGGTTGCAAAAACATGAAAAATATAATATATTTATTGTAGGGGTGAATGAGAAGATGAAGAGAAGACTACTTGAAATGACAAGGTTTACATTAGGTATACTACCTATAAGGTACCTTGGTCTACTTTTGTCCTACGGGATATGGTCTAAAATAGATGGTCATCAACTAAACAATAAGATTATAGAGAAACTTAGATCACTATCTACCAAACATCTTTCTTGTGATGGAAGATTACGAGCGGTCAACTTAATAGTGTTTTCTTTACAGAACTTTTGGAGTACAGTGTTTATACTGCCTCAGAGTGTGTTCAAGATAGTGAGGAAAAATACATAACGTTTTTATCGGGTGAAAATTAAGATAAAAGAAGGATTGCACTAGTAAAATGGTGAAATAGTTGTGTCCCAAAATACAAGGAAGTTTGAACATAAAGAGTTGCAAGACTTGGAATATAGCTGTAGTGAGAAAGATGATATAGTAGATGCAAAATATCAAACAGTAACTATAGGTGCAATAGGTACATAGTATCTATATGAAGGAAGGAGGGGAGATATGGAAAATAAGCCACCCCAAGACTGTAGTTGGGAAACAACTAAATAAGATCAAGCTTGGTATGTAACACTAGTATAGCCAAGGCAGATATATTCTCACACATCAGGCAACAAGTCCATCACAAAAAGTTACAATGATCTATTAAGAGTTAGACAGAGGTTGATATAGTGTGGGGTAAGATACTACTTCCCAAACATAGGCCTATGGTTTGGTTAGCAACAAAAAGGATACTACTAATTAAATACAATATGAGACTATGAGTTGTATAATGGATAAGACTGGACAACAAAAATTGATTTGCATTTGATTAATGAATTATATTGCTAAGGAACTGTGGACTAGAGTGACTACATGGTTGGAAGTATATACTAATCAAAGAAGTTTGAATGATATAATACTCATGCTCAAGAGGAAAAAGTGGAAGAGAGCTGAGAGGGATACAATAGTTGAATGTCTAGGAATGAGAAAATCTTTAGGAGACATGTTGTTAGTGTGGATTGTATGTTTCATCAAGTAAAGGGAGTAGTAAAAGAGAGAATAAACATGTATAGGAACTATAGTTTTACTAGAAAATGCATAGCATGCATGGACAAGTTGTGCAACTAGATTTTTTAGGCTTAGGTTGCTTAACACTCTTCCTAGAGGATAGTTAAAGGACTAAGTGCACTACCAGATATAAATTTTTGTTATTTACATTTTAGAGCTTCAGCATCCTCAATGCCATTGCATCGACTGTGATGCCATATTTCACATATACCACATGCTACTATAGATTCTGGGTAGCCCAAAAAAAGTTTTAAAGGATAAAATATAAAAATAATTGATTTTGATGGGAAAAAACTACAGACCACCCTAAAATAAAAGCATTTAGGCAAATGACCCAATACTTATTGCCTAATTTGTATGATAAGTTTTAGAGGGATTTTCATAAATGATAGTGTTTGAACCTTATTAACAACCAATAGCTATAGTTTATGTATTTTTGATAGTGTCATATGTAGGTAATGAATACCGTTCCTGACATCTCAATATTTTAAATTTTTTTCACGACACCTCATGTATTTTCTAGGAATGATAATTACATAAACTATAGCTATTGGTTATTAAAAAAGGTTCAAACATATCATTTACGAAAATCCCTCTAAAACTTGTCACACACCGTAACTCACTACAATCGTGGACACAAACCACATGATCAACATGAATAATTTTCTTGACACATGCAATCGCGATGAAATCCTACGCAATTGCGGTGAACAAAACCCAAAGCTATGCGATCGTGGCCAAGAATTGCATGATCGCAATAAGCAAGAAACTAGACTTCCACTATTGCGAGGTTGGACTATGCAATTGTGATGAAAGCACTGTGCCTTTAACTTTGAAAGCAAAACATCTATTTTCAGCAATTTCAAAAACTCCCAACGATGGCTTAACGTAATTGGGAAAGAATTTTAGAAAACCAAATTTGTACACATCATGGAAACTACATTCCAGACTCAACGAAAATCACGCAACACCGATATGAATATACTAACAAATCCAAATCCGACCGAAACTATCAAATTACATACCTAGGGGTCAAATAATTAAGAATAACACCGAGATTTCCAAGTGCAATCCGGGTTGAAAAACACTCCTAAAAAGGTGGCTATGGGCCCCGTATCTCAGAAAAATAAACAAAAATATACGGAAATGAAGGCTCACCTCAAGGGACTCGTGGTTCAAAAATGAGCTAAATTGGACCTCCAGAAGGTCCTTAGTTGCTAAGAAACATTTACGTAAAGGGTGAAAGCATTTCAAGGAATAAATGGAATAAAAAGAGAAGGAATCGACCTTTAAATGTGATTAACGAACACCCACATATTCCCCAAGCATGCACCAAAAATCCCCAGCACTTCCCCAATAAAATAACTCTAAAACCAATTAGACTGAGAGCTTGATGAAGGAAAAACAGAGAAAGCATCTGATTTTTCGTTAATAACAAATGTGATTAATAAACACCCACTGATTTTTTAATATGATCGCATCTAGATACCTTGTGATCATGACCATACAGACCCCAACTCATTACAATCGTGAACATAAAACACATAATCGTAATGAATAATTTCCTATATATACATGATCGTGATGAAAGCTATGCAATCACGATGAACAAGAACCCAGAACTATGCGATCGTGGACAAGAACTGCACGATTGAGATGAGCAAGAAACTAAACTTCCACGATTGTGATATAGAACTATGCAATTGCGATAAAGGCACTGCGTTTGCAACTTTGAAAGCAAAATAGCTCTTTTCAATAATTTTAAAATCTCCCAACGAGGCCTCGTAACGGAATTCGGCATGGATTTTAGAAAACCAAATTTAGACACAGCATGGAAATGACATTCCTACTCGGCAAAATTATTAAAATGACCCATTGAGATTATTTAGGAAAAAGGATCCCCCAACCACCACTGAACCAAAACTACTCAAAATCACATACCACCAAGTCACCCAAAACAACATCGGACACCTTGGGAAGGGTCCAATAACCCTGCTAACCTAAAATCACAATTGTAGAGCTGATGGAAGCATCAGAATTCTAATCTGACACATTGATAGTCAAAATCCCACCCAGGATCCAAAATATACTTTTTCATAACTGGATTTTGAAAACTAAATCAAACTCAAAACGGAAACCCTAGGACACAAACAAAAGGTCCAACTAGACCGAAGTCAGCTTTCATGAAATAAAAAGACTCTGGAAATTAGATTTCAAGAGCATTTACTAAGAAGTTACTCTCAAGTTCTTCTATTTCAAGGTTAACCTTTAAAATAGGTAAACTGAGATAATAGACTATAGAACTACTAGGGAACCAAAATAACGGTCCCAACAAGTCATAAATGACCTGGGGAAGCTAAAAAAAGCTCTAAACATCAAAGAAATTGAAAGGAAAGAAATGACCATGGGGTCAGCACAGATATTGAAGGCATCAAAGAAAAACAGAGTGGTGTAAAATAGAATAAAATCTTTTGGATGGAGATTTTGGAAGGTTCTCCCAAACATAGACTGTTCGTCTAGTTCATCATCCATCATTGATCAGACCACTTTTTTTAGATGGTTTAGATTGGGCAAACTGTCTAAAATTTATCGGCTCGTCCAACTTCCATTCTTTAGCCTTCAGTTTAAATTGATATGACCAGTTTAAAATTTTAAGAATGATGAGTGTGGACGAGTCATCTTACTTAGGAAAGATCATCCAGACTCTCTTCCATCCATCATCTTTGAGCATTTATATCCCAATGTATACTGTAATAGATGGTGATTTTAGGCAACCCATTGACCCCAATATCTAATTCCATGTTTATCCCAGTCCCACTACTAAAACTTTGAATGGATAATCACACCTATCCTAGTAAAATCTATAGTCATGCATAATTTTTCCTAGGTTACTCAAACTTATCCTCTTATGAAAATCAAAACTTTAATTACAAATTTTATAACAAAACTTACCACAACAATGCCATAGAGTTTAGGGCTTTCTTTTTTCAAATACTTAACGTATAGCAAGTAACAAGTACAAGATCACACTTACGGTGCTTAGGGTTCACGTTCACAATGGTTATGGAAAATGGCTTCATAGTCAGAGGGTTTTGAGAGGAAGATAAATAATAAAACAATTACCTAAATAAATCTTTGGAACTTAAAAAGGTTTTGATTAGTGGGGGTCGGGTCAAATTTATTCAACTAGGGTTGGGCATATATCAGTAAAGAAAATATAACTTACCTAGTGACAGAAACATTAGGCAGCTCGGCCAAGCATGGATGACTCATCCAATAGTTATATTTGAGAAGCCTTTCTATCTAGTTGAGATTCTTATGGATAATCAAGTTACACGTTTTGTCCAGTCTTGGAAGATTCATCCAATCCCTATCTCCCACTCTTATTTCTCTTCCATTATGATCCTTTATGGGCAAAGTCTTTTTGTGAAGCCCATCTATTTTTGGAATGTTCTTCCATATTACCTTCCGTCATCATATTCAAATCATCCATTACACTTTCTTTGAGATGGTAGAAGCTGGGCGATTCGTTCATTCTTGGACGCATCATCCAACATCTGCCGCCCCAAGCTTTCCAACTATTTCACTACTTTGTTCCTCCACACTTCCATACACAACAAACCAATCTCATATAATTAAATAAAATTAATAATAAAATTAAATAATGATACATCACATTAATTTAGGTTTCCTCCCATAGCGCTTAATTTAATGTCGCGACACGGCGCAGCCGTCTTGACTACTTAGACTTCATAAATATAGATAATTTCTATGGATCATACCTCTTCAAAAAAATTGAAGTAAATATTGATTCTTTTGCCATTTACCTTGAATCTTAATTTCTTTTTATTCTCTAATTCTACCACTCCCGATGGAAACACCTTAGTACTACGAATAAACTGACTACTTTCATTTGAGCTTGCCTGAAAATAATTACAATCATGAATTAAATAGCAGCACTAAATCCCCGGGGCTGAACTCTCTTTTATCAGTTTTTTTTCATGGTACTTTTACTTGTTTCCTTGTATATTGATGCCCTTTCATATGCATTCATCCTAAACTCATCCAACTCATTTAACTGATCAAGACACAAATTTGAAGCTTCATTCCAGCTTAAGTTAATCTTCTTAAGGGCCCATATTTCCTTGTATTCTAATTCAACCAGCAAATGAAAAGATTTACATAAACCATCTAATCGTTTCTTAAATGTCATTTTGTATGCCTACAAGGGATTATCTAACTTTTGTGACCAATTAGTTTAGGTTGCATTCACTGTCTTAGCAAGAATGGATTTAATTTCTCTATTTGACACTTTAACTTGTCCACTCATCGGTATGTGATAAGGGGTTACTACCCTATGCTTCTTCACCCTATATTTGATAGAACAATGCAAAAAACTTTGTTGCAAAAGTGGGAACCCTCATCGCTGATGATGGTTTTGGGGTACCAAACCTTGAGAATATATTTTTATGTAGGAATGTCACTATACTCTTCCTTTTAATGTCAGGTAATGTTGTGGCTTCGACCTATTTTGAAACATAATCGACAGTTATCAAGATGTATCTCTGCCCATATGAGCTCATGAAGGTTAGTATGAAATTAACTCCCCACATATTGAAAAGCCATACTTCTATTATTAGGCACATTAGAAGTTCATGATTTTGAGAAATAAATCCTTGTCTTTGACATTTCTCACATACCTTAGCCAACTCATAAGCATCAGAACGAAGAGTAGGCTAATGGTAACTACATTGCAACACCTTCTATTCAGAATGACCCCACCATGATATTGGGGACATATGGCGAGCCTCAAGAATTCTCATTGTGTCTACTTCCGGCACACATCGCCTTATCATATCATCATCACGTTGTCTAAATATGAATGGTTCATCCCAAAATTATTTACTCATATTATGGAGAAATTTCTTTCATTTATATAAGTTCATTCATTCGGGAATAATATTGCTAACTATAAAGTTCACATAGTCGGCATACTATGGGGCCATGTTAGTAGCAATAGCCATCACAAGTTCATTAGGGAAAGAATCATCTATCTCCATATTAACATTTTTTCTTCCATTAACCTCCTATCTAGATAGATGATTAGCCACGTGGTTTTCACATCCTTTGCATTTTTTTACTACAAAATCAAATTCTTAAAGTAGCAAAACCCATCGGATCAACCTTGGTTTTGCATCCTTTTTAGACATGAGGTATCTCAAGGTTGCATATTCATTCTGCACCACAACTTTAGTACCAAGGAGGTATGCTCTAAGCTTCTCAAATGCATAAACTACAGCAACTAGCTTCTGCTCAGTAATAGTACAATTCTTTTGTGCCCCATTCAGTTCTTTGCTTGCATAATATATGGGGTGAAATATCTTTTCTCATTTTTTTCAAAAACATCACCAAGGGCAACTCCACTTGCGTCATATACAATTCAAATGTCTTTGACCAATCAGGGGCAACAATAACAGGTGTTGATCAATTTCTACTTAAGTCTTTCAAAATCCTTACTACATGCCTCATCAAACAAAAACTTTAAGTCTTTCTTAAGAAGTTTACATAAAGGATTTGCAATTGTTGATAAATCTTGTATGAACCTCCTTTAGAACCCAACTTGGCCTAGAAAGCTTCACAAACCCTTCACAGAGATCGGAGGTGGAAACTTCTCAATTAATTCAACCTTTGCTTGATCAACCTCAATACCTTTCCTAGAAATATTTTGGCCAAGGAAAATACCTTTCTTCACTATAAAAGGCATTTTATCTAGTTAAGCACAAGATTGTCTTCTATACATCTCTAAAAAGCTTTACTCAAATTTTACAAGCAATCTTCAAATGTATACCCAACAACCAAAAAGTAATCTATGAAGACCTCAAGAGCCTTCAACCATATCTGATAATATTGACATCATGCATCTTTGGTCGTTGGTGTGTTATATAATCCAAATGGCATGCGCTTGCAGGCGAATGTACCATAGGGGCATGTAAATATTATTTTCTCTTGGTCTTTTGGGGCTATGGATATTTGGTAATTCCATAATACACATCAAATAAATAGTACTCATCCCTGGTCTTCAAGCCTATCGAGCATTTGGTCCACAAACGACATTAGTAAGTGATCTTTCAGAGTATAAGCATTCAGCTTTCTATAATCCATACAAATTCTCAAACCCATTACCAACCTATGTAGGATCAATTCATTCTTATAATTTGGCACAACAGTTATTCCACCTTCTCGGTAGATATTGCACCAGACTCACCTACCTACTATTTTAATCGGGTCGACAACATTTGTATCCAAGTGTTTAATTGTCTCCTTCTTGATGACTTCCTGTATTGGTTGATTCAATCTCCATTGATGTTCTCTTTTGGGAACACAATCTTCATCAAGATAAATAATGTGTGTGAATATCCTAGGTGGGATACTTATAATGTTTGTGATAGCCCATCCAATAGCTCTTTTGAACTTGTAATGACCCTTATGGTCATTTATGATAAATACGTGACGTCTTGAATCGTAGAGCATTTCAGCAGTTTCCCCAAGTCATTTATGACTTGCTGGGACTGATAGTTCGGATTCCTGGCGACTCGGTTGAGAAATATC
>JBDJHY010000102.1:8384061-8400010 GCA_039654485.1 Withania somnifera | reverse complement strand
ACCTTAAGAAAGGTAAGGAGATGTTTGAAATGAGAATCGATGACCTCAGAGAATATAAGAACATCATCTATATAAAAATACACATATGACTATACGAATTAAAAATATTGTTCATGATATTTTGAAATTCAGAAGGAGCATTTTTAAAACCAAATGGCATGAAATTCCATTCGTGCTGACCAAATGGAACATTGAAGGCTGTCTTGTATTTGTCCTTCTCGGATATTTGGATTTGCTAGAATCCAAATTTCATATCAAACTTGTTGTAGATATTGGCTTTGAAAGTTCTTTTGAGGAGGTTTCTTTTGTTAGGTATTGGGTACCTAATCCATTAGAGAACTTTGTTTAAAGACTTGTAATTGATTACTAGCCTGGGAGATCCTTTTTCCTTTTCAGCGGCATTGTTAACATAAAATGTTGAATAACTCTAAGATGACTTTGAAGGACGGATTATCTTCTTGTAAAGAATATCATTGATTGCATTTTTACGATTTTCCATTAGATCATGATTCATCTGAATTGGTCTTGCTTTAGTGGGAATAATATTTTCATCAAACTCGTTAATGTAATGAAGTTTGATAACATGATTCTTTCTGTGCCAGAAAGCATTAGGGAAATCAGGACAAACTTCAAGATCAAGTTTTTCTTGAGATTCTTTTATTTTTTTACCCATCTCTGGGTTTTTAATACATGTTCAATTTTCCTAAGCTTAATATCAACTTGTAAGAAATTAACTTGTATAGAAAGTAGCTTCTTCTTCAAACATGTTCAAAGCTCTGATACCAATTTTAGGATCTTAAGTATAAACTATAAAAAAGAATAAATACAGTGAAGAATATAAAAGAAGCTTACTTAAACATCTTCTTTATTTATGAACAACTGTGAACATACATAGAAAGCATTCTGAAAAACTCTTGGGTGTGGATGTTTTTCTGATGCCTGATATTGCAAAATGAGAAGTCTTATATAGAATTTTTCAAAATTCTATATACCTCTAAGATAAATACAAGTGGACGGTCATTTTTAAAGATGCCTTCCAATAGTACAATTTTGCTTTATATAAAGTAGTTCATCTTCTAGTGACCTTTTAGTCTTCTAAAAGATGCTCCTTTATTAAAGTTGTCTATGGGTCAGATAAATTTGTTCTGACATGATGTTGGACCATATTTTTGATAAAGTTGACTCTTGATTTAGTCTTTTGCCTCTTTAGAATGCTGAAAGGGTAAGACACACTTTTGCCTGTTGATTAAGATTAAATAAAAATTTTTACCAAGGGAAATTCCTTTTCTTTGAAAATCTATACTGATTTAGTAAAACTTTTATTCATCATAATTTCCGGCATAAGCTTGTGCTATACCTTTTAGTTTAGCATATTTCGTTGTCTTCACTGCTTGTTGAGTAAGTGATAAGTTCCATTATTTTAACAGGTTCTTCACTATCTTCTAAGTCAGAAAGTGCTTGAAGAAGTTTTTTCTTCAATTCTTTCTTTGAAAGTTTCTAGCTTGATGAGGAAGCTTTTGAAGCTGTTGGCTTTACTGCCTGTTTATTTTTTGATTCTTTAGGCTTTTGAGACCATCCCTTAATGTAGATGACCTTACTTTAAGAATTTGATTCTATCGAATTCTTTGATCCCAAAGAACTAACTAATAATATATGAAATTCTTTTAATAAAATAGAATTTACACATCTAAATATACTCATGTAATGTTGTTATCTTAGAATCTTAGAAAAATTTGGGATATTGCTGCTTGAACTGGTTAGTAATGAATTAATATTTCCTCCAAACATATTCCACCATTCGTAGAACCATCTGGTGATAACCTTTGAGCAGAGTTCTTCTCCATATTTAAAAAACCTGGTATACCTAGGTCTAAGGTACATGAAATTGAACTAGGCATCTCTATAATCATACTAAGTGTACATCTGGGGTTTGGGCTCCACGGTTAATGCAACCGGTGTATGAAAATGGTATGTTTTCAATTCAAATGGGGTCCAAATTTTTCTTTATGGTAAACTTGGAATAAGAAATGAAATCACTTCCTTCTTTTCGGATGTGTACAAGTTGCTATCAAACCACTCTTTAGATTAGGTTTAGACACACCTCTCTGTTTACTCCTAAGAGATAGTAGGCATCTTAACTTTGATGACTCCCTCTAAGGTGTTCTTCAAAGTAACGTCACTCATGGCCCGATATACTTTAATTGTTATCCAAATTATTCGGTCGCCTTTAATGATCAGAATATAATGAATACTCTTACTTTGAATGTTAAGGTAAAAAATCTTAACATCAAGGTAAATACTCAAGAGATAGCTATAATAGACAGGGTGTATGATAGGCTAATGAAAACTACCCTAGCTCCTAAAGCTAAAATTTCCAGTACTAAAGGAGTCACTATGTTAATAGAAACTAACCATGATCATGGTAACACCTTCGTGCCTAGGATAATTGAATGGAGTGACATTCTCTCTAAAGATGAATGGCACTTTAAAACAATTACTCAACCTAAGAATACTTTAGAAAGTTCTATGATCGAGCAGGTTATTCAATTTCCTGATGGATCTATTGATCTAAAGTTATTTAGCTCTAATTGTGGTAGAACATCCTCTTCAAGTAGAAGAATGAATTTTACAAAACCTTCTTCTTCAAAACCCTCAAAGGGAGATGAAGAAAATAATGATTGCGATAATTGTGTTACTGATTGCAAAATCCATGGAGTTGACTTTCCAAAACCAATTCCTAAAGTCTACTACAAAGACAATCATCAATCTATGTATGTTAACCCTGGTAGTCCAACCTCCAGTGACATGCACAACGACACGTTGGGTGTGATTAGATATGGAGAAATTTATGATCCAGACTTCAAAGCTCTAAATCTTCTTTTGGTTCATCCTGATAACCAGATCAAGCATCAGTGGTATGTTGATACATGCACACTAACCCAAAGAAAGGCATTCAGAAAAAAATGGATTGCCAATATGAAAAGACTTAGATATGATATCGAATTCTTCCGATGGTTTACCATGGTTAATTTGATAGCCAAAAGGAATCCCTGTCTGTTTTTAGTAGAAAAATGGTACACTAAAACACATGTTGTTGAATCTGTTATTCCTCCACTAGAACAAATATCTATTCCTGTTGACGACGAGATCGTCACCGCCACTCCCTTCAAAAGAAAAATTCAAAACCATTATGGTATAATCACAAATGCTGATATCAACAAAGTGATAGAGCAAAATAATTATACCAATCAGGTCCTTCACGTTATTTCTTGTCAACTTGAAAGAGAAATAGCTAAGATTGTTTTCGATAAACAACCCAAAGCTAATAAATTCTCTATGTCCATATACAAGCATCCAGTATTTAGAATCCTTGAATTTGGCAAAGTAAAATTTCTAAAGCTTATTGACAAAATTGATCCTACCAAAGATCTTCTTGAAAAAATCAACTTAAAGCTATCCCAAACTCATATCTCAGACAAAACGAGTGACGTTACCTCTACTAGAGGACTTAAGGTTCTTACTAATTGCAGCAATGAGATTAATATATTAAGCTCTGACTTGTTTCGTTATCCTAATAGGAAAAACTATTTCAGTAGACCTTCCTTCCCGGATACTCAATTTGAAGAAGATAAATTTATTGTCTCCTCCTGCCCTTCTGGTCAAGCTATCACAGAATGGAATATAGATGGTTTGGCTGAACATCTAATCTATAATAAGCTGCATGAAATGGGATTTTCCATTACAGCTTATAAGATGAATGGAGCCACAGACAAACAAGCTGCAAATCTTATCAACTGTCGATTTACTGGAATCCTAAAGAATTGGTGGGACAATTATCTCACTAAAGCTGAGAAGTTTACTATCCTCAATAGTACTTTTATAGAGCCAGTCATTAAGACTGAAAATAACATTGAGGTTCCTTCCATAGAATCCAGAGAAGATGCTACGACTACTTTAATCTATTGTATTGCCAAACACTTCATCGGTGAACAAAAATAATTCCAGGATAGAAGTCTAGAAATCTTGAACAACCTTTCTTGTCCTCAACTAACTAATTTTAGGTGGTATAAGGAAAATTTCCTAACCAAAGTCATGATTAAAGAAGACTGCAATAATGATTTCTAGAAAGAAAGATTTATTAGTGGATTACCTTCTCTATTTGCTGACAAAGTTAGAACCAAACTTAAGGATAGGTGTAATGGACAAATTCCTTACAACAATCTAACTTATAGTGATTTAGTCAATATCATCAATGTTACTACTCTAGATCTATGCACTAACATTAAGCTTAAAAGTCAGTTAAAAAAGGATCGTGGACTTGCTAAAAATGAACTTGGCAGTTTTTTATCAAGATTTTGGATTTAGTAAGATTACGCACCATCTAGTATTTCTCAAAAGAGATCCAAACAAAAATCGGGTAAACCTAAAACCAGCCGAAAACGATCCAGTTATTCTTCCAAAAAAATCAAGAGACCCAAAAAAGCTTTACAAAAGCATAGTGACACTTGTTGGACTTGTGGCAAAAAGGGTCACAAGGCTAATGGGTGCCCTGTCAATCGTAAGAAAAAGGGAAAAGTAAATCGCCTTAATCTTGAAAATGACATCGAGAAAAGGGTTATTTCCATTCTTGATGAAAATGATAACTCCTCTTCTTCTTCATCAGAAGATTAGAGTGACAAAGATTTAGTCAACTTTGCTAATGAATCAGATTCTAGATCTTCAAGTGATTCTTTTCAATGCACATGTGCTATATGTACTTGTGAAAGCCATTCCATTAAAGTTATAACTAATGACTCTAAAGAAATTCTCCTTGATATCATTTATCATATTGAAGATGATAACCTAAAAACTAGGAATCTCTCAGAGCTCAAAAATATCCTTCTATCAAAGAAAAAGGAGAAGCCTATTGATGAACCATTCAATATGAAAGAAGTTATGAACAAATTCAAAACTTCTTCTCTTAAACCTTCAATTATTGAACTTAAAGCTGAATTAAAATTAGTTAAAGATGAAGTCAAGTATATCAAGAAGAGACTTGAAAGAATCGAGATGGAAAAACTTACTGATGAAATATTAAGTCAAGTATCACCACCTCAAGATTCTCATCTTAGAGAACCAGGACCTTCTAATACTATAGAAAATTTTGAAGCCTATCAATCTGATGCCACAAGAATTAACACTATTTCTATATTAAAAGACCAAAGTTGGAATATTTCGATCAACCTTGTATCAATAAAAATTTCATTCTTAACAAAGTTGCTCTTTTAGAATCTGGAGCTGATTAGAAATTTATATCCAAGGGATTAATCCCAACTAAGTACCTTTAAAAGAGTACTTCTGTCTCTATTTTGCTGTCGAAGAGCGTTTAAAAATTGATTACAAGCTTTCTAAAGCACACATTTGTAACAATGGCATTTGTTTCATAAATGATTTTGTAATTACTCGTGGTATTAACGAGGAAATTATTTAGGTTCTCCTTTTGTATCATAAATAAAACCTTATTTTGCTGATTTGGATTCCTTAAAGACTAACATTTTTGGAAAAAAATTATATTTCCTTTCATAAAACCAATGTCTAAAGAGGAAAATGAATTTTTAAAATCAAAAACCATTTTCTAATTAAACCTACTTTCTAAACAGGCTAATTTTCTGCAAGCTGACATTAAGCTAAAGAAAATTGAACATGTTTTAAAAACCCCGGAGATGGGCATCAAAATAAAACAATTTCAAGAAAAACTTGAGCTTGAAGTATGTTCTAATTTTCCTAATGCTTTCTGGGAAAGAAAAAATCATGTCACCGAACTTCCTTACATTAATGAGTTCAATGAAAACATTATCCCTACCAAAGAAAGACCAATTCAAATGAATCATGAATTAATGGAAACTTGCAAAAGGGAAATCAATGATCTTCTTTCTAAGAGGATAATTCGACCTTCAAAGTCACCGTGGAGTTGTTCAGCATTTTATGTTAACAACGCCGCAGAAAAGGAAAGAGGAGCTCCAAGGTTAGTAATCAATTATAAACCTTTAAATAAAGTCCTCAAATGGATTAGGTATCCAATACCTAATAAAAGAGATCTCCTCAAAAGAACTTTCAAAGCCAATATCTACAGCAAGTTCGATATGAAATCTGGATTCTGGCAAATCCAAATAGCTGAAAAGGACAAATATAAAACAGCCTTCAATGTTCCATTTGGCCAATACGAATGGAATGTCATGCCATTCGGTCTTAAGAATGCTCCTTCTGAATTCCAAAATATCATGAATAGCATTTTTAATCCCTACAGTCATATGTCTATTGTCTATATAGATGATGTACTCATTTTTTCAGAGGATATTGATTCTCACTTCAAACATCTCCTTACCTTCCTTAAGGTTATCAAACATAATGGTTTAGTTGTTAGCGCTAAGAAAATTAAGCTCTTCCAAACTTCCATTAGATTTCTAGGTCATGACCTTTACCAAGGTACCTATAAACCCATTTGCAGAGCCATAGAGTTCTCAACTAAATTTCCAGATGTCATCCTTGAAAAAACCCAGCTTCAGAGGTTTCTTGGAAGTCTAAATTATGTAGCAGACTTCATTCCTAACATAAGGATTATTTGTGAACCGTTATATAAACGGCTAAGAAATAATCCAGTTCCTTGGAATGAGAAACAAACTCAGGCAGTACAGAACATCAAAAAGATAGTTCAAAAACTTCCTTGCCTAGGTATTCCCAACCCTACAGCCTTTATGATTGTAGAGACTGATGCCTCTGACGAAGGGTATGGTGGTATTCTTAAACAAAGAATCAATCCTCAATCTTTAGAACAATTGGTTCGTTTTACTTCTGGAATCTGGAATTCTGCTCAAAAGAATTATAGCACTGTTAAAAAAGAAATTTTATCTATAGTGCTATGTATCACAAAATTCCAAGATGATTTAATCAACAAGGAATTTTTGTTAAGAATCGACTGTAAATCGGCCAAAGAAATTTTTCAAAAGGATGTTAAAAATCTTATTTCAAAAAAAATATTTTCAAGATGGCAAGCCTTAGTTTCAAATTGCATTCATTCTACGAGAGGGTGAGCCACAAGCTCCGTTCTTAGAGTGCAGTTGGGGCTTGGGCTAGTATCACTTGTTGACTAGAAAGCTGTGGAGGCTGGTTACTTGATATAACAATAATAATAATAATGAATAATGGCATAATATGTAATAACTAGAACTTTCTAATAATAATATAAGTTCATGGACCTTTTAACAATTTTAACCTAAGCTGTATGCTGAGCACCCGATACTACCCTTTCTAGGTTTTTTAGACTAGGCTTCACATCCTGATAGCGGGTACTATCATTTGACTACTTATGTTGGTGCTTGAGTTCGACTTTGTTCGGCAGTAAGTACATCCACTGACACTTTTGCCTGTTGTTGTATGGCAGTGAGTACAATATTTCTACACTTATGAAGCTTATTGATTTGGAGACCATGACAATACTGTTACCTTGAAGACCTTTGTAATACTACTATATTGAGGCGTGGGACGCCCTAAGTTTTCGAGATTATGGCTTGATGAGACTATTTCTTTAAGACATTGTTTTCCTAATTATGAGACTCTCTAAGGCTCTGTGGTTTGGGATGTGTGATTATTGTGGCATTAGAAATTGTGCGTGGTGGCCGTACCTCTATAGAACCTTCCTTTGGGCTATCGCAATCAGAGAAGAGGTATTGGTTGGAGCAGGGATATACGAGGAAAATATAGGGTTAGCCCTTCCATGGGTCTTGCTTGTTGGGACTACAGATACAGGAGTAGGAGCATACACAAGATCTGTGACTTCATTGTCTGCATTTAATTTTATGCACTTGTTTACTTCTATGTATCCTCAGTAGTATGGGATGCCGATGGGTGAACGTGACTTCTATGTATGTTGACATTCTTTTAGGGGATTTGGCAGTGTTAATTTACTTACCGTGTTTCTATAATTACTGTTTTTTCTAATTATAGTCCAAACTTTTAGACCTTCTTTCTTTGTGGATTATTTGTGGTTTGTGCTATTTGATTTATCATCCCCTTCTTATTTCTTGAGGTTACCAGTATATCATCCATGTTCCCTTATTGTCTGCTTTATCTGTTCTCCTGTTATTTACTATTATTATTTCTTTTTTATTGCAAGGACCCCTAGTACATTCTTTTCTTCTTGCCTAAGATCTTGTTCTGTGTTTTAGCTAGCGATGCCATGCTCTACCTGTGTTCTTGCTTCTTACCCGAGTATCTAGCTTCCATGATAGCTTTTTTTTCTTTTGTGACCCTACTTTCTTGAATTCCTTCTATTTACTGCCTTTATGTTTGTTATGCACCTAGTGGTCCCTCAAATCCTACTAGGTGCTGGTTGCTTTGCTGACTTGTACTCATATTGCACTTGTGTTCCACTGGTGAAGATTCGAGCACTAGTACCATGATGTTCGCGGTGATTCACAGATTTTCGTTCGTGCCTTTTTGCTATTGACTTTAGAGACACAAGATGAGCTTAATATCCAACTATTCCTGCTCTCTTCATCTTATATTTTGTCTCTTTTTATATTCAGATACAAGCTTGTATTATAGGATTTTACCTGTATTCTGTTCATAATGTCTCTATATTTATTTACACTGATACCGGGTCTTGGGAGTTCGTTGATTCTGTTGTAGTTTTCTACTTTTTTGGTTATATTTTCTATCTCTTTAAATGATTTACTTGTACTTGTACATTCTGCTGTTGTATAGTATCCCTCTGCTTTGGCTTCAAGCTACATGCTTTTTCTCCTATTGGTGGGATAGTAGGTTCTATATTGATTTGAGGAATCAGCTCGGGGCATTAGTCCTATTTGACAGATGGTGGAATTTCCCGTTAAATCAGACTAGTAATGCCGCCCTTACTAATTGGCTTGAGGGTTACTTCGACAGACCATGATAGCCTTTGATGGTATGTCACATGATCCGTGAGTGACCTAGAATTTTACAAATTTCTCTAAGTGTGGAAGGTTCCATGAATCATTCCACAGTCCATAAAATCGATTGACAATCCATGGGATGAACCATGGAAGGTGCCGAGTGTTCTTTTAATTTGTTTTTCCTATGGAGTCTTTGTAATTGTCCACCTCTTAAATAATTTCTCATGTTGTTTTGGGCTCAAAAAGTACTTATTATACAGTCTGATTCCCTTTCGGCCAATCAAATCACAAAGGGGTTCCTTCTCTAAATTTTTTTTCAAGAGGCAACATAGGGTTTCCCTAAGAGATTATTTTCAGTAGCTTGATCATCAATTTTCCTCCATTATAGTGCTCTAAATTAGGTATGTGGGCTATGGAAGAGGACTCCTTTTATCCTTATTCCTCAAAACACTTTTTCTAAATAAGGATTTGAAGATGTAGAAGTATTCTAGGGTTCTTATTAAATTCTTTTACCTGAGATTCCTTGAGGTAATAATTTTCTTGATGTGTTGATTTATAGTTATGAAGTTTGCATGCTGCTTATTTAATTATGAAGTCCTCATGAGTTATCATGTTATCAAATTTGAAGTGAAAGTATGAAAAGAGTGTTGAAGCATGAGTTAGTTGATGATTTTAAAGATTACTATTAAAACTTGAATTGAGCATTAACTTGACATTTTACATGATTTTTAGTATGAGTATGAAGCATGTCTAAAATTACTATTATTGGCCAATTGAGATTAATAAAAGAGAAGCAATGATCTTTTTTTCTTAATTGGTAAGCCATGAAGTGAGAAGTAGAGAAAGAGTCTAATTTGACTAAATTTACTTGTTTTGGATAAATTGAGAATTGTAACCGGAAAAATTCGGGTTTGTCTAGTTGGTTTCATTCGAAAATTTCCATTAGTCAAGATGAATTAAAGAAGTTGAAAGAGAAGTATAATTATTTTAATGGGAGGAGTATTAGCACCTAGAGGGTGGGAAGAGCTGACATGCCCGAAACCTATATAGCCTAAACTAGGAATTATTATTATTATTTTGGCCCTGTAAGTGTGCCTTGGTAGACTAGTTGGATCCACTAGGTGAGTGAGGTTCATTCCCTTTGGAAAAGTATGGAGACCCCTCTTCATGGGGTAATATGTAGACTTCATCTCTACGGCTTTGAGGTGCGTCAGTTGCAAAAACTCTCTAAGAGAAGATAAAATTGAATGTTTTGAAGGAAAGAAAGAGAAAGAATGTTTTTAACTAAGTCTTACCCCCTTTTTTTTTTAAAAAAAATGATGAGTTAAGATGTTTTAACTAAGTTTGAGGTATGAGCTTTTTAACCTTTATTTATTATAAACTGCTAAATTTCTTATTTGAGTTTTAGATGAAGTTGAGATTTATTATTCATGCATAGCATAGTACTTACTTAGATTGTATAACAGTTTTATACCTACTAATGGACTCAATGCTTGTTTTGTATGTTGAATCTACTCTTGCTGAATGTGTTTAAGCGCATGAAGATATTTCCAACCATCCCTATGTTTGAGGTTTACATGACTTGTATTCTTACAAGACTTGAAGACTGGTGAGTCCTCATAGCATTCGAGGCCTAGATATAAAGTTATTTTTTTTCTAGATCTAGATCCTGAACTTTATCTTTATTTATTTATTATTTTATTTATTGGAGACTATCCAGTAATTCTTGTGCTAGCAGTACACTATTTAGCGAGTAGAGGATTTTGGATATAGATAGTTTTAATACTTGATTTTATCTATTATTTTATTGATTTATTTATTTCTTGAGTGATGTGAGTACAACTTTGCATGATTTACGTGGTTCTTCCAAGGTTGCTAGGGAAACTGAGTGTCTAAGGATGCCGGTCCTGTGGGGGAGGGTGGGTGAGCATGAGGCATGACAAGATTGGTATCAAAGCACTAGGTTCATAAAGTTTTAAGTTATTTTTGAAAGCCAACACTAGGTAAAATCTTTGTTGTGGCTGTAACTGTACCACATTTGTTAGATTGGGAAGATACAAAATGTTTAGGAAAAGTTCCCCTTTATTAATTTCTATTTTGTGCTTTGGAGATTAACTCTGAGATATTTTCTCTTTTGAACTTGTGCTTTATGCATTTCAGATCATGCTGCTATGTAGACATCCAACATTTCAGGCCAAGAACCACAATCATCATAATCGGGCTCCACCTATTCCAATGTATCGCTGCCAGAAAACATTGCCAATGCAGCGTTTTGTGATATGATGCACTTGATAGCTCAGACAGTGGTGATACAGTTTAGAAGCCATATCCTGTTTTGGTTTTTCAGCCAATGGTATTGGATGCGGGAGTAGTAAGGGTAAGGGAGTTCCCGATGTTGAGTCCTCTAAAGTTCCATGGTTCGAGCACTGTTGATGATCCATACAATATTATTGAGAAGGTTTGTGAAATTTGTGATATGATGAGGGTTCTTGATATTGATATGGTTTACTTGGTAACTTATTAGGTAAAGCATGTTGCCATGTCTTGGTGTGATTTTTGGAGGAAGAATATGGGTGTGGTTTCAGCTTCTCCATATTGGGATGAGTTTGAGGTAGCATTTATGTGTCAATTCTTCCTAGAGAAAAGATAATGAAAGTGTCATTGAGTTCTTGAGTTTGGAGTAGGGATCTATGTCTGTTACTGAGTATAGTATGAGGTTTACTAAGTTGTCATGGTATGCTCTGGAGATGATTGTCGATATGCATACTAGAATAGATATGTTCTGGTCTTTCTCCTAACTTGATTTAGGAGCGTAAGGCAGCCATGTTAAGTACTGATACATATATGTAGGCTGATGGAGCATCTTTAGCAGATAGTAAAGGACAAGGCTAAATGTAGAGAGAGTTAGCAGAGCAATAGGGTTAAGAATAGTCATTCTTTATCTAGTCAACCTAAGTAAGGTAGTAGAAATATCAACAGGGTTTTAAAGGATCAACCCCTTCTTTATAGAAGCTTTTGAATTTCGAAGAACTAGCAGAATAAGCTAGCTCAATCAGTTCAGCTGGGTAGCACTCCCTTGAGTGGGAAGTGTGGTAGGAACAACTCCAGTCAGTGTAGAGTTGGATCCAATGGATGTTTTAGGTGTGTCCATATTGTTCATAGTGCTTGGGATTGTCCGTTTAAGAGTTTCTATTTTTGTAGGTTGCCAGGACGTAGACAGGGAGATTGTACCATGATTTGATAGGATGGTGCTGGACTAAAGACTATTACTCTTCAAATAATGGCCCCAATAGCATGCCAGCCTCAGCAGGGACTCATCATATTTCCTTTCCACCATGGTTGAAGGACCGATTAG
The DNA here is from genome assembly GCA_039654485.1 of Withania somnifera. Taxonomy (NCBI): domain Eukaryota; kingdom Viridiplantae; phylum Streptophyta; class Magnoliopsida; order Solanales; family Solanaceae; genus Withania; species Withania somnifera. Next base: position 8,387,746 of record JBDJHY010000102.1, on the reverse strand, counting down.
CAGATCTACTAGACAAAGGGTTTATTCATCCAAGTGTATCTCAATGGGATTCCCCTATCTTGTTCGTGCATAAGAAAGATGGTTACCTTTATATGTGCATTGATTACCGCCAGTTGATTAAAGTCACTATCAAGAATAAGTATCATATCCTAAGGATTAATGACTTATTCGATCAACACCAAAGTGTTAGTAATTTTTCTAAGATTGATCTTCATTCTGGCTATCATACCTTCAGGTTAGAGAGGCAGATACACCGAAGACAACTCTTTAGACACGTTATGGCCATTTTAATTTTATGGTCATGTCTTTTGGTCTGACTAATGATCCAACAACTTTACTAGACCTCATGAACAAGTTTTTTAAGCCATACTTGGATCTGTTTGTGATTGTCTTTATTGATGACATTTTTGTTTAATCCAAAAGTGAGGAGGAGAATGCAAACCACTTCGAGTAGTTCTTCAGATTCTTAGAGAGTGTCAGCTTTATGCTAAGTTTTATAAGTGTGAGTTTTAGCTTCAGTAAGTTTCCTTTCTTGATCATAGCATTTTTATAGAAGGTATTCATGTAGATTCCAAAAAGACTGACTCTGTTTCTAATTTGTCTAGGCCAACTTATCTATATGATATTCATAGTTTTTTGGGTCTTACTAGGTATCATCGTAGGTTTTTCCAGGGTTTATCTTCCATATCCACTCCTTTGACCCGTTTGATTCAGAAGAATGTGAAGTTTGAGTGGTCTGATTAGTGTGAGAAGAGTTTCCAGGAGTTGAAGGCTAAGTTGACATCTGCTTTGATGTTCACTTTCCCTGAGGGTTCTAAGGGTTTTGTAGTGTATTATGATACTTTGAGAGTTGGTCTGGGTTGTGTTATGGTGCAGTATGCTAAAATTATAACTTATTCTTCAAGAAAACTTAAGATTCATGAGAAGAATTATCCTACTCATGATCTTGAGTTGGTAGCTGTGGTTTTCACTTTGAAGTTTTGGAGAAACAACTTATATGGGTTGCATGTGTTTGAGCAGAAGGATGCAAATCTTCATCCGAGAAGGTGAGTTGAGTTGTTGAAGGATTATGACATGACTGTGATGTATCATCCGGGTAAGGTCAATATAGTGGATGATTCTCTTAGTAGGTTGTATTTGGGGAGTTTGTCGCATGTTGATGATGATAAGAGAGAATTAACTACATAGGTGAATAGGCTTGCACACCTTGAAGTTAGATTGAGTTATTCTTATTCAGGATACTTCTGAGTCATCCCTTGTTGTTGAGGTGATGGAGAAGTAAGATAGTGATTCGATTCTTGTACAACTGAAAGATGCATTCCATAAACATAAGGTACAAGTTTCCTCGAAAAGAAGGGATGGGGTTCTTCGTTATCGGGGATCACCTACGTATGCCAACAGTTGATGGTTTGAGAGAGAGGATTATGTTAGAGGCTCATAGTTCTCGCTGGAGCTACAAAGATATATAAAGATCTGGGATAGATGTATTTGTGGAAGGGATGAAAAGGGACATATTTGAGTTGTTGGCTAAGTGTACTAATTTTCAGCAAGTGAAGGTAGAGCACCAGAGATCAGCAGGACAGATGCAGCTATTTGAGATTCTAACATGGAAGTGGGAGGTGATTAATATGGATTTTTTCACCAGTTTACTGTTAGTCTAGAGGTATGATCCTATATGAGTTACAATTGACTGAATGAGTAAGTATGCTTACTTTGTAGCTATTTATACTAGTTATTCAGTAGAGAAAATGGTAAAGTTTACTTGCAGCAGATTGTTCGCATGTATGGAATTCCTTTAACTATCATTTCAGACTGAGTCTCACAATTTACATTTTAGTTTTTGATATATTTCTAGAGGGGTCTTGGTACCCAATATCATTTGAGCACTACTTTTCATCTTCAGACAAATAGCTAGGATGAGAGGACGATTCAGACCTTGGAGGATGTGCTGAGGCCATGTTCAATTGATTTCAATAGTAAGTGGGTTGAGAATCTTCCTTTGATTGAGTTTGCATACAATAACATCTATCATTCGAGTATTTAGATGGTTCTATTTGAGGCATTATATGAGAAGCTCTGTAGGTCTTTGATTGGTTGGTTTGAGGTAGGTGAGGCAGCTATAGTAAGTCTAAAGTTTATTCTTAATTCTATGAAGAACATTCAGACTATTCCCGAGATATTAAAGGCAACACAGAGTAGGCAGAAGTCCTATACAGATATGAGAAGAAGAGAGTTAGAGTTTGATAAGGGTGATTGGGTGTTTAAGGTTACACCTATGAAGGAGTCATGATATTTTGAAAGAAGAGTAAGTTGAGTCCGAGGTATATTGGGCCTATTAGATTGTGCGGAGGGTAGGCAATATTTCCTATCAACTTTATCTTCCAACAGAGTTAGTAGTGGTTCACCAGGGTTTCCATGTTCCTTTGTTGAGGAAATGCATGAGTGATCCATCTTTCATTGTGCCAGTCGAGGATATTGGTTTTTATGATAGTTTCACCTATGAGGAGGTCCCTGTTCAAATTCTTGATATATAGGTTTTTAGACTAAAAAGTAATGAGTAGCGTCAGTTAAGGTTCTCTATATGAACCAATAAGTTGAGGGAGCTACATAGGAGGAAAAGTATGACATGATGAGTCAATACCCACATTTATTTCCTTTTAGTTCCACTTTTTCTAGAGGTATAACCCATTTCTTTAGCTTGTGTCAACTTTAGTTCCTGAGCATGTATCCATAGTATTATATGTGTCCATTAAGTGTATATATGCATGAGTTGAGTAAAGCTGATGTTAGTTGAAGTAGTAATACATAAGCCCCTATTTGTGCATTTCTATGCTATTCGATGAGTTTTTGATGTTGAGGTCAGTTGTTGCATTTTTCATGTCTGTTAGCTAAGTTAGTAGAATAACTATGTTTTGTTGGTTGACATGAGGTTATCGGTAAGCTCAATAAGGTGATTAATTGAGATAGTGCAGAGGTGACAAAGTAGTTGATGAGAGTTACTTTGGAAACAAAAAAGTAAAGTAAAATTTCTCTAGGGTATTATCTCAATTGCAATGAGCGCTTTTGACTGTTAGCTTTTTCCCCTTTTCTGTGGGTGAATTCATCATTTGAGGACTAATGATCTCAAGGGGAGATACTGTAAAACCTTAAAACTTATTCTATATGTTGTGGTTTAAACAAAGTATATTGGAGAATTTTCCCAAAGATATGGAACTTCTCAAGTTTATATAGATCTCTGACGGTCTGTTGTTCTATTAGACAGACTGTGGAATGTCTCATCAAACTGGACCAGCGATACCCCCTTGCTTATTGGATTGAAGATTCTTTCAAAAGACTGTGATAGACTTCAATAGTCTATCACATGATCTGTTGTATTGACCTAGAAATATCCCAATTCGACTTCAACAGTCTATCACATGATCTGTTGTATTGATCCAGAAATATCCCAATTCCTCTAAGTGTGGGACGGTTACACAAATCATTTAACGGTCTATAAAATCGATCGATGGTCCGTCGGATGAACTGTGGAAGGTGCTCAGGTGCTATTTTAATATTTTTCCCTGGGTGTTTCTGTAATTTTCCACCTCTTAAATAAATAATCCCATCTCATTTTGGACTCGAGAATACTTATTATATAAATCCCAAATACTTATTCTGATTCACTTTTGGCTAATCAAATCACAAA
>JBDJHY010000102.1:8320223-8344941 GCA_039654485.1 Withania somnifera | reverse complement strand
GGTGAAGTAATCAAGGGACACCAAAATTAACCTATGCTTGTTAGACGCAAGAGGCTATATTATCCGAATGACATCTATTACCCAAGCTATAAAAGGCCAGGGTGACTTATGGAATTGAGTTCATGAGGGGGTATTTGCATCAGATCTCCATGTACCTGACAGCGATGACACTTTTGCACGAAATGGCTGCATTTATTTTCCTTGTTCACCCAAAAATATTTGACTCTTAGGATCTTCTTAGCCAAGGTGAGTCATTCATATGGGATCCAATACCTCTGCATGTATCTCTTAGAGTAACTTTGTGGCTTCAGTGGTGTCCATACTTCTTAAAAGCCCCAAATCTAATGTTCTTTTATACAAATTTTCTCCACTTATAAAGAAATTATTTGACATACTACAAATGGTTTTCTTTTTGTTGGAGGTAGCACTATATGGATATTCTCCTATTTTTATATACTTCTTTATGTTAAAGTAATAAGGTTTTTGGTCTGGTTCTGCCTCGACCTATGAACAATAAGTAGGTTGATCTTTCAAGATTATCTCCAAAGGGTCAATGTAGCTTTGATCCGAGTGTTGGATCATGGTAGCAATAGTTTTCAAAGCATCGGTAAACTTACTCTGAATTCTTGGAGTGTTGTTGAACTTAATCTTGCTGAATCTCTTGCACAACCTTTGAACTACTTTCACATTCTGTGAGATTTTGAAGTTTTTAATAGCCCGTTCTCCCTGGACTTGATGAATTAGCAAATCTGAATCCCCTATTACCAAAAGCTTTTGCACATTCATCTTAATGGCCAAACGATTCTTGCAAATGCAAGATTCATACTCAATCATATTATTTGTGCTAGGGAAATGGATATTAACCGTCACAGGATAGTGTTGTCTTGTCTCCAATACAGAAACCACTCTAATTCCTAAACCTTTAAAATTGACCACACTATCAACATATAGTCTCCATCTTAGGTATGATTTAGCAATGTCCTCTCCTGTATATCTTTATTTGGGAATTAGGCTTGAACAACCTGTGTTCGTCATCTATAGGGTTTTCTACTAAGTGGTCTGTTATGGCTTTCCCTTTAATTACTTTCTAAGTCACATATACAATGTCGAACTTACTTTTTAAGAATAAAAAAATTCCATTCACATATTATGGTCTAGTGCTTGATGCTATCAAGTCTATCATGAGACTATCAAGTCTATCTCTTCAAACTATCATTTAGAGGTAGGTAGGAACCTATCAAGTCAAAATAGCCAACTGACTTATATGATAGAATTCCTAAACAGAATACCAATGAAAGCCAATGCAAATTGCAGCCAAATGCCAACACAAACCTGAAACAGAGATCTACTAGGCACAACATTGAATTTGAGATTTTATTTTCCATAATAGACAGCATGGACACACACTTCAAACAGAAATAATAGGGCCTGGTCTTTAGATTAAAGTGAGCTATGATTGAGCTCACTTTACCTATTATCCTTAAAGGAAGAAGGAACTGAGGTACCAGCTCCTTTTAAGAAGATTTCTAATGAGTCCACCATAATATATACAACTATAGAGAATCATAGAAAGTTCATGGCCTAAACATACCTAAACAAAGAATACAATCATTTAAATAAAGGAATTCAACTAAGATATAAGGCCTAACACAGTCCAGCCTGAAACATAAAACTCTTGACCAACTAAACTAGGCAGACTGCAAAGTTGTTATTTGCAACTAGGAGTTCACTTTTTTTTAACATATAAATCAAAGAAACTAGCAATCAACCTAAAAACCTCTATTTAATGCAAACTAATCATACACACCAGGGATGTTTAACATTATACAATAAATAGGACTGGCTTTAACCATGATTAACACAAGAAAACCTTTTCAACATGCACTCAAGTCCAAACATCCGTCAAAACACAAATATCTCAACTTTATCATGAATTGACACATACATGATATTAGGCTTCTACACTACATATCATTTACCAAATCAGACTACATCTTATCCCACATTACCAGAAGCCAATGACCCTAAAAAATATTCGAATAAAATTGCGACACCCAAAATCAAGACATTCAACTTTGACATGACTCACATAAAACTTTATAAATACAGATTTCACCTTATATAACAGGAACAGACTTTCATAACCAAATAAGATAATTATTGATCATAAAGATCCAATCTTTGTCATGAAAGAAGAAAGAAAGAAACCTAGGTTAAGCATGTTATTCTCTCTTTGGTTATACCATTAAGACTAAGTTTCTTACATAATATGCACATTTAAATCACAAAGCCATCAACTAGTAGCAAATAACATCATGCATAACCATAAAAACCCCAAATTTACACTTATTTTCCCTTACCAAACAGATTCTCATTTAGAAGGCTAACAATATAAAATACTTTTCAAACATGCCATTTTTCTACACTAAATAGGAAACCATGCATCTAAAGCTTATTTACTTGTTTTTAAACACTAGAAAAATGAGACAAAGTATAGGTATTTTACCTACTGGAATTTCAAGCAAGTTTGAGAGTGATTATATCGACTCTAGCCCTGGCTACCTTTATCAACAACTTTAAAAAACTTGAAGGAACTAGTTGAAAATATCTTAGTATCACTTAGACGCCCTAAATGCTCAACGAAGAATATTAATATTTCTATTACTTGCTCAAAGAAAAAGAAAATTATGAAGTCCATATAGAATCATGTTTTTTTCGGTAAGAGGCAAACCCGCAATGAAGTCCATATTCACCACTTCCCATTTTCATATTGGAATCTCAAAATCTTGGGTAGCACCTTCTGATTTCTAATGTTCAACTTTCGCCTATTGATAATTGGGATACTTAGCTACAAAACCTGCTATATTCCTCTTCATACCATTCTATCAATAGATTTTCCAAAAAAAATTACATCTTGGTAGAGCCCGAATGGATCAAATATACAGAACTATAAGCTTTTGCTAAAATCCTCTGACACAATCCATCAGCGTTAGGGACACACAATCGATCTTGAGATCAAAGCACTCCATCTCCTTTTTTTGGAGAAAACCACAACCTGTTTTGCAAGAATAACTTTGTTAAGCTTCATTAAAACTGGGTCACCACTCTACTTTTCCTTAACCCGAATTACCAAGAAAGTCTTGGAAGCATTCTGAACCAATATGTTACTATCATCTGAGTCAATAGGACAAACACCTAACCACACAAATCGATGCACATCTCTAACCAATTCTTCTTTTTATCCTCAACATGGGCTACTCAACCCATAGACAATCTGCTCAGGGCATCAAAAATAATATTTTCTTCACCTGGGTAATAAAAACACTCATGTCATAGCCTTTCAAAAGTTGCAACCATCTGGCGGAGGTTCAAATCCTTTTGGGTGACCACATATTACAAGATCTTGTCATTAGTAAACATATCCACATGAGTACCATAGAGGTAGTATCTCCAAATATTTAAAATAAAGACAACTGCTACCGGCTCAAGGTCTTGAGTGGGGTTATTCGTCTCTCGAGTCTTAAGATACTTGGATGCATAAACTATTACCTTATACAAGTCCAACTCTATAGGCATCACAATAAACCACAAAACCATTTATACTATCTGACAAGATCAATATTGGAGCCTAGGTTAACCCATTCTTCAACTCCTAAAAACTTTTCTCACAATAGTTTGGCCACTATAACTTAACCTTCTTCTTTGTCAATCTAGTCAAAAATGTATCCATAGAGGAAAAACCTTCATCAAACCTCTTATAATAATCGGCTCAACCTAAGAAACACTGAATATCTAAGGAGAGGTGGGTCTCGAATATTTCTTTATTGTATTTCTCTTCTGCAGATCATCCTGAATGCTTTCGTCAAAAACTACATGGCCTAGGAAGGCAACTGACCTAAACTAAAACTCACACTTAGAAAATTTTGCATAGACTTGTTGGTCCTAAATTGTCTGTAAATCAATCTTAAGTGGTCTACATGCTTTGTCTCAATTTTTTAGTAACCAAAATATCATCTATGAACACAATCACGAACATGTCCAAGTACTACTTGAACACCCTGTTTATGAGATTTATAAAATCTACCAGAGTAATTTTTAGTCCAAACAGTATAACCACAAACTCAAAGTGACCATACAGTGTTCTAAAGGTTGTCTTTGGAATGTCATATTCCCTAAATTTGAGTTGATGATAACAGGATCTGAGGTCATTTAGAGAAGAAGCTAGAAACCTGAGCTAGTCGAACAGGTCATTAATTCTGGGGATAAGATACTTATTCTTGACAGAACCTTGTTCAATTTGTGGTAATATATGCATATTTCAAGTAACCTATCCTTTTTAATAGAATTTGTGCACCCTACGGGGATACACTGGGCCTGATGAAGCCTTTGTCTAGAAGGTCCTTTAATTGATCTTTCAGCTTCTTGAGCTCTACTGGGAACATTTTATACGACAGAATAGATATGTTCTGAGTACCTTGAAGAAGGTTTATTCCGAAGTCTAGCTCTTTATCGGGAGGGACTTTGGGTAGATCCTCAGAAAAGACAACTGGAAATTCACATATAACTGAAACTGATTGGAGAGTTAGGGTCTTGAGTTCTGTATTCTTAACCTAAATAAGATGATAGATACTATCTTTAGAAATAAGATTCCTGACCTTAAGGTAAGAGATAAAACGACCTCTTGGCACGGAGTGACTACCCTTCCATTCTAAGTTTGGTTCATTCGATAATTGAAACCTGACCACTCAGGTCCTACAATCAACGAAAGTGTAACATGAATGAAGCTAATCCATACCAAGAATGACATCAAAATCTGCCATGTCAAGCTTTGCAAGATTAATTGAGGTGACTTTCCGAAGAACTGAGACTGCGCAATTTCTATACACTCTTTCTGCTATAACTTTTATACATTAACTTTCATATATAATATTTACTTAAAATATAGGTTAAATTTATTATAGTTTGTAATTGTATAAAAAATTTAATCATCACAAAAGTGAAAAGTGAAATTCTAAAATATGAATGAAATAAAAATAATAATATAATATTAAAAAGAGAGAAGAATGAAAAAAAATATTCTTTTTTAGAGTTAAAGATGGAGTTGTCGGTTGGAGTTGACTCGCTCTAAATTTAAAGATGAAAATAGAGATGGGTTAGAGATGGTCCAAGTAAAATGAGTGGAGAGAGCCGTGATTACCAAAATACTTTCTGTATTCCTAAATACTAGTCACATTTACAATTTGCACACCCTTAAGAAAATCATACTTTTGACTTGGTAAACACGTTAAGAAACAATAACTAATAACAGTAGTTTTAAATTTTATCATTTGACTATAATAGAATTTATACTTTGATAAATGCATTGATGAATGAATGATATTTAATAATAAGGGTAAAATAGGTAAAAATGGGTAAAATATTTATTGTATTTTCAAACCTGACAATTATTTTTAATAACTATTTATATTATAAGTAACAACTAAAGATGGACGGAGGAAGTACTTCTTTTTAAATCATATTAAAATCTCTTTATTTATTTAAAAATAGAAATAAATAATTAATTATATTTTAATTTTATAAAAATAATAAATATTGTTAAATATTTATTTATAATAAAGATGAGAAGTATGTCTATTTTCTTGTGGAAAGACTTAGAAACAAGGAAGGATGCTTTTTATAGTTTTAATTATTAATTAAAAAAAGAGAGGAGCAGGATGTATAATATGATTTAAATTAAGCTTCACAGTTTGTATTGGGCGTCAGTTAAAGGTGGCTGTTAGTTGTTACAGCAAAGAGTGTTCTTCTAAGTTAAAGCTTAGCTTAGCTGGTCGGTATTAAATACTAAAGAGAGACAAAGAGTTGTTTAATTACTCACATGCTGCTAGAAACGCCTGTGAATAGCATGCCAATCTCAAAATTCTGCCAGAAACAGAGGTTGTTATGCTCTGAGACAAAGCTTATTGTTCATATCAGCAAACCCATTTTTGGGCGTTTCAACAATCTGCCTCTTCATTGCTTGTTTCTCAATTTTCCTTCTTGTGGGTCTCCTTTAATATATTCCTAACGTCCCCTTCTTGTTGTTGCTTCAAGTTATCTAAATATTTTCATTTTTTTTTGTGCCGGAAGAATCATATTTTTCTTCTTTATGTTCTGATTTCCTACCGTTCCATCATTGAGTTGGGGGATTTGCTTGAGATTGGTTAGTATATGGGATGGGTGGAGTGAACCTGCAACTTCTTTGCTTGGTTCTGGAAGTCTGTGCCTTTGCTTTCTCTCAGGGATCTGCAGGTAATTCTACCCTTTCTCTACTTCCTGATGTGAATATACATCCATTCAACTACTCAATTCTTTATCTTACCACGATTTATGAGTTGTATGCTCAGGAAGTGCAGTGTTGGTAACATTGATTTCTGAATTTTGCTTGGAAATTACCCTGATAGGATATTTTTTAGCACTCAAATCAGATCGATTCATCTGTTTATGAAGGAATTGAGACTTTTACATTCTAAATTTTTTTTACTCTTGTTTTTCTGCCTGCATTTTCCCTTTAATCTAACAGTGCCAAGCTGAAATTTGTAGCCATTGGTTCTCAAGCTTGCTTTTTTGCATACAACTGGTTAAGTTAATTCAACTGTTCCATTGATCACTGATTCCCCTTGGGATTTAGAGGCCCTACTTATTTTATTCTAATTAAAGCTTCTTCTTGGTTATGGAGCTGGTTGCAAATTGGTGATGCAATGACTATATTCTTTCACGAATCCCCAGGGAAATTACCCTGGATTTGTTTCATTGGCGGAGAATGATGTGCAATCTTTTTAGAGTGTATTGCCAGCTAGATTTATTTGCAAATACCTTCAGCAAACATGTGATACCAATGTAAAAACTGATAAATTTTCCATGTCCCTCCTCCTCCTCCTCTTCCTCCTCCTCCTTATACATTCTAATGCTCTATGATTGTAATTAATCTGTCTGCTGAAAACTTGGGAAATCATTCTGTTGCTGTCTTTTTATCTGTCTTCAAGCTTTCATTTGTACTAAGTTTAATGAAAATGGAGAATTTTTCGGTGACCCGGATAACTCCTGAGGTCTGGAAATAATGAACAGCATATCCTACATACTGTCTGTTATTTTTTCTTACCTAAAATGTTTTTTTGGAGCTCATTTTAGGTTTCAGTTTATCCACCTCTCCATCAACATCCTCCGCAATTCCTCCTATCAAAGAGGAAATACCCTCTTCCATCTCTCATGAGAATGCATTCAGAAGTAAAGCACCTTCTCAAGCATTTGAGCTACATGGTCTGTCCGTGATTCTTGGCTTCCAAATCTATTATCCAAGTTTGATGTTTTATGTAATGCATCTTATGTTTGTTTTCAACTCAGAAACATCTCCTCCTGCAAATGTATTTCCACCACCGAAGTTTGGCCCCATTCCTCAACAAGTTCTTACACCATCTCTGCAACCAAGTGCTCCTATAGTATTACCATCAACCAGTTCAGCCCCACGACAAATCACTTCTCCACCAACTCCTCCTCCGCCTCCAATAATGTGGAATGGTCCCACTCTGGTTCTGTCTACAAGTGCTCCTAAGGGTGAGCATAGACATACTGAGTATTCTGTTGTTGTGCCTGAAGCTCCGGGTATGTGGCTGACTGTAGTCATAAATTTGACATGAGTTGATTTCTGTTTAAATTGGTATTTTAATTTTGGAAAGCAGCACCCGTCTCGTCACCTGGAATGAAATCTCCTGAAGATGCACCAACTAAAGCTCCACAACTACCTGTATCTACACCACTCAGTGAGAGCAAGCTACCAGAGGGTCCTCTCTCCTCAATTGCTCCAGGTAATTATTGTCTGATGCGAAATTTGGTTTCACAAAGTATCTTAAGATAGCAAAAGAATATTACATTATTTTATTTTGCTGTTATTTAACTCAGTCCTGAATACGTCTGCTCCAAGGGGAATGCCTCAAAATTCACTGCCCACCCTCCCAAGAAATCCAGAAATTTCACCATCCATTCCACCAGGTATCCTTGCCTTTTTATGAAGGAAATTGTGACATTCCTGTAAGAATAAGTTCTCAGTGATTAGACTTGATATGGATGCCATTACATTTTGTACATTATTTTTCTTTTGTTGTTATTTATCTCAGTCATGAATGCGCCTGCTCCAAGGGGAACGTTGCAAATTTCACTGCCCACACTCCCAAGAAATCCAGAAATTTCACCATCCAGTGCACCAGGTATCCTTGACTTTTATCTAAAAGAAGTTGTGACATTCCATGTTAGAATAACGTTCTCGGTAAATTAGATTTGATCACTAATGCCACTGAATTTTGTACGTTATTTTATGCATAATAATTTTTGTACTTTGTTTTCTTTGCTGTTATTTAACTTAGTCTTGAATGCGTCTGTTCCAACGGAAAAGCCGCAAAATTCACTGCCCACCCTCCCAAGAAACCCAGAAACTTCACCTTCCATTCCACCAGGTATCCTTGCCTTTTTTCTAAATCAAAATTGTGGTGTTCCTCTTAGAATAAAGTTCTTAGTAAATTAGATCTGATCATGGATGCCATTATATTGTGTACATTATTTTGCTGTTATTTTACTCAGTCCTGAATGCGCCTGCTCCAAGGGGAAAGCCACAAAATCTTCTGCCCACCCACCCAATCATTCCAGAAGTCTCACCATCTATTCCAAAAGGTATTCTTGCTATATTTATCTAGTGCTCCCTCTATTTCATTTTATACGGTGATGTTTAATGGGGCACAAAGGTTAAGAAGAAATAGAGAGTTTCAACGCATACCAAAGGTAGCCTTAGAACTTGTCACTTAAACATATAATGATATTTATGTGGCTTTAGGAGCATGCCATATAAATGGGGCGATAAAGGACCTGTATGATGGAGCTAAAATGCGGGCTCGAATAGTAGGAGACTCAAAGCACTTCCCTTGTGGAAATGGGGTTGCACTAGGGATTAGCTCTTAGTTTGTTCCTCTTTGCCTTGTTGATGAATGAGTTGACACAGTACATTCAAGATGAAGTGCCTTGGTTTATGTTATTTACACGGATGACATAGTATGGATTGATGAGACGCGTACCGAAGTTAATGCTAAGGTTGGAGGTGTGGAGACAAGCTCGAGAAGCCAAACGGTTCAAGTTGAGCAGGATATATAAAGAGTGTTTGGAGTGCTAATTCAATGACGGGTTGCATGAGGTAGGTGTGGAAGTGAGGCTTGACACAAAGTGTACCTAAGAGATACAATTTCAAGTATCTTGGGTTTATAATTCAGGTAAGTAAGGACATTGACGATGATATCACACATCGTATTAGTGCGACATGAATGAAGTGGAGGTTTGACTCTGGAGCCTTGTGTGATAAAAAAGATACCACCGAAACTTAAAAGTAAGTTTATAGAGTGGTGGTTAGATCTACGTTGTTGTATAGGGCGGAGTGTTGGCCAGTCTAAAACTTCCTTGTTTAGAAGATGCATGTTGTAAAGGTGAGGATGTTGAGGTGGATGTGTGGGCATAATAGGTGCGATACAATTAGGAATCAGGTTGTTCGTGATAAGGTGGGAGTGGGCTCCATGATGAAAAAGATGAGGAAAGCTAGACTGAGATGGTTTAGACATGTGAAGAGGTGTAGACACCCCAGTAAGGAGGTGTGAGAGATTGGATATAGAAGGTACGAGGAGAGGTAGACGTAGGCCGAAAAAGTATTGGGGAGAGGTGATTAGACATGACATGATGCAACTTCAGGTTACCGAGGGTATGACCTTAGATAGGAGGGTATGGAGAATGCGTATTAGACTAGAAGGATTGTTGGATAGGAGTGTTGCCTTGCTTTTATAGGTTTTAGACTTGTTGATGTTTGACATTGTACTAGTCGTAGTATTGTAGTTCTTGCTTGTGATATGTATCACAGTCTATTGTTTATTGTGGTTCGACTATTGCATTATTCCATTATTATTCTTATCTCTTTCTTGTAGACTTTGCCCTGTTCACTTGTTAGTTGCTACATTTTCTTCGTTATTTCCCTTTTCTTTGTACCTGGATTTGCTACACTAGAGCCGAGGGCCTTTTGGAAATAGCCTCTCTACCTTTATGAGTTAGTGGTATGGTCTGCGTACAGTCTACCCTCCCAGACCTCATTTGTGGGATTTCACTTGGTATGTTGTTGTTGTGCATGCCGTGAAAGGGTTCGATGGAAGTTCAAAGGTAAAGACTTTCTTAATATAGAAAAGTGTCATCCTTTGTAAAATAAACTAAGAAAGAAAGATTGTCATATAAAACGGAACAAAGGAAGTATGTGGTACTTCGTTTATAAAAAATGAAGTGTAAATTAGATGTGATCATAAATGCCTGAATTTTTACATTATAGAGCTTTCTCTCATTGCATTCAGTCCTTAATGCACCTTCTGCAAGGGGAAAACCACAAAATCTGCTGCCAGCCTGGCCAACCAATCCCGATGTCTCACCTTCTATTCCACCAGGTATACTTCCCGCATACATTTAGTGCATGATATTTGCAAATCGATTGTTTATAAACAAGATCTTATCATCCATGTCATGAATTGCAGCAATAATAGCACCACCTCCGAGGAAGTTGCCTAATAATTCACCTCGCAGCCATCCAAGAGATCTTCTAAAACCTCCATATGTTTCACCAGGTAACAGTGCTTGCTAGTGTTGCTCATGCACGTGTATTTTTCATCTTTTAAGCAAATAGTTCGTGGGTTGAAGTGATCTAAAAATATTGCTGGAAACTACTCAAGTAGAACTCCTCAAGTAAAAAACCAAATGAATATGACAATCTTAGCTAGAGGTTTCCTTGCATCCTGTAGCAGAAAAAGAAAAGACAGAGCAGAGAAAGAAAAGAACAAATGAACTGGGTTAAGTTACTGCTTCATTGAGATACTCATTGCCAGATTTATGAATTCATTACTGAAAATGCTAATGAAAAGGGGAAGATAAGCTAACATTATGTCCAACAATTATAGCCTAAAAGCTAGCAACTGAAATAATTCAAATCTGTGCAACATTGCAGCCTTATTTATCTGAACCTACTCCTACTTTTTAGCTGCATTTTAAACTACAACAGTGAGTAACTAATCTCCAGCTATTGAGGCACTACTTTCAACACTCTTCCTTGACTCAAGAGCAGCAACACCAAGTCTTTCTCCGAGAATATCAGTTCTGCAGCAGTACACTAAGTTTATGTCTCCATTATTTTGCACCTCCCTCAAGAAATTAAGCTTGTCTGTCCATGTGAAACAGGACTCTTTGCAATTGAAATTGCAACTTGATTATCACAAGGATTTTAGTGCTCTTCTTTGCTCCATGTACAAATCTGTCAGCAACTTCCGTATCCAAAGGGCTTGATTCACAGCTGATGCAGCTGTAATGTACTCTGCTTCAGCTGTAGATTGAGCCACAA
Source organism: Withania somnifera (assembly GCA_039654485.1). Taxonomy (NCBI): domain Eukaryota; kingdom Viridiplantae; phylum Streptophyta; class Magnoliopsida; order Solanales; family Solanaceae; genus Withania; species Withania somnifera. Next base: position 8,333,504 of record JBDJHY010000102.1, on the reverse strand, counting down.
TAATTTGCTTCTTTGAAAACCAAGAAAATATTCCAGAACCAAAGCTAGAACAGTAACCTGAGGTGCTTCTCGTATCATCTGAGCAACCAGTCCAATCGCTGTCAGAAAATCCATAAAACTGAAAATCTGATGCCTTTCTGTACATTATGCCAAAATTAACTGTACCTTTAACATACCTAATCACATGTTTAGCTGCTTGAAAATGAATCTCACAGGCACAATGCATATATCTTGAAAGTGTACTCATTGCATAAACAATATCCGACCTCATTGCAGTTAAGTACATTAGACAACCTATCAGTCTCCTATAAAGTTTTTTATCAACCTTTTCGGCTCCATCTTCTTTGTAAAACTTCTCCTTTAGATTCATACGAGTTGTTTTGGACTTGCAATCTTCCATTTTTAACCTTTTGATAATTTTTTTAGCATACTTCTGCTGGCATATGAAAATCTCATATCCCTTCTGTTGAGCTTTCATACCAAGGAAATAGAATGCCGGAGAATGACTATTTTTTCGGTAGACAACTAATTTTTCATTTTTTTTTATCAAAATCTAATAAACTAAAAAACAAAAACACCCATCCCAACTCGACCTGATGTAGTATCCAAACCAAAATATATCACTAATAAAACAATCATTCTTAACATAGGATCTTCTCTCTTACTAATTCCTAATAACAAAACCAACAAAATATATTTTTTGAACTAAAATTTTTAAAAATCCAAATTACTCAAAATTAGTGTTCACTACAATCTATTTTGAGCTATAATTCAAAAGAGATGTGATTATTATGACTTAATAAATAAGAAGTTATTGATTATTCAACTGTATAATAAACACGTTGTATTTGTGATTATATTTTTTCTTCGATAATATAGCACCAGTAAATTATGCAAGGTGATAAATTTTGATAAACAACCCTATTTCCAAAAAAAAAATGTGCATCAACAAAAAAATGTGTTTTTTATTTATTAGATTTTACTTTTTTTAAAAAAGATGAAAAACTAGTTTTCACCGGAAAAGTAGTTATTCTCCGGCATTGTTATTTTTGTGTTAGTATCTCAAAGTTAAGTTATTATTTTGTGAGAAAATATAGTTAACTTACTTTTGTGAAAAAAAGTGATAGCTTATCATTTGTGAAATTTACTCCTTATTTCAGACTTGATTAGATTTATCAAGTCCAAATTGCTAGCTGTAACTAGCAAGTCATCTACATACAAAGAGGCAATAGTTAAATCAGTACCTTCCTTTTTAATTTAGAGCGTAGACTCGCTGAGACTTTTTTGAACGCCTAAGCTAAGAAGATGAGCATCAATTCTTCTATACCAAGCTCTAGGAGTTTGTTCCAAACCATACAATACCTTCTTTAGCAGGTACACTTTTTCTTCTTTACCTTTAATAGAAAAATCTTTAGGTTATTCTACAAAGATTTCTTCTTCAAGGTAGCCATAAAGGAAAGCTGATTTCACGTCAAGCTGGTGGATCTTCCATATGTGTTGAGTTGCTAAGGCTAACAACATTCTTATCATATCCAAATGAGCGATAGGAGAAAATTTTTTGAAAAATCTACTCCAAACATTTGTGCATACCATTTTACAACCAGCCTAACCTTGTCCTTGTTTACAAACCATCAGGATTGAGCTTAGTTCTATAAAACCACTTTGACTCCAATAGCCTGCTTGTGTGATGACATGTCAACTAGCTCCTATATACTATTTTTTTCTATCATTTTGAGCTCCTCTTGCATTGCATCTCTCCACTTCTTACCTTTAGCTGCCTCTATGAATCCTGCAAGTTCTAAAATTGCAACATTACACCTTTGATATATATTAGAAAGTGTTCTTGTGGCTCTAATTGGTACATCATCAACTTCTTCATCTAAAAATTCTAGATTTTTTTGTTGTTCATTATCTTGCCTGCTCCAAGTGGCATTCTCCACGAACTTGACATCCCTACTAACAATGATTTTGTCATTTTGAGTTTGATAGATCCTGTAAGCTTTTGAGAGACTGTTGTATCTTATAAAAATTTCAGGTTCAGCCTTTTTATCTAGCTTTTCTCTTTTCACCTGAGGTACATAAGGAAAACAAAGACAACCAAATATTTTCAGATTTGTTAGCAAAGGTTTGTAACCAAACCAAGCCTCAAAGGTGTCTTCTTTTGCAAGGCTTTAGTTAGCAATTTGTTTAGCAAGAATACTGCACTATTTGTAGCTTCAGCCTAAAATTTCCTTGGCCAACTTTTCTCATGGATAAATACATTGTCATCTCCATTAGCGTTCTATTTTTCATTTCCACGACTCTATTTTGTTGAGGATTATAGGGCGTCGTTAGCTGATGCTCAATTCCTGCTTCATTACAAAACTAGTTGAATTTTTCTGAAGTATACTCGGTTCCACTATTTGTTCTTATATCACCTGAATTCTGCAGCCACTTTGATTTTCCACAAAAGCCTTAAATTTCCAGAATACATCAGTGTCCTCAATTTTATACTTCAAAAAATAAATCCAATAATATCTAGTACAATCATCAATAAAGGCAATATAGTACTTACTACCCTTTAAAGATGGTGTTTTCTGAGGCCCGCCTACATCCGTGTGAATAAGTTGCAACCTATATCTTGCCCTCCATGATGAATTCCATCGAGGAAGTCTTGTTTGTTTCCCATACTGACAGACTTCACAAGCAGGCAAATTTTTGTCAAAGTTTGGCAGACCTTCTGCTAGTTGATTTTCTTTCTTGAAGATTATGGCATCATGATGAAAATGTCTGAGTCTTTTATACCATAACTTTGAGTCATTTTCCATTTGGACAACTGTTGCTTGCTCCTCATCCAATAGGTTCAAGGAAAAACTTCTTCCTCTCATCTTGACCTTGAACATATTCGTATTATCAGGATTCTTTACGAGACATGATTTTTCTTCAAACAACAGCTTGAAATCATTTTCAAGTAGCTGCCCAACACTTAAGAGGTTTTGATCAAGATCAGGAACAAAAAAAACATCAGTTATAAGTTTCAAACTTGTAGAGCTTTGAATTGCATCTATTCCTTTGCCTTTGCATCAAGATATTCTCCATTTCCGATTTTGATTTGGAAATAACAGATCTATCTAGCTCCTTAAAGAGTTCTTGATCACTGGTCGCATCCGCTATCAATTAACCAACTTTCACTTATGCTTTTGCTAGCAAAACAAGTTGCTACAAACAATTGCTCTTCTTGATATTGATTTACTGCAGCCTTAGCTTCTTTTTGTTGCATTTGTGACTTGCATATCCTCTCCACACGGCCTAGTTGACCACATTTTTTGCACTGGACATCTGGCCTCCACCAACATTTAATTTGTCTTTTTGCAATAAGGGCAGGGTGGATGACTTCCTCCCAGATTGTTGTAATTATGCCCGGCATTTGCTTCTTGTTCTTTTTTTTTCCTTGTATGACTCATTGTTCTGTGATTTAGTTTGAGAAGCACCTTCAACAAAACCTTCTTTCCTCATCATTCTCCTTTGCTCCAATGCCTGCAAAGGTTTAACAAGTTCTGCCAAGGTAACGTTTGATAGATCTTTAGAATTCTCTAAAGAAGAGATTGTGGCTTCATATTGCTCAGGAAGAGTGGCAAGAAATTTTTGAATAATTCTTTCATCAGTGAAATCTTTACCAAACAATCTTACCTTGTTGGCTAAGTCGAGTAGTTGATCTGCATATTCTTTTATTGTTTCTGATTCCTTCATTTTGTTCATCTCAAATTCCTGAATCAGATTCATCACTTGCATATTCTGCACCCTTTCATTTCCTTGGTATTCCTTTTTGAGATATGCCCAAATTTTTGCAGCAAACTTCATTGCATAATTCTGGTAAGAATTGAAGGGATACTACAGAGAAAAGGCAATCTTTGGCTTTGGGTTTTCTTGTCTTTCTCTCCTTGTGATTTTTCGTCTGATTCGTTGTTTGATTATCTCCAAGAGCAGCTACTTCATAGTCATCTTCTACTGCTTTCTCAGAGATCCAGCGTTTCAAGATGAACCGTTATTCTAATTGCCCAAGCTTGATAATTCTCACCATTGAAGACGGGTGGAGTTAATAAGCCTGTTTCAGAATTCATTTTCTATAGACTATTTAGTTAACAGTTTAAAGAATGGTTGTTTTTTTGGATGAAAGAACTTGTGATTTTGATTCACTCTCTTCTCACAGGTCCCTCAAGATGGCAATGTTCTGATACCAATCTGTAGGAGAAAAAGAAAATACAGACAGAGAAAGAAAAGAACAAATGAACTGGGTTAAGTTACTGCTTTATTGATACCGACTGCCAGATTTATACATGAATTCATAATTGAAAATGCTAATGAAAAGGCGTAAAATAAGCTAACATTATCTCCAACAACTATAGCCTAAAAAACTAGCAACTGAAAATAATTCAAATTTCTGCAACATTGCAGCCTTATTTATCTGAACCTACTCCTCCTTTTCAGCTGCAGCAGTGAGTAACTAATCTCCAGCTTTTGAGGCACTACTTTCAACACATCCAAATTGTTAATCATTGTCAATGTAGGACTAGCTAAGAAAAATGAACTGATGCTTGCTGAATGTATTTGTAGTTGAAATCGTCAGTAGTCTTTCTTAATGTCCTGGCCTCGGAAAATACAAAACATGTTTTATTTCGTTCCTATTTTCTGTAAAATAGCTACTTGTTGTCAAAGTGGCATTGTCAGCATAATTAATTTGAGTCAGTGCTATTACTGCAGTTAAGCATGATATATCCCCTGTATCAACTCCGAGGCCAAGCATCAACCGCAAAAGAGCAAGTGCTCCAGCTATTGCACCTCCTAATGATATGACCAATCAGCATCCAGCAAACGGTATGTCCATATCATCCGGCTATCATTTCTTATCATCAGTGGTGACGAGGAATGGCCAATTATGTCACTGAAGGATTTCGTCTCCTCTTGTAGCTCCTACTGAACAAAAAGCCATGGGGTGCTCTACTAATTCTCCTCCTCATAAATTCCCTATTTCTCCTTCTGAGAAAGGATCATATCCTCCCATATCTGAACCTTCAATCTCATTTCAGAGGGATCACACCTAAAAGATAATATGAAAGAAAGCACTCCATCATCCTATGAAGTTTATCCTCCTGTTTCAACTGAACAAGGTTCTGTATCTTGCCTGAGAAATGTCAGTTGATATATTAATTATGATTATGACACTAACCAGAATTCAGTCAAGAATTAATGAAGGCCCTTTGATCCCTCTATCTCCTTTTCACTCAAAATCATATATTCATATCCAAAGACTAACCTTAGGCACTGCTTCATTCACCGCTAATTTCAGGTTTGTGATCATTCTAGTTATCCTCAGTTAACTCCCCCTTCGCCTCTCTGAAAGCAAAATGAATAGCAAAGAGAAAAAAGTGGTGCATGATAACTCGTAATTTACAGGATCATCAGTACCACCATTGGTTGTGCCTTCAACTTCTCCAGAAAGCCACGATTCTCCTGCAATCTCACCGTCTTCAAGTGCTTCATCAAGACCAATTAAAAGTAAGAGTTTGCTATATATTTCCTTTTCATGCAATCCATAGTCAAGGCATTAAGCATATATTTTATTTTCATTGATGATGCTTATCTTTGTATCATCTTTGCCATTGCAAGAACCATTTGTTTCCCCTAAAATGTCTCCTTCTGGATCTTCACCATGGCATCCGAAGATACCACATCCATTTCAAGCACTGCCACCTCCACCTCCTAATGAAGGTATCTGTTATCTGCCTCTGGTTTCTCCTCTAAATGATATAGGTTTATTGTGCACAAGTTGCCAAAGCTTGCCTCAATGACTCCTTGCAGATTGCACATCATTGGCTTGTGCGGAGCCTTTCACAAATGGTCCACCGAAAGCACCTTGTGTGTGTGTCTTGCCTATGCGAATTGAACTACGCCTTAGTTTAGCACTATACACCTTCTTCCCTTTGGTTTCGGAGCTGGCTACAGAAATATCTGTTGGGTTATTTTTGGATCCAATTCAAGTTCGTATTATGGGAGCAAATTCAGCCAGCCAGTATCCAGAAAAGACCATTGTCCTTATTGATTTGGTACCCCTTGGAGAAAAATTTGATAACACTACTGCATTTCTGACATCGCAAAGATTCTGGCGCAAAGAAGTTATAAAAGCTTCGCTTTTTGGTGATTATGATATATTATATGTGCAATATCCAGGTATAGAATCATCCCTAATGCCGTTGTGTCATCCTGATGCCACATGCTATGTCCCGAGTAACTAATAGAATTGTCATTTGTACAGGTCTTCCTCCCTCTCCACCTTCTGCAGCTTCAGACGCTGATACCATAGGTAGCCAACCATATCCTGGTGATAATAATGGAAGGACCATACAGCCCCTTGGAGTTGATGTGAGGGGGAAACAGCACAAAAGTGGGCCAAATCGGAGTGTCATAGCACTAATTGTATTGTCAGCCTCTGTTGCAGTTATTTTATGCTGTGCCGTTGCATGGGTTTTTCTTTTCAGACATAGAGATCACGGGTATCAGTCAGAACCAACTCCACTAACTACATTACCATCCTTTGCAAAGTCATCAGGTGAAATCCTTCTCTTTACATGTAAATGATCTACTGCAATCTGGTTTGCCTGGTGTTGTATTTTCTGTATAAGTTTCCTTCATTCATGTGAAAAAGAAATTCAAACAGTAAAATTCAGAAGCCTTGTCTTTCCTTGTTATCATGCCTTTGTAGCACGCCAGGTCATGTTGGAGTTTTGAATATGCTAAATGTTGGGCAACTTGGTTACTTTTACTTCTTATCCTGAGCATACAGTGAAATGAAATGTCCTAGATTATGATATGGAATATAGGTAAAGTTGATTGGTTTCTTGCATAATCTCATTCTATATCTTCTGACTGGAATATCTTAAAGTATCAGCTCTTAATTGGTGCATTCTGAACCTTTAAGCTTCACCAATTTATAATGTGAACGAAGCATATTACGTGAGTATTAGTATACATCTAAATGTGGACAAATATGTGATTCTCATGAGTATTATGTAATAAAAACCTTCAGATTTATTTCCTGATTTCACGCATTCTGTAGGGATTGCAGCCTCCATGATTGGGAGTAGGTCGAACTCTCCCTCATTATCCTTTAGTTCTAATTTTGCTGCATATACTGGTTCAGCTAGAACATTCAGTTCAAATGAAATTGAGAGAGCAACTGACAGCTTCAATGAAGCAAGAGTACTAGGTGAAGGGGGATTTGGTCGTGTTTATAGTGGTGTGCTTGATGATGGGATGAAAGTTGCAGTGAAAGTCCTCAAGAGAGATGACCAACAGGGTGGTCGTGAATTTTTGGCTGAAGTGGAGATGCTTAGCCGCCTCCATCATAGAAACTTGGTCAAGTTGATAGGCATATGTCTTGAGGAGCGCAGTCGCTGTTTACTTTATGAGCTCATCCCAAATGGCAGCGTGGAATCTCACCTTCACGGTAATATTCAATTTAATCCCTCCTAAATTTTGGGGTTGATGCCATGTGCATTTAGATTTCATACTGGCTAAAAACCTGACTTTCAGGTGTTGACAAGGAAATTTCTCCACTTGATTGGAATGCCCGAATGAAAATAGCACTTGGTGCTGCCCGAGGCCTGGCCTATTTACATGAAGATTCCAGTCCCCGTGTCATACACAGGGATTTTAAGTCTAGTAACATCTTATTGGAAGATGATTTCACCCCAAAAGTGTCTGATTTTGGTTTGGCTAGAGCTGCATTAGATGAAGGAAACAGACACATATCCACTCGAGTGATGGGAACTTTCGGGTAAAATATTCATCTGACTTAAGATTTGTATTTTCATTACTCCAGCCTTCTATGCCTCACAAAGGCCCAAATCATTGAACAGATCAGCTGCTTCATGCTGGTCTGCTTGCCTGGAGTATATTGTTTCTCTTTCTGAATAGTTTTACTCGATATGTGTTAATACATAGTTGACGGCTCATCCTTAATCAATTGAAATTGACTACCCATAACAAAACCTCTTCTCATCATCTTAACATTTTATTCCTTTGTTGTACAGTTCTGACTTTGCTATTTTACCAGGTACGTAGCTCCAGAATATGCTATGACAGGTCATCTCCTTGTAAAGAGTGATGTTTACAGCTATGGTGTTGTCCTGCTTGAGCTGCTAACTGGAAAAAAGCCAGTGGATATGTCCCATCCGCCAGGCCAAGAGAATCTAGTGGCTTGGGCACGGCCACTCCTAACAAGTGAAGAAGGCCTGGAGTTGATTGTGGATCGTACTTTGGGGCCTGATTTCCCTTTTGATGACATCTTAAAAGTAGCTGCTATTGCGTCAATGTGTGTTCAACCAGAGGTATCGCACAGACCTTTCATGGGTGAGGTTTTCCAGGCCTTGAAGCTGGTATGTAACGAATGCGAACTGACAAAAGACATCGAGTCTCGAAGTTATAGCCGAGATGGTCTGTCTATTGACATGGATGCTAGAATTAGTACAGCTTCAAGCCAAATGTTGAACCCTGTACGACCTCAATCCCCGGTCTCTAACTCGGACAGTGAGCTGGATGTTGAGAGGGGACTTTCAGTGTCAGATTTATTGAGTCCATTAGCAACTTATAGGAAGCAAGAATCTGGTTCATTTAGGAGGTACTCTAGCTCAGGTCCTCTCAGAAAAGGAAAAACCAGGAGGCTGTGGCAGAAAATGAGAACATTATCCGGAGGTAGTGTGAGCGAGCATGGCATGATGTTTGGGTTACGGCCTGGATCCCACTAATCATTCTTGAAGTTTTCCATCTTTGGTTTTGATAATTTTTGCTGCGAAATGTCAATTCTCACCATCCATACCGGATATAGTAGATTGAGCATGGAATTGTACAGCACCTTCTTGACCAAGAATAGAATGAGGAAGCAAACACCAGCATACTCAAATTGTTCTGAATGCTGCGTTATCCCCGAGTATGATAAGCCCTCCGTTAAAAGCTGGAAAGAACTGTGTGCGACAAGATATGTGAATAGGGATTTCATCTGATGTAAGAAGATTGTATTTATTAAAACCTGCTTATTGTTCATAAAGAAATTGTTCAAATTTGTTTTAGTTTGTTCACCAGAAAAAATGTCATTTTGGTTAAAGAAAAATTTGTTAAAAAAGGTTAAACGCAATGTTATAATCTGAGTAACTAATGGAACTGAATTGAATTGAAATGATACACTCTCAAGAACAATACAGAATTTGGGGCAATTTCTTTATTAATCAACAATCGAATTACAAGGGAAGTACAACTCAGAATTGACAATTAGCTGTAACTGCCATCGATGAACTGACCTGGAAGAAGAAGAATTACAGAAGAGAACGAGAGAAGTAGAAGAAGAAGCTAAAGGTGAAGAAGAATAAGGGAGAAAGGTAGTTAGTACTGGAATTTCTGTTATCCCTTTCTCTCTACTTGTCAACTTATATTGGCCCACGTGACAAATCTTAGCCAGTCATCAATTAATGATCAGTCAATTTGAGCCATCCATCGCTTATTAAATCTGAGCCCTTTATGGTCTCTAATTGTGACCCTTCATTCCTTAGTCCTAACTAAGTCAACTAACTGAGGATCATAGTCATTACATACCCTACCCTCTCCCTTACAAATCAGACTTGTCCTCAAGGTTGGGAATCAAAATTAGCAAACTTGGATTTGAGGAATGCATAGTCTTCACATATGGCATCTTCATGGGGAGGTTAGACCATTGAACTAGGACACACACAAGAACAACATTTTCTTGTTTAACCATTTGTCTCTGAAGAATCTGAGCTGGCTTACCAAGAAACTAGCCATTCGGACCTGTGACTGGAAGATCAGTCTAAACAAGCACAACATTACCCACTTTCTTCTTCAAAAGAGACACATGAAAGACAGGGTGGGCTTTGAACTGAGGAGGTAGGTCAAGCCTGTACGCCACTGAACCAACTCTATGAAGTACTTTGTAAGGCCCATAGTATTTACAGCTAAGCTTGAGATTCTTTCTGAGAGCAATAGAAGCCTGTATAAAAGGTTTTAGTTTAAGAAATACCTAGTAACCCACTTGAAATTCCCTCTCAGTTCTGTGTCTATCTGTAAATAACTTCATCCTCTCCTGAGCCTTAGACAAATTGTTGCTGACCAATTGATGCATCTATTGCCTTCTTATTACTAACTCTTCAGTTGTAGGCACATACGTATCACCAAGGGTCCTAAAGACAATTGAGGAGGGGTGTACCCATAAAGAGCCTCAAAGGGGGTATAGTGAAGACTAGTATGGAAATTGGTGTTATACCACCACTCAGAAAAGGAAAGCTACTGCTTCTAATGGACTAGCCTGTGAGAAGTCATAGACCTTAGGTAATTCTGAATACATCTGTTCACTCATTCTGTTTGACCATCAGTTTGTGGAGGTAAGCAAAACTGAAGTGCAAATGAGTGCCTAGGAGTTTGAAAAGGTCCTGCCAGAAGTTGCTCAGGAATATGGGATCTCTATCATAGACAATAGACTCAGGTAGACCATGAAGAATGTGGATTTTCTTCAAAAACTTAGTAGCAACTACACTGGCATTAAATGGATGAGCCATACTGATGAAATGAGAAAATTTAGATTTTCTATCTACTATAACCAAGATCACATCTTTACCTTGTGATTTAGGCAACCCTTCAATGAAATCCATGCTAATATGTCTGTAGTTGGTCAGTGATGGGAAAAGGTTGTAAAAGTTCAGGGTAAGGTAAGTTCTTATCCTTGCATTTTTGACAGATATCACAAGCAGTAATATATTGAATCACCTGCTGCTTCATTTGTGGCCAGTAGAAAACTTGAGATAGCCTCTTGTACCAAGCTGACTTGAGTGGCCTCCTAGAGGAGAATCATAAAATGTAGTAATAAAATTGCTGTCTGAGTGTACCAGAAGAGCCCACATTCACCTTTCCGTTTCTCCTTAATATCCCAGATGCAAAATGATAAAGCTTTTGGACCCATATTATCAATTGTTAACTCAGTAGTTAATGCCTGGACTTGAGAATCCTCAGTATAGCTCTCAAGAATATCTCCCATCCACTTAGGAACCACAACTATAATTCCTTGTAAAGAAGTTGTCTGCACCTCAACTGTTGACAATTCATCCTCATTTGGCTTTGATAGTGCATCAACTACTCTATTTTCAGTTTCTCTCTTAAATTGCACTTCATAATCTAGGCCTAGGAGTTTGGCTAACCCTTTCGCCAGATTGGAATAGTTACCTTTTGTTCTAGCAAGTACTTAAGGCTGAAGTGATCAGTTCTCACAACAAAGTGCCCATACTATAAGTAATGTCTCCACCTGTCTATGGAATTCAACAAGTACATGTACTCTTTCTCATATATATACATGCCCCTATGCTTTGGTGCAATCAACTTACTGATATATGTCAAAGGTCTACCCTTTTGCAACAAAACAGCTCCTATACCAGAGTAACTTGCGTCAGTTTCCACTATGAAATGTTGAGTATAGTCAGGTAAGGCTAACAATGGGTGCTTGACATAGCTTTATTTTGAGTTTCAAAGTCTTGGTCAACCTCTTATGTCAGCATAAAATCATTTCTTTTAAGCAAGTTACTTAAGGGTTTCAAATGATTCGATATTGATAAACATACTTCCAGTAACCTGTAATACCTAAAATTCCTCTTATATCCTAAGAGAGGTAGCTCCAGGCTAATCCATCATAGCTTGTATTTTACTAAGGTCAGTTAAAACCCCTTTAGCAGTAATTACATGACCCAAGTACTCCACCTTAGGTTAGCCAAATGAACACTTAGACTCCTTCACATACAATGTATTATTGTGCATCACTTTTAAAGACAGTTTCCATATGGTAAATATGATCCTCCAAAGACTTGCTATAGACCAATATATCATAAAAAATCTAGGACAAATTTCCTGAGATAAACTTGAACAACTTGATTCATCAAAAGCTTGAAATGTAGCAGGAGCATTTGTGAGCCCAACATGCATCACTTTGAATTCATAGCGGCCCATGTGTTGTTTTAAACACATCTTCTAATTTCATCCTGATCTGGTGATACCCAGATCTCATATCAATCTTAGAAAAGACCTGAAATCCTTGAAATTCATCCAAAAGGTCATCTATGATAGGAATTGGATATTTGTCTTTGATAGTGATTACATTTTACCCTATATAGTCCACATAAGATCTCTATGTACCATTTTTACTTTTTAACTAATAATGCAGGAGAAGAAAAAGGTGATTGATTGTGTTGAATAATTCCATTATTTAACATCTCAGCTACATGTCTTTCTAGCTCCTCTTTCTGATGATAATCGTACCTTTAGGGTCTTAGACTTACTGGTAGGGCCTCAGTCTTCAATGGAATAGCATGATCAAGATTCCTCTTAGGAGGAAGAGTCTTAGGCTCAACAAACAACATCTTATACCAGCCAAGTATCTCTGAATGGATATTTCCACTACCTACCGGATCATGAACCTTATCACCTTGTTCATGGAAGTAGTTGATATCATATTGAGTTGACCCTCCTCAGGAATAGCATGTAGTACCACCTTGTTATTCTTTCTACCAATGGTCACACAATGTTTTTCATGATCAAATTTGGTTGAATTGAATTTCTTCATCCGAACATTGCCAAGGAAAATTTCAAACAAGATACAAGGATTAAATCCTGTTTAAAGCATTTGCGACGCATCTTCCATTTGAATCCAAAACAAATAGAACTACAGTACACGTAATTTCCATCTACAACAATCAGTCTGATAGGGTGATAGTACACAAGATGATGACCTATTTCCCTCATATTTTGTTCATCTATGAAACTATGAATAGCACCAGAATCCACCAATACAGTCAAATTCCTATTATTGTTGATACCCCTTACTATAATTGCACTCACTCCTAGATTCTTTCCATACAAACCAGTCAAACAAATAGCTTCTTAGATTTCTACTTCAAGTTCTCCTTTAATTTTTATTTCAGGATTATCCATCAAAACTGAAGGTATGTCTTCCACCTTTCCAACCATACATTGTAACAGTCATCTTATATTGATGCCAGGGCCAAACTTCTCCCCACATTTAAAACAAAGTTGGTTCTTATTTTTTAATTCATAAACTTTATGACTCAGTCTAAAGACATTATAGAGGTATATAATTCACCTTATTCCCACTGGTAGAATGAGAACTGGTGGAAGATCTAAACACTGGTTTGTTCCTCTTATGAGCAACTTCAATTGCCTTTTCCTGCATCCTGG
>JBDJHY010000102.1:8300353-8310714 GCA_039654485.1 Withania somnifera | reverse complement strand
GTCCAATAAATATGTGGATAAATAGGCATTATCACGTCATCCGCTTTCACATTCTCACTAGCATTATCCGTGACAATTTGTACAACATTTTGTGGTTCAATATGCTCAGTTGTCTCCTCAAATAACTTGTACATTTTTGTTGCATTGGTTGATTCATTGTTAGCATCAACCGAACAAAGAAACACACTACCAATCGGGGAGTTCACCAAAATATTGATGATCATCTTTCCATTCCGTGCCGTCCACTTGTCCGTCATAATGGAACAACCAAACTTTGTCTGTTGCACTGTATGCTTCTCCACTGTTTCATCTACTTTCTTCACCTCTTTTTTGAGTTCCTTAACTCTAACTTCATGGTATGTAGAAGACTTCATTCCCAAGTCATATTGTCCTATAGCCTCAATGAATCTACCAAAAGAGCCATAGTTGACACAATTAAAAGAAAGTCCGGCATCATATATCCATGATGCAAAAGCATTAACCGCATGCTCCCTTAAAAAAATTTTGGTATTGGGGTCACCAAATACTTGTTTTGGTTTTGATTGAACAAAAAAATCAATAGGACCTTTAGTCACATTACGTGATGAGGTCACATTACCATAGAAAGACATTCTGTGAGTTTTAGAGGGAGGCATCATCTCATTATATTCATTCATATCATTATCACCTTCACCATCTTCATCAACGACGTCAACTACCCGTGGTTCATATCTTTGATTTTTTGGATTCGTTATGGCTTTATTTTGGACATATGACGGAATCTTTTGTCGGTCCTTGCATACCATAATTTCCTCTGATATCTTTCTTTTTGCTAGTTCTGGATGACATTTGAAATAGCTAAAATAAATAAAGATTGTCTTATTAGTTATTACTTATTACATAATAATATATAATATTATAATTATATTATTATATTACTATATAAATGAAACAAAAAAAAATAGCTTCCAACTGGAAGAAGTGAAAGAACAAAAAAAAACAGAGATTGGTCGTCGGAAGAAAAAAAACAGATTAGCCTATCCCAAAAAAAAAAAAAGAGCAACACTGCCAATTGGAAGAAGTAAAAAAACAAAGAACAAGAAAAAAAAAGAAGAAAGAAAGAAGTCGCGTCGTCTGTCGCCGGAAAAGAAAAAGATGAAAAAAAATTAAATAGAAGACTTACCCAAAAAAATGGTCGCCTCAAAGAATGGTCGCCGGAAGATCTTTCGCCTAAAAAGCCGTTGCCTGAAGAAATGGTTGCCGAAAATGGTGCCATAACAGGTTTGCAATTATTTGGTAACTGTTGTTAGTTTGAAACTCCCAAAATAATTTTTTTGGGTTTTAAAACCGTAGTTTCCACCATTTTTTAAAAAAAATGAAAAGGCGTCGCCTCGTCTCCTTTGTGTCGCCATTTCATTCTCGCCACGCCACAGTCTTCAAAGGTGACACTGCCTTGCCTCGCCCACCATGTCGCCAAAGGCGAATGGCGAGCATCTTTCATAACACTGTTACCAAGTAAGAAATCATTAACATATTAAGTAAAATAGCCTTGTTCTCCTTTATAGAGTACTATTCAGAAGCACACCTTCTAACTGGATTTGGGTGTAATATAAAGCTTTGGATGGTTTTTCTAGCCGAGTAATTACTTGGTGGCATGAAATCGGATGTAATTGAGAGGGAGCAATTGCACTTAAATTCTCAAGGTGGTCTGGTAAACACATCGTGTAATTACTAGATGATTTTTTCAAATTCTCTAATATTTCTATTTCTCAAATATATATTATATTATGACTTCCCATTCAAAAATACGTAGAATACTTGTTAAAAGAAATTCCAAAAAACTTTGAATTGTTTGTTTAGTCAAGTTATTACTTGGTCCGCATGAAATTGGGACGATTTTTCAAATTCATTTAGCCCATTTATTACTATAAAATTCGATGATTTTTCAAATTCCCTTACATCTCTTTTTTTCAAATATCTTATGGCTTTCATTTCAAATATGAGTGGATACTAGTTAAAACCAATGTCGAATTACACTAGCTTTTTTTCTTATTGAAGTACAAATATTTAATAAAGAAAACTAATTTATAAACTCATACATAATCATCTGTTTTTTTATGACCATGGTATCCGTGCCAGCTTTTACGTACCTCGACTAAATTCACAGGATACCTACCTCCTCCCATCAGCAACAAATATCAGGTAACTCTATCCACCTAGGCATAGATGAAAAAAATCACCTAGTATTTTTTGTCTCCTTTGGGATTTGAAGCTGAGACCTTAAAGTTCGTGGTTCTTTAACCCACCGCATTGACCACTAGGTCATACGCTTGGGTGCACATACTCATCTATTATTTAAAAATTGGCAAACTTAAGTATCTCATTATATTCACGTGACTGGCATGAGAGGGAAGATACCAATTACTATTTACGATATTGGTTATCAATTTATGATTATTAAATATAATCTTTTAAAATATATATTTTAAACACCTACTAATAAATAGAACTTAATGCTTCTTATATGCAGATATACCAGTAACTACACCAGACCCAATTACAAGGTGTCCCCGCAAACAAACCCTTCAAGAAAATGCAGGTATTGTATTATTCCTGTTCCTCACTACACAGCAGATAGAGAAAACGATGAAACAGCAAGGATACAAAGTGCACTTCATAAAATTCTTTGGGTAAGAGCATTATCAACTCAGCAGGCAACACCAAGGAAACCAAATACAACATTGTATCAAGAGCCACAGAGCTCATAGTCAATTTAGTTTGTCTGCAAACATTCGTGCAAGTTCAGTATTTTTTTCAGTGTTAAAGCAGTTTTTACCTCTCCTGGATGTATTATGGTTTTATGCTTCTTCACAAATGGCGAACAGGCCTCCTCGTTGAACTAGAACCAAGCCATTAAAAAAACAGCCGTTATGATTGATTTGCAGTAAAGACAAAATCGTATTAAAATGTGAAACATACATACATTCGTAATGTGATTTTCTGCAGCAACCCTGGGCTTAACCACATCACAATTGGCGATGATCAAAGTATTAGGCACTGACTTATCTGTCTGGAACGATAGAGTTTAAAGATCAAAAAAGTATGAGTCTAATTATAGAATCCAAGAACTCAACTCATTTACTGTACATGCCATGAAAAACTAATTATCATATTTGTCAACACTTGCCTGTAGGAAAGCAAACTATAAAAATGACATTATTCGAAAATATCAATATCAATAAATCCAATAATAATGATGATAATAGACATAAATAATAATGATAGAAACTCTAGCCATCTGTAGTAGGAGGGCCTGGACAGCCCACAAAACTGCCCAAAAGTGGCACTTAAACAGCCTCAACCCCTACTGTAGCGGGCAGGATCTGGCTCAGACGCAAGAGGAACTAGAACCAGTAATCACATCCCAAACTCCATAAGTCCTAACCAGTGTTATCAAAAGCGAAAAGCGCAAAACAAGCTTTAAGATCTATTGGGGCTTAAAGCACAAATCGCAAATAAAAGTGTGGGCTTCAATGAAGAAAGGTGCAAAGGGAGCATAAATACACATATTTATGATTAGCCCAATACTAATAGTTATAAGCATGAATGACAAATATATTTACAAAGAAATGAAAAACAATTATGATAAAGTAAAATGTCAATTGTTTATTAGTGTCGCCTCTTCAGAAGCGACTCATTGATTTGATGACAACTGTAAAGGGCACATAAAGCAACGCGAAGCACTCAATACGTTTTGAGCCTCCCTTTAGGGATTAAGCGCGTCTTTGATGACACTGGTCCTAACAGCTCAGGACTGGTCAGAGACTCTGGCTGCAGCAGGCCAAAGGTACCTCCTAACTCCTCAAGTGAAGAAGTGATTTTCAGGTTGCTACTTCAAATTTGAACCCTTTGCTATTATATCTCTAAAGTTAAAGGTCACAAGCAACAATACAGAAATAGTTGCTTGTTAAAAAAGACGTTATAAAACAAACAACTTAGTTACTACTAAAACCTATAAATTTCTACGTGTTCACAAATCAAGCAATTAACATCAAATTGAATAATCGAAGTTGATATTCTTATAAAATATATGGATGAATATTCGGCCCATATATGCTCTCACTTTACTGCTTTTAAGAATGAAAGTATTCATTTGTTTTAGTAATATTAGCGAAAATGTAAAGTGAGAAATAAAGCCTTAAAAAACTGAGCAGCCAAACCACCCAAAGCAGAGATCTAGATCTCAAATATGCACTCAATTTCAAAAAGAAAATTAGAACTGTGACACCATCACAAAGTAAAGTTGTCTTGAAGAATCAATCTTTTCTTGTTCTCTTATTTGCAATTACTTTATTTTTTATACTATAAACACAACCAATACTTTATGGAATGTTAGGTCAGTATAACTAATATAGGATAAAACAGAAGAAACTTTAAAAAATGATCAACTAGACCAATGCAAGCAGGCCTCTATAATTGTTATGGGTCGTGCTGGAAAGGAAGCTATTTGAGTCAATAAGGTAATAGAGACTACCATGTGAAAATAGAGAACTTCTCAATGCACAAGAGTTACTCCTTAATTATTATTTTTTTCTGAAAATTTAAAAAAAAAAATTAATAGATAAATGCTATCAAAATTATTCATAGAGTTACTCCTTCATTAATCGATTAATCTATTAATAGAGTTACTCCTTAATTAATCAACATCAATTATCTGCGATATATTGGGCAGAAGATACCCTTGGACAGTGTATCAAAAAGAATTAATCGATTAATTAAATGGTGGAAGTTCCAAGGCTGGATTAGAGAGCACTGAGCTATGGTGTTACCAAGAGGATCAAGATAAGTTTCCCATAAGATGGCTGAAACAGGATTATTCTGAATGGCGTGCACAACTATCTCGCATTGGCTCATCATACTATAGAAAGTTTTACAATAGCACTTTCTGCCTAAGTTAGAGAACTATGATATCAAGAAAAATATGTTAGAGAACCCATTAAGAAAAATGTGAGACTTGTATATATCTATTCCTAAAGATGATTGCAGAAACAAAATTAACAATACACATGATTAAGCAAACAAGTAGAGGCAGTGGAGCAACCATACAACACAAGATACCAAAAAGTATACAATGGAAGTGTAAAAACAAAAATACTAAGAAAGAAAATTATGGGGGTATGCTTCAGGAGGATACAAGGAAGAAAGATATTTTCCAAGAGTATTTTTATACCTAAAGCTCATGGATTTTATTTCCACCTGTACTGTGGAACTGCAAATTCTTAGTAGGGGTGATAACTAAGTACCAACCCAGAGCCACAAGAAATAACCTAAGACCACAATAAGTCATGTTTCTAAGCCTATTCCTCATATGATCTACCAAATCTCAGACAAGATCTTTCCTTCTTATGATACTCGAACCAACCACCTTAAGGTCAGAGATATAGGTGTTCTCCACTTGAGCTACCCTCTCTTGTCAAAATCAGACAAGATCTTATCAAAACCTTTCCACTCAATCTAAAGAAACCAAAAGAACTCCCACGAATCTACACATGAGAATATCAAGAGTAAATTATTGATATTAACTTTATAATAAAAGAGATCCTATTAGAAGGGGGAGAGTAGGTGTCCTCAAGCCCAAAACGAAATGGAAAAGAAAGAGACATAAATCACCTACACAAAGATTACCTTTTTTCAGTAAGGAAAGAGCATACTTCTACAAAATCTTGGTGATGGGTAAATCTTTTGGGATATCAATGTAAAATACACAGGAAATACTGAAAAATATCAACCAGAAGACAATAATCATGTGCAATGCAAGCTTGCCTGCTGGCGGTTTTTCAAAGAACCCTGCTCAACTATTGGACCCCACCTGTTTCCAACGACATAACAATTAATATGACTGATCAATTTTTAGACCAAACAACTTGATAAAGACCAACATCACAATGAGACGGCAACACCAATTTTCAATTGTCAATAAAAACCGGATCGTCATCCACTACATTAAACATATAAATGCAAAAAAAGAACTATCAAACAGGAATAATAGCAACACATCTCTCTCACAAACACAAAAAAAAAAAAAAAAATCGCATACCATATACAAGACAACCAGTTACTCATTTTAGTATCAGGTTTAAACAACATGACCAGAAAATAATAAACCATGAAACCAACTAGCTCACAAATAGAAAGGATATCCCGTATATGGTGTTTAACCATGTGCAAGATGCATATACTCTATATATACACAGTATTTGACCACTATGTGCAAGTATAGATACAATATATTCATAAATACATAAACATGTGTCCTACTTATCTATCATTCAGATCATACCTCCATAACAAAACAGTCAGCCGGATGGTTAGTATTCAGATCTTTTTTTTCGTTTCATTTGGGAAAAGAAGAACCTTGGTTTGAAGGATACAAATTCTTTTTTTATAACACACCTTGGCTATTCCACCAACTGCTACCTCGAATTCAAATATTGGTTAAAGGGTTGCAAAATTCTCACAAAGAGATTTTCAGACTAAGGAGGAAAGGGAACAATAAGGCCTTTATAATGCATATGAAAAGAATGAGGTGTTTCAAAAAGAATTGTCAAAGGCCAGGAGCACATCAATGGACCAGGACCTTAAAGACTATGACATCCTAACATGAATCAGATAGGGTACAAAAAGCATTAAAGACCACAAATAAAAGCAAGAGAACCCGTATCTCTTCCAAAATTCAATGATTCTACTTATGAAGATTGGGCATACAACGAACACATGCAGGGTCATAATGTGGTCAATCCAGAGAAGCAAGCTTAATATACATACAAATAATATAAGTAGATAATCGCTTTCGTGAGATAAACTACCTGACAAGAAATCAAAAATAAAAATGAATTTTCATCTTCATCAATATAACTTGGTTCAGCATAATAAAACTATATATTGCAAATGAAGAAAGAAACTCATAATACAGCGAAGGATTTTTAGACTTCCACATCAGATAATCCTCACCATACTTGCTACTCCTCTCCCCATCTTCACTACTTGATCCCCTAAGAGCCTAGTTTCCTTTTATCTTCATTGCATCTTACAGCACTTTTGGTAAATATCATGTTGGTTTGTAGATTGATCAAATCTTTAAAACAAAAAGAAGCAAGAACAGCAAAAGTTTTAATGGCTCAAAATGGATATACATCACCACAGAACCTTAAGTTAAAAAGACCAAAAAAGATAGTATAGCAGTTGTGATTATTTCATGCTCTTGAGTCCTTGCAGAATGCAATGACTTCCTAGTATGATGTGAGAAATATTTGGGGAAGTATGATATAGATACATAAGTGAGATGAAGATATTATAAGAACCTGATTGAATTGGCTTATTTTAAGTGTTCTTAAGCCAAAATAGCTTTCAAGCACTTCTATAGTGTTTGGTTAAATTAAAAAAGAGTTTATAAGCACAAGCTAAAAAGGTAAAAATAAGCTAAAAGACACAATTAGAATGCCTAACCTATAGCTTTTCGCTTATAAGTCAAAAGCTATAAGCCAATCCAAACACCCACTAAAGCCTTCAAAGGAAATACTTTGCACGAGACAAAAGTATTTCGTGATTTAATAACATCAAAGCGACCTCCATTCGCCCTAAATTGACCATTTACCATATATGATTTAACGGTCTTTGTGCCTTTTTTAAGCATTCATTAACTGTTTTTCATGTTTTCATTAACTTATTTTTATGAAATTTACAAACTAAAGATAACACGAGAATAATGGTTAACACCTTACCAATATTGAAACATAATACGAATTTTAAAGGAAAAAGGGGAAAATGAACTTCATTTGACAGTGTAACTTCTAATTGGTTCAAATAAAACAACTAGAGGAGTGTAATTGGCAAAAAATAAAATTCTCCCCCTTTATGTGGCAATGTGTAACTAAGCTTCATATGTGACATTTATGTGGAGAAAAAAACCTGTCATTTGAAAATTTAAAAAGTTAAATTGTAAAGTAAATTTTTTTCATATATAGAAAGATGTCATTCAAAAAAGATTAGATTAATAGAGAAAGAGCGTCACATAAATGGAACAATTGGGGTATTCGTTAATACTTATGCAAAGTTGTTGCGGCATCCACTAATGCAACCATTTAGAAAACCTTAGGGTTTTCTTCTTGATACTTCCAACGTGAAGCCTTGCATGGTAAAGGAAAAGAAAAAGAGGAAAAAAAAGTGAAGCCTCAAAAATATTTTTGACAGTATGGAAAGAAAGAAGGTTAAATACCCATGGAATGAGTTCTCTTGCTAGATACATCAAAACCATAGAACTATTGGAAAATGATATGAATTTGAAAGTCCATGGTCAAAATAAAACAAGCAAACACATCCAAATGAAGCTAAAAATTGAATCTACTCATAGAAACAAAAGATTGAATTCTTTAGAAAGATCTGACAAAAATATTTAAAAAACAGCCCTTGAGCCCTAAACCGACCAACCAACCAATGGAAAAACAAAAAATAAACGTATAACAATCCATATATCAAAGAAAAAGGAACTAAGATCAAAAGATAAAATGCAGATGATAACATATCAAGAAGAAAATCAATATATGATCAAGGGTTTATAAATCATAACGTCAGTTTAGAAGAAGAAAATGCCATTAGCAAATAAAGAATGAAAAGAGAGAGTGTACATCTAGATAGACAACATGAGAGAGTGATTGGGTGAGAAACATTATCAGTAAAATGATAGAATCAAGCACAACAAAGAACCTGAAATTACTTGCAAATGCACAAATGATGAGAGAGGAGGATGGGTGAGGCTAAAAGGAAAAAGAGATGCATCAATAAGGGTTTCACCGTGTAAAATTAGTGGACGATTTTACCCTACATGAGGAGTCAATACATTAATGAATTGCAAAAACTTCCAAAAAGTGAGCAGTTCAACTAAGAATTAAGTGGATTAACTCCAGAGTTAAAATAAGTAAAATAGTCATTAAACTCTAGTAAACAGGAGATTGCATTTTCACATTTCTGTAGGAAATAATGTCTAGCAATCTACACTATTACCCTATTTTACAATTTTGTAGTAGTTGTTGCCTCAAAATCCATTGCATCTTATGAAACCAGATATAAATAACCTTTATCAGTAATTTCATTGTTTTAAACCCCACCCCATGAAAAAATTGAAGCTCTTTCTACATACATATAGAGGTATGTTAAAGCCAATTCAGTGAAATCAGTAGGCCAAAACTCAACAGGGAATCTGAAACAGCACAACGATCTACCAAGTTAGCCGCTATATCTCCTAGACCATAGCATTAGCAATGCATAGCAAAAAAGATGTAGCACCACATAGTTCTGATCCACTGAAATCAGCAGACCAAAACTCAACAGGGAATCTGAAACAGCACAATGATCTACCAAGTTAGCCGCTATATCTCCTAGACCATAGCATTAGCAATGCATAGCAAAAGAGATGTAGCAAGACATAGTTCTGAACCGAGAAAGTGGTTCAAATAATTGAAAAATGGGGCACCAAAAACAGAATCCAGCTTCTGCCCCAATCCAGAAACATCCCTCAATTATGTTCATACAGTCAACCTCTAGTGTGAACACTTCAGTAGAGAGTGGCGCATGTATTTCGGTATATAGAGGCCTATTTATTTTTCAATGAATAGGGGATAGTTCTATTGAAGAAACTTCCCAGCAAAAAAGGAGATGTTGACCGAGGATAATTACGAAGCGTTACTAAAGTGACTGTATTGAATTAAGGAAATCCAACATAGGTCTTCATTATTTTAAATAATAAAAAGGAAATCGAATATAGAATCTGTCATATAGATAATTTACTCAGACATGTTAATATCCATATTACTCCTCTACTAAATTTTACTTAATCAACAAAAGCAAAACTGCCTACTATCCACTACAGATGGCGGTTCAACAGCGGCCTAGGCAGTGGTATTGAGGGCTATCGCTTTGTAGCTTAAAGCAATGAAGCAATATGACGTGAAAGGTTAAAGCAAAATCGCTTTGCTTTAGAGGAGTTCGTTTCAAACAATGACGCTCAAAGTGTTCCCAATTTGAAATGATCGATTTTTTTAATCTCATCAAAAAGGAGCTGAATTAATACCTGCAATATCGTATATTAGATGTTGAAAACTTGAAATTAGTTAGGCTACAAGGGCTCTGGTCTACGGAGCGCTACACATGATATATGGGTCAGACACACTTTACGAATTTAAACCCTCCGCAAACAAAAGCCTTTAAGTGGAGAAGGGTAGAGGAGAAGAAGCATCATCCACCAAGTTTCAACTCATGCAACACAGCCCCTCAGTGATTTCTCCATAATCAAACAAACTTGAAATTAGTTATTCTAATTGAAACTT
>JBDJHY010000102.1:8287521-8300253 GCA_039654485.1 Withania somnifera | reverse complement strand
ATTATTTATATAATTTTTAATTTTTATTATTATAGTTATAATTTTATTAATTTTTTAATTAATAATTCAATTATATTTAGATCAAATCAGATCAGATTCAGCCCAAGAGAACAGAGCCTTACACAAACTTTTCTTTTATCCCTAGTTGTTTTGATTCTTACAAAGGGATTCTTGGAAGCAAGCCCAATAAGGAGCCTCACTATGCTAAAATCCATGGGGCTTATTGAAGTTTCTCAAAAGAGATAATGCGCTCCAAAGATGAACACCAAGGCAAGGAAGATTCTTGTGAGCTAAAAGGTAACAAAGCTAAACCTTACCCTTGGTGGCTAATAGCCAAATGGATCTAGGTGATAGCTTGCATTGTTGTGGGCCTAATGAGCCTTTTCCTTGTGATGCCCTTGGTAGTATCTTGATCCATGAAATTCTGATGTTGTGAGTAACCAAATACTAATTAATCCTTTAGATAACCGACTTGATTCCCCTTGATGGATCAATTTGTGTCCACCTAGTGTTAATACTCATAGCTTGAAAAGAAGTGTACTACCATGTGGAAGGTATGAACCTTTGGGTAACAATAATGTTGACTTGCTTGAGTATTTGAGGAACCCAAGTGGTAATCTTATTTTGTGATTCCTTTTATGATACCTCATTCTTATTTGACAAGTATGATAATGAATTGTTGGATTCATGTGTAAGCTTGATTTGTGATTAGTTTGATGATAATAGTGGTTTGTGTCAAATTAGGAGTCCTCATCTTGAGACTATTGGTTCCTTGTTGGTTGGTTCAAAATGTGGCAATGTGTGTGAAGCCTTTGAACTTGAAATGACACCAACTAGCATGTTTTATTGCAAGGGTCAACTTAAGGATGACAATGACCCACTACATGAGGGATTGGATAATATGTTGAATGAGCTTTATTGTAGTGAAGGAGTTACTAGAGCTGATCTTGAGAATAGTCATGTAAAGTGCTTAAATATTGATCTTTATTCCTTGACTTATGATTCCCTTTCTAGTTCTTATCAAAAGACTCATGAATTAGGGCATGATTTCAAGGATATTATTCTATTTGATGATTACATGGTTGTGGAAGATGTACCTAGCAGAATGTGTTGTGATGTTAGACATGTAGCCTCTTTGGGGGGGTTATAGTGGGTTTAACAACCCACTATGGCATGATGACACACTTACCATTGATGAAAACCTTTCCTTAGGATGGTAGTACATTATTTGGGAAGGTTAGTGTTAGAAAAAAGGTGATAATTGTGCTCTAATTGCTACTTCAATATGGTGTGATCTCATGTTTGAACAACCCCATGAGTCGCTTGACCTAACAAGCACCCTTTCCGATGAGAACACAATTGATGAAGCCCATTTGAAAATCACCTTTTCTATATTACCTATTTGTGTATGATGATGCTTGTGTTTGCAAGAAAGGTTTATTGTATGCAAATAGGGTTTTCGTTGGGGTAAACCGGTGTTCTTTAAACCCCTGTTCTTGATATTCTTTCCAATTTGACCCCTGAGATGATTTAGTTTTGGGTTTATTTTTGGATAAGCTTAGTCAAGAAGCCAAGCAACATTTTGTGGGGTGAGTCCGTGATATCTTTTAGATATCAAACCTATGAGTAATACTTATTGCCACCTTCATTGGGCTAGACAAGTTGAGTATACGATTGGACTCCATGTGGAAGCCCACTCCTTTGGGAGGATTGTAGGGGAAAGAGAGGTGGCCTTCTTCCACAAGGCAAATTGTTTGCTTCATGTAGCTCAATTTGTGAAGGTGTGTTAATCTTGGGGTATACCTCTAATTGTAAACTTACAAATAACGTTGCATTGAATGGGACTAATTCTCTTAGCACTTTCTTTTACAACTCAATTGGCTCATGATGGCACCCATGTGGTGTTAGATTGGTAGGCTATATGGGTAAGGGTCTATTATGGGTGGTCAATTATTTATATTATTCAACCATATGTGACTTGTCAATGAACGTTGCCCTCCTTGGGGTAATTTTTATGTTTTTTTCATATGGGGTATCCAAGTTACTTATACCACACCCCATCCTTACCGTTACTCATTTTCATGTGGTGAGAGACTTGGTTATCCATTGTGATTGTCTTTTATTGGTGTGATTTCATTTACACTAACCTTTAGCTACCCCTGTTACCATGAGGAGACATTAGTTTTGTGTTCCTCTTTCGTTGTTGCAAGGTTGTTTTTCGAGGACGAATCATTTTCAAAAGGGGAGGATGATAACGCCTGGGAAAGCATCAATCATGCTAGACCTAGGTTTCAAGGTCTAGCCAAGAGGATCCGAAGCATGGGAACATTGAGGCACCAAAGAGAGCTCCAATAGACAAATACAAGGACCCAAAAGCAGCAATTCAGAGTTTGGACGATAGCTTGGGAGACAATTGCAAACATCAAGGGCCTAAGTTGATGAGACCCAGTTGCGTCATTTTTGGGCTCAAGCGTAAATATTGAAAGTAGAAGTAGTATAAATACTAGGTCTGTTAATTTTGGCACTTAGACTTAAATGAAGGAAGAATTAAACAAAGTTAAAAAGCTTTTAGTAGTGTTCATCTAGTGTTAGTGATAGTAGATTATAGGATTACAATCTAGATTGTCAATAGATTTACTTTTATTATTGATTTAGAACTTCTTGTTCATGAATTCATATTGAATTGTTCATTTGTGTATTCAATTGAGTTTCTCTTTTAATGAGTTTCATTCATTCTCCTTTAATTAATTGAACATTCAATTAATTTTTCTTTTCTTCAACTCTCATCTTTATGTTCTTCACTTCTCATCTTCTATTTTCTTAATCAATCTTCAATTTGCATATTTCGAATTGTTTATTTGTTGTTCAATTATACGGATCTAGGTCTCCGATCTAGGGCTGTATAACTGTCCCTGCACGCATATAGTGGACCTTATGGAGAGAAAGAAATGCTAGATGCTTTGTACGGCAAAAAACTAGTTTACAAAAGATAAGAATTAATAGTATAAGTCCCTTTTTTTGGTGTAAACAAAATTTGGTAGGGAATGTATTAAACTTAGTTGATTTCATCGGAAACTTGCAAGTGAATACCCTTAGGGTGTGCCCACCACTCTGTGGCACTCTGTGGGATATAAGTTTCAGTTCATCATTTGTTAGGATGATGAACTTTTTTTTTGTATGAATATAAAGTTACCTTTGTCCCAAAAAAAAAAAAGAATGGAGCCAGCATCGAATTGGACCATGGATCTTGAACCAGGTCTAGGTCTAACAAATACTGATTACTGGCAAAAGAAGCTATTTGAGCCAATCAAGGTCATAGAGACTTTAATACCACGTGAAAATACAGAACTTTTCAACGTACAAGAGGTACTCCTTAATTAATCAACATCAACTGCCTGAGATGTGTATCAAAAAGAATTAACTGATTATTTAAATGGTGGAAGTTCAAGGCTGAATTAGATAGATAGCACTTAAACTATGGTCTGATGCAAATGATGAGCTTCAAAAGACTAATTCAAAGTTCTTGCATTGTGAAACCATGCAATACCAGGCACAAGATAGATTGGACATCAATGGTATCAGAATGCGCCTCTTCACGAGGATGATTAAAGGCAACGAAATGTCTTAAAGTTGCATATGGTTCACGGTAAGTTTCCCATAAGATGGCTAAAACGGGATTATTCTGAACGCGATGCACAACTATCTTGCACTTGTCTCATCATACTAAAGGTCAAAAAGGGGTAGCAAGTGTTACAATAGAACCCTCTGCATATTTTACAGAACTATGTGATCAACAAAAATATGTCAGAGAACCTGTTATGAAAAATGTGAGAATTCTATATATCTACATCTAAAGATGATTGCAGAATGAAAATTAACAATATACATGATTAAGTAAAGAAGTAGAGGCAGTGGGGCAACCATACAACAGAAGCTATCAAAAAGTTCATCATGGAAGTTTTAAAACTAAAATATGGAGAAAGAAAATTGTTGGTGTATGCTTCAGTAGGATATAAGGAAGAAAGATGTTCTCCAAGAGTATTTTTATACCTAAAGCCCATGGATTTAACTTCTACCTTTACTAAGGAGCTGCAAATTCCTTAGTAGAGATGATAACTAAGAACTAACCCAAAGGCGCAACAGATAATCTAAGACCACAATAAGTCATATTTCTAAGCCTATTCCTAATACGATCTGCCAAACCTCAAACAAGATTTTTTTTTCATATGATACCCCAACCAACAACCTTAAGGTCAGAGGTAGATGTGTTTTCCACTTGAGCTACCCTCTCTTGTCAAAATCAGATAAGATTTCCACTCAAACGTCTCAATAAACCAAAAGAACTCCCAAGTATCTAAATATGATAATATCAAGAATTATATACTCCAACACGTACATTATTGATACTAATTTTATAATAAAAGAGATTTTGTTAAAGGAGGGAGAGAGTAGGTGTCCTCAAGCCCAAAACGAAAGGAAAAAAAAAAGATACAAATCACCTTCCCCAAGATTGCCTTTTTTCATTAAGGAAAGAGTATACTTCTACAAAATCTTGGTGATATGGTAAATCTTCTGGAATGTCAAAGTAAAATACACAGGAAAAATGCTGGAAAATATCAACAACAAGACAATAATCATGTGTAATGCAAGCTTGCCTGTTCAGAAAGGTAGAGTCGCTGGCGGTTTTTCAAAGAACCTTGCTCAACTATTGGACCCCACCTATTGCCAAAGACATAACCATTAATCTGACTGGTCAATTTTTAGACCAAACAACTTGATAAGACCAACATCACAATGAGACAGCAACGCCAATTTTCAGTTGTTGATAGAAACAGGATCATTATCCACTACATTAAGCATATAAATGCAAGGCCAAAGAGTTATGTGGATATGTTACCCGCTTAAAAAAAATATCAAATAGGAATAATAGCCACATCTCTCTCTCTCTCTCTCTCTCTCTCTCTCTCTCACACACACACACACAAAGAAATCACATACCATATAGAAAACAACTCAGTTACTTAATTTAAGATCAGAATAAAAACAACATGACCAGAAAATAAAAAACCATGAAACCAACTAGCTCACAAGTAGAAAGGATATCCCGTAGATGGTGTTTAACCATGTGCAGGATGCATATACTCTATACAAACATAGTATTTGACCACCATGTGCAAGTATAGATATAATATATTCATACATACATAAACATGTGTCCTACTTATCATTCAGATCATACCTCCTTAACAGTACAATCACCCAGATGGTTATAATTCAGATCTTTTTTTTCATTTCATTTGGGAATCCAAATCTTGGTTAAAGGGTTGCGAAATTGTCCCAAAGAGATTTCAATTTAAGGAGGAAAGGGAACAATAAGGTCTGTATAATGAATATGAAAAGAATAAGAATTGAAGAGGGGTAGGAATCAGCTAAGCAGAGCACATCAATGGACCAGGACCTTAAAGACTGACATCCTAATATAAACCACAAAGCAGTGGCAGACAAGGAATAGGGTACAAAAACGTAAGGACCACAAACAAAAGCATGAGAGCCCCTCTCTTCAAAAATTCAATGCTTCCACTTATGAAGATAGGGCATAAACCGAACACATGCAAGGGTCATGATGTGGTCAATTCAGAGAAACAAGCTTAACACATACAAATAACATAAGCAAATATTCAGTTTCATGAGATCAACTAAATAGCAGGAAAGCATAAGTATAAAATGAACTCTCATCTTCATCAATATAACTTGGTTCAGCATGATAAAACTAGTATATTGCAAATGAAGAAAGAAATGCATAATACCGGCAAGAAAGAGAAGGCCATAAAATGCTATGATTAGTCAACCAATCATACAGCATAGCAATTCTAGACTTCCACATCAGATACTCCTCACCATACTTGCTACTCTTCTCCCCATTTTCACTACTTGATCCCCTAAGATCCCAGTTTCCTTTTTCTTCATCGACTCTTACAGCACTTTGGGTAAACACCATGGTGGTTCGTAGATGGATCAAATCTTTACAAAAAACAGAAGCAAGAACCAGCAAAAGGTTTAATGGCTCAAAGTGGATATATATCACTGCAGGACCTTAATAAGTTAAGAAGATCAAAAAAGATAGCATAGTAGTCATGATTATTTCATTCTCTTGGGTCCTTGCAGAATGCAATGACTTCCTAGTATGATGTGAGAAAAATCTCCAGAAAACTATGGTCTAGATATATAAGAGAGATAAAGAAGAAATTATAAGAGCCTGTTTGGATTGACTTATTTTAAGTGTTTTTAAGCCAAAATAACTTTCAAGCACTTTTGTAGCGTTTGGGTAAATTAAAAAAAATGCTTTTAAGGGCTTGTTTTTAAGCTAAAAAGGTAAAAATAAGTCAAAAGTCATACGTTAGAATTCCTAACTTATGGTTTTTAGCTTTTAAGTCAAAAACTATACGCCAATCTAAACACCATCTAAAACCTTCAAAGGAAATACTTTGCACGAGACAAAAGTATTTCTTGATTTAATACCATCAAAACAACCTTTAATCATCCTAAAATGACCATTTACAACGAATGATTTAACAATCAATGTTCTTTCTGTAAGTATTCATTAACTATTTTTTTCTTGTTTTCATTAACTTATATTTATGAAATTTACAAACTAATAAAAGCCTGAGAATACTGGTAAACACTATTTTCAGTATTGAAACATAATAAAAAATTTAAAGAAGAGGGAAAATGAACTTCATTTGACTCTGTAACTTCGAATTGGTTCAAATAAAAACAGCTAGCGGAATGAAATTGGCAAAAAAAACCTCCTCCCCCTTTATATGGCAATGTTTGACTAGGCTCCATGCTATGAAATTTATGTGGTGAAAAGAACTTGTCGCTTGGAAAGCAAAAAGTTAAATTGTAAAATAAATTGTTTTCAAATATAGAAAGATGTCATTCAAAGAAGACTAGATTAATAAAGAAAGAATGTCACATAAAGGAAACAATTGGAGTACTATTTAATACTTATGCAAAGTTGTTGGAGGCATGCACTAATGCGACCTTTTAGAAATCTTAGGGTTTCTTCTTAATACTTCCAAAATGAAGAAAAAAATGTGAAGCCCTGCATGTTAAAGGAAAAGAAAATTAGAAAAAAAAAAGTGAAGCCTCAAAAATATTTTTGACACTATGGAAAGGAAGAAGGTCAAATACCCATGAAATGAGTTCTCTTGCTAGATACACAAGACTATAGAACTATTAGAAAATGATATGAATTTGAAAGTCAATGGTCAAACAAAACCAAGCGAACACATCCAAATGAAACTAAATATTGAATCTACTAATAGAAGCAAAAGATTGAATTCTTTAGAAAGATCTGACAAAAATATGCCCTAAACCAACCAGTGGAAAAATAAAAAATAAACTTAATTTTTTAACAATTTGTATATCAAAGAAAAAGGAACTAAGATCAGAAGACAAAATAAAGGTGATATCACTAGATATCAAGAAGAAAATCATTATATAATCAACGGTTTTGTAATTCATAACGTCGCCTTAGAAGAAGAAAATGCCATTATAAATAAAGAATGAAATGAGAAAGTGTACATCTATAGATAAATAACATGAAAGAATTATTAAGTGAGAAAGATTATCAGTAAAACGATAAAATCAAGCACAACAAAGAACCTGAAATTACTTGCAAATGCACAAATGATAAGAGAGGCCGATGGGGGAGGCCAAAAGAAAAAGAGATACATAAATAAGGGTTTCACCGTGGAAAATTAGTGGACAATTTACCCCTACATGTGGAGTCAATACATTAATGAATTGCGATAACTTCCAAAAAGTGAGCAGTTCAACTAAGAATTAAGTAGCAACTCCAGAGTTAAAATAAGACAAATATTCACTAAACCTCAAGTAAACAGCAGATTGCGTCTCACAATTCTGTAAGCACTACTTTGGAAATTGCAAAAGCAATAACTAGCAATCTATACTATTACCCTATTTTACAATTTTGTAGCAATTGTTGCCTTAAAATCCATCGCACTCGAGAAAAAATTGAAGCTCTTTCTAGATACATATAGAGGTTCTTTAAAGCCAAGTCAGTGAAATTAGCAGTCCAAAACTCAAAAAGAAATCTGAAATATCACAACAATCTACTGAATTAGACACTATATCTCCTAGACCAAAGCATTAGCAATGCATAGCAAAAAAGATTTAGCAACGCCTAGTTCTTATCCAAGAAAGTGGTTCAAATAATTGTAACATAGGGCACCAAAAAGAAAAATCCATCTTCTCATCCTATTCCAAAACATCCCTCAATTATGTTCATACAGTCAACCTCTAGTGTGAGCACTTGCAGAGAGTGGCACCATGTATTTCGGTATAGAATAGGCCTGTTTATTTTTCAATGGATAAGGGATAATTCTATTGAATAAACTTCCCAGCGAAAAAGGAGATGTTGGCCGAGGATAATTACGAACGGCTACTAAAGTGACTGTATTGAATTAAGGAAATTGAAACATAGGTCCTCATCGGAAAAAAAAGGAAATCGAACATAGGATCTGTCATACAAACAATTTACACAGACAAGTTCCGCAAACATCCATATTACTACTCTATTAAATTTACTTGATCAACAAAAGAAACTACCTACTATCCACTACAAATGGCAGTTCAACTGCTGCCACAGCAGTCTTATTGAGGGCTATCACTTGTTGCTTAAAGCGATGAACCAATGTGACATGAGAGGTTAAGGCTTCATAGGCAAAATTGTGTGCTTTAGAGGAGTTTGTTTCAAACAATGACGAACAAAATGATCCCAATGTAAATTGATCGATTTTTTTAATCTCATCAAAAGGAGCTGACTCTGGTCTATGGAGCGCTATGAATGATGTATGGGTTAGACGGACTTCACGAATTTGAACCCTCTGCAACCAAAAGCCTTTTAAGTGGAGAAGGGTAGAGGAAAGAATCATCACCCACCATGTTTCAGCTCATGCAACACAGCCCCTTAGTGATTTCTCAATAATCAAACAAACTTGAAAGTAGTAATTCTAATTGAAACTTAATCATTATAGCAGTGTTATAAAAGTAAAAAGTGCAAAGAGCTCTAATTTCCATCGAGACTTTAAGCATAAAGCGCAAATAGAGCATGTTTTAACGAAAAAAGGCATAAACAAAATAAATGCAGATATATATATATTAATATGTAGTCCTAAACTAATAAATATACACATAAATAACAAATTATAAGGAAATTAATTTTTTACTAAAGTAAAATGTCAATTGCTTAGTGTTGCTCTCTAAGAAACCTTTTTTACAAGGTAATTAAATCTTCAACAAATGTTTATTCCCAAGAAAAAATTTGCCTTAGAGCCTTAATAACAACTCGGAAGTGCATATTAAACGAGGCGAAGCACTCAACATGTTTTGAACCAAGCTTCAAGGCTTAAACGCGTCTTTGACAACACTGCATTAAAGGACCAAGTTCATATATATTTGCAAACTTTTGATTTTTCGTAAGTTCCGTGCTTCACTTCAAAAATGTGTATTTTACTTCTTTCTTGTCACTTCCTATTTTTATTTTGTTTTGCTTTTTTTTTTTCCTTTTAATAACACTGAGCCCGCTCTTACAACCAGATTCCAAATTAATTAGATCTTCACAGTAGAAAAAAGGGAAAAAGATAGCACAAATAACAAGGCAATGTGAGAGCTTCTTCATTTATAACCCTCATACGCGTTAATGCCATGGGCCAAGATGAACCAAAGAGCAAAGGTTCTTATCCTAGACCTAAAGTAATCAAACATCATTGCAAACCCTAGCAAAACAGACTCCAGCACACATCGAAGATACATACCTAGGACTCCAAAAGAAAAGCAGAGGTTCAAGAAATACACAACATACCGAATATGCATTACAAAAAAAGAAGAAGAAGAAGAAGACATGTACCTGCAAGAGAGGGAAGGCCAAACGAGGTTGTGATTGGTGAACCAGTCATAGAGCACGGGAACGAGTGACTTCCACTGAACATATTTCTCGTCGACAGCAGCAGCTTTACCTCTCATCCTGCCGCTACTGTGGTGTTCCTTCTCTCTTTCCTCTTTGGATTTGGAAGAAGAACCCTTTGGCCTGCCACGCCTTTTGGGCTGGGAAGAAGGCGTTTCCATGGTAGAAATTTTTGGGGAGAAAGTTGAACCCTTGGAGAAAACCCTTGGAACAGAGATGGACCTACCAACTCTAGTGAATAGTGAAAGATTGGAAACTCGAAAAGGGTTCTGTAGAAAAATGAAAATGACTAAAACCGGGGCTCCGCCTGTCTACTTACGAAAAGGAATTTGATTTTCGAAACACAACCTTGATCGCCCTTTCACACTTGTTTTCCGAAAAAATTGAAGGGACAGCCGACGCTTCAATAAAATAAAGGGATTTTTTTTATTTTCTTATCTTAATATTTTAATTTAGAAAAAGTGGGGTTGAATTAGAATACTTAAAAGTTTAAGATATGAATTAAAAGTATTAAAAAATTCTAATAAATGCAAAATTTAGAGGTGTGTTTATTAACAGAAATTTATTTTCAGTTTTTCATCTCTAATTTTTTAAATTTTCTAATTCCAAGAAAATTATGAAAAATTAAAAAAATGCATTCAAAAGCACATAATTTTCTATTTTAGAATAATGAAAAACTTGTTCATAGAAAGGAAGCTAAAAACCTCTTTAGAGTAGGATAACTACTATCAACAACATAGTAATAATCTATATCAAAATACAAAAAAAATGTCATATAATAAACTTGATAAAATTTTGTTAAAATGATCGATATAAAAAAAATTACTGCCAGTTGGAATAGAAAATTTATTTTCGGTTCTAACTATTGCATCATAAAAAACACGAAAATCATTAGTTGTTCCTTCGCAACCAGTATACACAAAGTAAACATCATATTATGTGAAAATTAAAGGAAAATATGCTAGTATATTTTAAAGGAAAATTCTAGAAAACTACTTTTAATAGTTTTCCAAATTTAAAAATTAAAAAATCGGGTTTTCTATTTTTCTTGGGAAAAAACGGATTTTGAACATGTTTTCTATATTTCTAATTTTCTTAGAATACTTTTCTAGAAAAAATGGTATAATTTTCTATTAATGAACGCACCCTAACCCTCTCTCTTTCATCTTTCATATTTCAAAATTCAAAATTTTCATTCCGGGCCTTATCTTTTTCTCATTTGCTTCTTCCTTCTCTCCTTCATCTTCTTCTTTATTATCTTTTGA
This sequence comes from Withania somnifera, assembly GCA_039654485.1. NCBI lineage: Eukaryota > Viridiplantae > Streptophyta > Magnoliopsida > Solanales > Solanaceae > Withania > Withania somnifera. Next base: position 8,288,997 of record JBDJHY010000102.1, on the reverse strand, counting down.
CCATCTTTTTCTTTTTCACTATACTTTGTCCTTCTTCTCTCTTCTCATTTTCTCACTTCATCTAGAATTTTCATCTTTTTTTGTGGGTGCTTTTATTCCATTCTTCTTCTCCATTCTAATTAAGTGTGAAAATGTATAAAAAAAATATTTAGTGAATAAAGTTCAAAATATTTGAAAATTTTTATGTGTCTGTAATAGTCTATGTGTCCCAAAAAAAGAATGTGTCATGCCCAGCCCCCTAAAGAATTTTTACTGTTTATCGGAAAACAATCAAGAGTTAATTAAGCAACCGGGAGATGTTGTTTAAATAATTTAAGGTTGTTTAAAAATCGATAGTTGTTTAGAGGGGATGACTTGAATAGGGGAGGTGGTGCTGGTAAAGGATAAATAATATTTAAACAATTGAGAGTTGTTTAAGCAATCCTAAGTTGTTTAAACAACCGGTAGTTGTTTGAAGATATTGATAAGGTGGAGGAGGGGAGGTAGTGGTGATGGGTTAGGAGGTTGAGGATAGATGTTGTTTAACCAATTGAGAGTTGTTTAAACAATCGATAGTTATCCTCCGGGCTTTAGTAGGCTGCAGGAAAGCAGGTAAGACAATGACGAACTCGAACATGTTTTGAAGATGTTGATGAGGTGGGAGAGGTGAGGTAGTGATGATGGGTTGGGGGTTGAGGATAGATGTTATTTAAAAAATGAGAGTTGTTTAAACAAATCACAACCGATAAGTGTTTTGAGGTACTGGTGACATGAAGGATGGGAGGTGTTGTAGGATGGGGGTGGATGATGTGGTTAAGAGGGTAAAGAAGAGGTAAGGAAAAAAATGGGAGGCTTGTGTAAATAAAGAAACTTACGGGGTTGGAAAATATGTATCACTTTTATGAATTAAAAAAAAGTCCCTTTCACCACATTTTTAAGACTAGATTCCCCTTTTTTTATTGTACTTTCAAATGTCTCTTTTATCCAAGTCCCAAGTGTTATAAATATATATATATATATATATATGGTTATTTGGGGGGGGGGGGAATTAGGAATTAGGGACCAAACTAGTTTTTCCTTATAAATACAGGGTTTTTCTTCATTGCAAATCATTCATCAATCCCTCAAGAATAATAAGAATTCTCCTTTTTCTTTTTTCTTCCTAAAGTATTCTTTTTGTCTTTATTTTATTATTTTATAATCCGTTATTAGCAAACTCTACCTTATCAAAATTCGAAGGCTAAGAGTTTACAATAGTGGACATATATGATTATATGCAAAGACACAAGGAAAGAGCTTTTGTTTTGAAGTTTTATGCAATAGAGATGTAATGACTCGTTTGGTCATTTACTTGCCTTTCAGTTTCTTCAGTGTTTAGAGCTTTCTGTTAGCTGCTCCAACTCATTTATGTCTTACTGGGACCGTTAGTTTGGTTCTCTGGCAATTCTATAGCCTGTTATCTAGTTTTCCTGTTTTGAAGGATTAGTCTTGAAATAG
>JBDJHY010000102.1:8276769-8286851 GCA_039654485.1 Withania somnifera | reverse complement strand
TGTATTCTGTTATTTCCTGCTTTTATTATTGCTATGCGCTCAGTGGGCCCTCGAAGCCTACTGAGTACAGGTTGCTTTGGCGGCTTGTACTCATACTACACTTGCACTTGTGCAGATCCAAGTACAGGTCCTCGACCGTGATTTCCACGCGCTGATCGTTCGTTTTGCCAGTTCGGAGATACAGGGTGAGCTTGGCATCCAGCTTTAGCCCATTTCTCTTTTGTTGTACATTTGACTTTGTTATCTTCATTGTGTTTCAGAGATAGATGGATATTGTATTTTGTCACTTTTGTTATTCTGTATATTAGCAGTTCTTATGACATTGACATCGGGTATTGGGAACTTGTATTACATCTTATGGTTTTCCGCATATTCTGTAGTAGTCCTCCGCTTCGGCTATGGACTATGGGGTTTGGTTCTCCTATTAGGTGGATAGTAGGTGCCATCATGACTCGAGAAAATTGGGTCGTGACAATCGCTTACTTGAGGTTTCGGGTATATTGTCTATATTTCTCTCCTATCTTCATTTGACTCCCGATTATTGTTATTATTATTCATATATACTATTGCATGGATTCTGGGTACGTTTCTTTCATTTCCTGAAATCATGTTATGTGATTAGCTAGCATTACATATTCTACATGTTACTTGATTCTTATTTGAGTAGCTAGCTCCCTTGATGTACTATTACTTATGTGACCATGTATATTGTCTTCCGTTATTTATTATTTTTATTATTGTTGTGTGCTTAGTGAGCCCTCGAAGTCAACTTGGTATGTGTTTCTTTAGAAGCTTGTACTCATACTACACTTGCCCATGTGCAAATCTGAGTATAGGTTCCCGAACTTGATTTATAGATTGCTGTTCGCATCAGATTCTACTAATATCAGAGATTCAGGGTGAACTTGAGCTTTTCCGGCTTCTCTTCAATATTCACTTTGATCTCTATGTATTTTTGGAGATACATTTGTATTATACATTTGATTTCTCATTCTGTACTTAGAGGTTTTGTACTACACTAATACCGGATTTTGAGAATTGTTGATTCTTTTTACTTCCTCTTCATTCATATATTGTTTATCGTACTTTTTCTTTTCGCATTTGATATAATAGTCCTCTACTTCGGCTTCAGACTATTGGGTTGGTTCTCTTACTGGTGGTATAGTAAGTTCCATCATGATCTAAGAAATTGGGTCGTGACATAAGTGTATCCCCACTAGAGGGCCTATTTATTAAGTAAGGGATGTTGTGCAATAACGTAAAATTAGGCAGTTCTCAGGAGGTAACCAAGGATTTTACTATAAATAGAATATGATATATAACAATAAAAAAATAAAAAATAATAAACAAAAAGTTGTGTCATGCCGTGATCAAAACTAAGTAGCTCGATGGAAGGGTACTCACTTGTCTAACATTATTTTGTGTAAATTGTAGGTGTATGGGGACCAGGGAGAAGTACGATGATTCAAAATGGGGAAAATTCCCAAAGAATTTTCTTAGGATTGGTGCTATGGCTAATGCACAAAACTAACCCCTAAACTTCAGAGAAACAATAAAATTTTCAGGTTGATTTTATGGCTAGTGTGATGCACCAACCAGGAAACTTTAGAGGGAGTTAAAAATTCAGGCTTATCTCATTGTTGGTGCACTGTTCCAAGTCCAAACTATTCGAAATTTAGTTTAGTCCATGGGTAAATGTAACACCTTGAAACTTGTGCTAAGGGTGTGTGGGCTAAAATAAGTGTGTCTTTGGAACCTCATCACAATTTGATACTATCAAGTTTCTAATGACAACCTTATGGTCTATAGAGTTATTCCACAGCTCGTGGAAGGCTCTTGTAAGGTTATCTAAAGACTTAGGAATTTCTCAGAAAAATTTCCCCCTTTTACGGTTCAAGATGACGGACCGTAGGCCTTTACTGCCTGTCATATGAACTGTAAAACCTTAACCTAAAAATTTCCAGATTTCTAAGAGTATCATGGTTCCACGGGTCACTTCTCGGACCATGGTACCAATTTACGGTTTGTGAAAGGTACCATGAAAACCTGCCAGTTCTATTTTAAATCTGGTTTTCACAAGGACTTTTTAGACTTTTTCCACTCACTAAACCCACAATCCCATGCCATTTTAATTTTGTTTTAGGGTAAACATAAATACTGAAAAAAAATATTTTTCATTCATTATTCATTAAGTCAGATCAATAGAAGTTTCTCCAAGGTTTTCTCTCAAGAACAAAAACCTAGGGTTTTTAACAAGGGATTCTTCTGCATTAATTTCTCCAGATCCTCTGTAGATTCTCTTCAAATTAGGTATGTGAGATTCAACAATGTTCCCTTCCAAGCCTGGTGCCCACTATTCAGTTTTTAATTCATGATCAAGACAGAGATTTTAGGGTGAATCCATAAGATGTGTTCATGTAATTAATTCATGTATTTCATATGCTCTTGATTAAGATCATAACTATATGTATATGTTTATGTTTGAATTTCATAGTTCTTCATAAGTGAGAAGTTGGTTTAGTTTATTTGTTTATGTCCCTTATGTGGAGTTATATGCTTGGTCAGTCATGTTTTGGGCAAGTTTTTATTATTTGAGGTCATGGTTCATGGTATGGTCAGTCGTAGGGAGAATTTCATGGTCATGGTAAGTTATGAGTTATAACTTAGAGTCTTAATTACAAATCATGAGTTAGTAACTGAAATAAGATTAAACAGTAATATGATTGATAGACAGATTATAAGTTCTGGGGCTTTATGTGATGAAGAAAGACAAGCATAGTAGTTAGTTCAGTTCGTGGTCAGTTTTGGGAGTAGTAGTTGCACCGATCATATTTGGGAGCTTATCCCTTATCCCATACCTTGCCTAGCCAAACACTGGTAAGATTATGGCCGATATCGGTATTTACAGTTCAGGCTTAGTGGATCTACTAGGAGTTTGACATGGCCATTACTTTGGAAGGTTTGGGGCCCCACCTAACATAGGGATATATGTTGGATCTCTGGCCTTGTGTTAGAGGAAATCTAGTTATAGAACCTCTCAGGTCAGTTATCTAGTTAGTTAGTTAGTTTTGTCAGTTTAGCATCAGTTAGGTAGTAGAGTCAGAAAAGATAAAACTAAGGGTAAAAGCACTAAAATAAGACTTTTGTTTTATCATTTCATATTTATACATATATTTCTTATTTGGGTAAGTATGTGGTAGCCGAGGTATATGTTATATGTTCATGCATTGGATAGAAAGTTTTTGATTTATTAATATAGCATGTTGCACTAACCCTCTCACATGCTCAGTATATTCAAATGTACTGACAGCTTACTTTCTTGTGCTACATGGATTTTATTTATGTAGGTTTAGGAAACCTTCCAGACGTCCTTTTTTGACTTGGAACCTTATTCCTAGAAGAGTAAAAGTCGAGTGGTGACTTCCCACTTGATTCAGGAGCAAGCTAGAGTTTTATACTATTCCATTTGTCTTAGAGTGGACACCTAGAGTAATTATTATTATTCAGTTTTTGGACAGATAGGGGCATTATCCTAGTTTATTTCTAGTATGTAGCTTGTTACTGACTTTCAGACATAGATTGTATTAGACTTGGATGTTAAATTTTCATGCTTCTTCAACTATTTATTTATTGATTGACATGGTAGGTCCATTTAGTTGGTATATGTTGCTTCTGCTGAGATTGAGTGATAGATCTGGTTATGTACCAAATGGTTATTCTAAAGCCTCTAGGGTAACTTAGTGGCTAATGATGTCGGTCATGCCCAGGAGGAGAGCTCTGGGGCGTGAAAAGATTTGTATCAGAGCATTACTATGATTGTAAGGATACATAATGTTTTGGAAAAGTTTTCCTATATATTTATCTATTTCTTGCAATGAAGTTTGACTCCAAGATATACTTTCTTTATGAATCATGTTTTATACGTTTGAGATCATTCCTCCACGAAGATCAACTTTCCAGGCTATTAGGAACTAGCAGAATCAGGCCCTCAGCTCCAGAGCCACAACAACCGCCCACAGACATTACCACTATAGAGTTACGAAATATGATGCATATGATGGCTCAGAAAATGATGTCCCAGACTTAGAAGCTAGCTTAGGTTTGTGCATTTCATCCTATTTCTCTTGATGCAGGGGTTGTGAGAGAGAGGTAGTTCTTGAGGTTTACTCCCCCAAAGTTCTTTGGTTTGAGAATTGATGAGGAACCGAAGCCATTTATAGAGGAGGGTAGGAGGATTTGTTAGTTGATGAGGGTTTTGGAGGTGGAATGGGTATACTTAATTGGTTATAAGCTGAGAGATATTGCTAGGTCTTTGTATGATATTTCGAAGAAGAATAGAGGGGTAAGAGTGCTTCCACTTTCTGTGGATTAGTTTGAGAGGGTGTTTATGGATAGGTTCTTTCCGAGAGAGAGGATGAAGGATAGAGTTAGAGAGTTTCTGAGTCTTGAGCAGGGCTCCATGTTAGTGGATGAGTATGGTATAAAGTTCACCAAGCTCTCCAGCTATGCTCCTGAGATAATTGCATTCATACAAAATCGAATGGATATGTTCGTGTTGATGGTCTATCTTGAGCAGATTTAGATGGAAACAACTAGACTGAGGGAGAGTAATCATAATAAGAATACTAAGATTAGACAATCTGAGGTCAGTCAGACCAAGTCAGGTAAGGGGGTGTGGTCAGAGGCAGTAGTAGCAACATACTTTTAGGGGACTAACCCGTTCTTCTATTAGTTCCCCTAATCAGAGTTTCAGACAACCTCAGAATTATAAGACAACTCAGAAAACTTCTTAAGGTAGTATGAAAGGAGGGCACACTTATCCTTTATGTATAAAGTGTGGTAAGAATTACCTTGGTCATTGAATGATGGAGCAGTATGGATGTGTTCGAGAAGGTAATACTCTGACTTCCCGTCTAAGGGGTGTTTTAGGTATGGTAATCTAGGTCACCGAATTAGGGAGTGTGCCATGGACCAGCAGGGAGGTTGAGGTGGTGTAGCAGCAGCACAAGTAGCTTATCCAGCTTAGCTGGGCTCTTCTACTGGTACCGGTGGTGGTCAGCTCTAGGTTATATGTTTTGGGTTCTAGATAGGATCAAGAGTAGTCTGTAGATGTGGTAACAGGTATGTTGGATGTGTATGGTGTTATTGTTTATTCATTGTTGGACCCAGAGCCAACTTATTCTTTGTATCCCCTTTATTTGCTAGGCCATTTGGTATGATCCTATGGTTTTGTCTGATTCATTTTGTTTGTTAAATCCTATTGGGTACTATATAGTAGTTGAGAAAGTATATCAAAATTTTCCAGTATCTATCTCGGGGATGGTAGTTCCAGCTGATCTCCATGAGTTATACATGATAGATTTCAATGTTATCCTAGGCATAGATTGGCTCCATTCATGCCATGCTGTCATTGACATTAGGACTAGAGTTGGTCGTTTCTAGTTTCCTAATAAGTATGTACTCGAGTGGGTAGGGATTAGATATGTTCCTAAGGATAGGTTAATTTCTTACCTAAAAGCTAGAAAGATGATTTATAAGGGTTGTATCTATCATCTAGTCTGAGTCTAGGACTCTAAGTTTGATGATCCACATATTCATTTAGTTCCATTTCTCAAGGAGTTTGTAGGTGCATTTCCTAAGGATTTACTCGGAGTCCCTCTTATAGGGATAGACTTCAACATAGATCTCATTATAGGCACTCAAGCCATTTCTGTTCCACCATATATGATGATAGCAGCCGAACTTAAAGAGTTGAAAGATTAGTTAGTATGCCTTTTAGACAAGGGTTTTATCCTCCCTAGTGTGTCTCCCTAGGGTGATCCTAGCTTGTTTGTGCGTTAAACATGGTTCCCTCCGTATGTGCATAGATTACCATTAGCTGAACAAGGTCACCATCAAGAATAGATATCTCATTCCTAGAATAGATGACTTGTTCTATCAGCTATAGGGTTCTAGTCATTTGTCCAAAATTGACCTTTATTATGGTTACCATCAACTTAAAGTCAGAGAGTCAGATATTCCAAAGAAAACTTTTTGTACCCGTTATGGCCACTTTGAGTTTGTAGTCATGTATTTAGGTTTGAATAATGCTCTTGCATCCTTCATAGAACTCATGAAAATTATTTGAAGCCATACTTGGACCTGTTTATGGTTGTCTTTATTGATGACATTCTGGTTTGTTCTAGAAGCAAAAAAGGAGCATGCAATCCATATTTAAATTTTTCTTCAGATCTAAGGGAACGTCAACTTTATGCTAAATTCTCTAATTATTTGTTATGGCTTCAGTTAGTTTATTTCCTCGGTCACATTATTTCTAGCACAGGCAATTGGGTAGACTCCTATAAGATAAATTCAATCAAAAGTTGGCCTAGACCAACCTCTCCATCAAATATCTGTATTTTTCTGGTTCTATCTAGATATTATAGTAGGTTTGTCCAGGGCCTCTTCCATATCTGATTTTTTGTCCCATTTGACTCAGAAGAATGTCAAATTTGAGTAGTCAGATACTAGTTTTTAGTAGTTGAAAACTCGGTTGGCTTCAGCTCTAGTGTTGAATTTTCCTAATAGTTCAAAGGGTTTTGTGGTTTATTGTGATGCATCCAATGTTGGTTTGGGTTGTGTGCTAATGCAACATTGTGAAATAGTGGATTACACTTCTAGGCAACTTAAGACTCATGAGAAGAATTATACCACCGATGATCTTGAGTTGGAAGCTGTAGTATTTTCCTTGAAGTTATGGAGACACTATTTACAAGGGGTGCATGTAGATATTTTCACTAATCATATGAGTTTGCAACATGTGTTTGAGCAGAAAAATTTGAACCTTCATCATAGAATGTGGATTTAGTTACTAAAAGATATAACATGATAGTTATGTATCATCCAGGCAAGGCCAATGTAGTGGATGATGCTCTCATTAGGTTGTACTTGTGTAGTCTATCCCATGTTGATAAAGATAAGAGGAGTTGGATAGAGAGGTTCATATGCTTTCACACTTTGGATGTTAGATTAATAGAGGTTGACGATGGTAGTATTCTTGTTCAGAATGCTTTTGATTCATCTCTTGTGATTAAGGTAAAGAGTAAGAAAGATAGTGATCTAACCTTGGTTAAGTTTAAGGTTTCACACTTGAAGCATAGATGCCAATATCTCTCACTAGGGGGAGATAGTGCCCTCCACTATGAGGGTTGTCTTTGCATTTTGGTAGTTGATGAGTTGAGAGATATGATTTTGTCAAAGGCTCATAGTTCAAGGTATTCTGTTCATCCTAGAGATACTAATATGTATAAAGATCTAAAGGAAGTGTATTAGTGGGAAGGTATGAAAAGGGACATAGCCAAGTTTGTGGCTAAGTTTACAAATTGACAAAAAGTTAAAGCAGAACACCAAAGTCCAACATGTAAGATGCAGTAGTTTGATATCTTGACATGGAAATGGGAGGTGATTAATATGGATTTTGTCACTGGTTTACCATTAGCCCAAAAAATGATTCCGTATGGGTTATAGTAGATTGAATGACTATGTCTGCTAACTTCCAACTTGTTCACACCAATTATTGAGTAGAGTAGTATGATAGGATCTACTTAAGGGAGATTTTCCGTATGCATGGGTACCTTTGACCATTTTCTCAAACTAAGATGCATAGTTTACCTATCACTTTTGAAGGTCCTTTTAGAGAGGTTTGGGTTTGCAGGTTCACTTGAGTATAACTTTTCATCTGCTGACAGATGGTCAGGCCGAGAGGACCATTCAAACACTGGAGGATATGATGAGGGCATGTGCAATAGATTTCAAGGGTATTTGGATTAAGCACTTTCCTTTAATTGAGTTTTCATACAACAACAACTATCACTCTACCAGATGACCCCATTTAAAGCTTTGTATGGGAGGAGGTGTAGGTGTCTGATTGGTTGGTTCGAGATGGATGATGAAGCTATACTTGGGATATTATTAGTAAAGTGATGAATAAATTTCAAATTATTGATGAAAGATTAAAGGAAGCTCAAAGGGAACAAAAATTCTATACAGATATGAAAAGAAGAGAGTTAGAATTTAAAGTAGGTGATTGGGTGTTCCTGAAGATATCATCAATGAAGGGTATGATGAGATTTAGGAAGAAAGGAAAAGTTGAGCCCAAGGTATATTGGTCCTTATTAAATTTTAAGAAGGGTAGTCAATGTAGACTATGAGTTAGATCTTTCGCCGTAGATTGCAGCACTCCATAATGTCTTTCATATCTCCTTGCTTAAAAAGGCCAAAGTGATCCATCCTTAGTTGTGATAGTTGACAGTGTTAGTATTGAGGATAGCTAGACCTATGAGGAGGTTCCCATTCATATCTTAGATAGGCAGGTTTAAAGTTGAGAAATAAAAAGATTGTTTCCGTTAAGGTTCTTTGGAGGAATCAATCAGTTAAAGGGGCTACCAGGGAGGCATAGGACGACACGAGTAGTAGGTAACCATGCCTATTTCCTTATAGTTCCACTTCAGTATTAGGTAATAGCCTCTTCATCAAATTTTTCTATTGTTTGTTCATGAGCATATAGCATGTAGCTATTGCATAGCATGAGTCCTTATGTGAGTATTTGCCCATTATTTAATGATTCATGGTAAGTTGTAGTAGCATGCATGATGATCAACTGAGTTAATAATATATTCAGAGTTATTTTGACTAAAATAAGTCATGGGATATCATATGCATGACTGGCTCACTCAGTTAGTTAGTTACAACATTCTAGATCCTTCTATTCTATCTATAGCCTTCACTCAAGGATGAATGATCACAAGGGGTAGATATTGTAACACCTTAAAACTTGTGCTAATGATCACAACATTCTCTCATAAGGTGATCTAGATGTAGAACAGATCAAACACACTAGAAGGGGGAAAGTAAAAATCGAAAGAATAAACACAAGGAGTTTAGAGTTGTTTGGCCCAACTTTTTCCTACATCTACTACCTAAGTTCTTATCAACTTAGGATTTTCATTATCAAAAAAAAATTTACAATCACTTTCAAGACAAGTGAGAACTTTTACAATTTCTTGATTTTTGGCTCAAGAACAACCCTTCACATTTAGAGTTAGAAACTATCTTAATATTTCTCAGCTTTTCACAACTCATAATAAAAGATTACAACTTAAAAGTAATGTGCAAGATCAAAGTTACAAAGATCTAAATAATAATATAAATCTCAAGAACTCTGTACTCTAGGTAAGTGAGAGATGAGGGCTTTGATTTTGAGAGGATAATGTAATAGAGTGTTGTATTGTGATCAAAACTAATTATCCTTCATCCTTGGGTGTATTTATGGTGATCTCATTCAATAGAGATGTTGTGCATTCAATTGTAGCCGTTATGGCTCATTAAATGCTGCAATAAATGCCTTGACATATCGATTGGTTGACCAACAATATGTCTTAGTCGACTAACACCTCCTTTTGGTCGACCAGCCTTTGGTCTTGGTCGACTAGCACAATTCCAGTAGATTACTGGAATTTCCTTAATCGACTAACACCTTATTTTGGTCGACTAATGTGTCACCAAAATATTTGCTTGAATCTTCAAATCGATGTCCATGTATCTTGGTCAAAACTATCCATTGGAGGAAATCATATAATGAATTTGTCTTCAGATTGGTCGACTAACACCTAGTGTTGGTTGACTAATGCATTTTCCAGTAACTTACTGGAAATTTGTTGTTCGACTAACACTTAGGTTTGGTCAACCAAAAGGGTCCTTTATGGTCGACCAATATCTCCTGTTGGTCGACTAATGCCCTTCTATTTCCTAACAAAGACTGTATTTTGAGTAGTCGAAATGCCTCAAAATGAGTCCTTGAAGTCCCGAAGTAATTTATTGACTTAGGATATCTTTCACAAATGCGTCCTTTTATTTTCAAGTGCTTCATTAACATTGAATCTTTAACTTAACGTTTTACTCATCAATCAAAACATAAAGGGATAATTTTATAAACCACCCTTGGTCCAACAAATCTCCCCCTTTTTGATGATGACAAAACCTTAAGGAAAGATTTAATGTCTCCCCCTAAGACCTTGCATACAACGCAAACAAAGGATTTGATC
>JBDJHY010000102.1:8266662-8276669 GCA_039654485.1 Withania somnifera | reverse complement strand
TAGCATTTGTGGTTTGGATAGCTAGGTTGCATAGTAAACCCTATTCCCTTCTTTCGTTCGTTGATATTGATATTTTGGCACACGAGTGATGTAGGGCCAGAGACTTAGCATTTGATTATAGATACTTATGCAGGGCATTGAATGTGGATATTTCATGATTATATGTGATATATATATATGTTGTTGATATGTTGTGCATTCATGACACGAAAGGTCGGGCTTATGGCTCTAATAAGATTGCATTGGGGATGATTAGTATCACCACCTAATTTATGAGCTATAATGGCTAGCGGATGGTTTGATGATAAAGTTACTAGCGGCAAAAAGAAATAAATGAGAACACGTTAATAATAATATAAGTAATGATCTATTACTGTTTTAGCCTCGACATCGTATCGACCACCCGGTAACACTATTTTCACTTGTTTTAGTCCAGGTTTTACCTTCTGGCACCGGGAAAAGTATTTTTTTACTAATAAATACTGCGACTTGAGATCGTCCCCGTACGACAGTGAGTACAGCTTTTTGACACACGTGGTACTACTGATTGTGGAAACATGATGATACTGATTTATTGAGGATTAGTAGTGATACCCGATGATATACCGACATTATACGCCTTGACCTGCCGAGTACGACTAGCGGATATTATTAATTTGAGGCACAAGATGCCAGCGGGATAATATTGATATGAGGCGCAAGATGCCAGCGGATATTATTGATGTGGGGGACAAGGTGCCAGTTGTGATTGCGGTTCGAAAATTGGGATGTAAGGTTCTAATGACGTTCATGTGTGTGTTAATTTTTCGCACTTGTTTTCTTCAGTGTACCCCGGGTAGTATGGTGATGCCTAAGGTTGAGCGTGTTTCCTGTGTATGTTGCGCTTCTTATGGGAGACTTGTCAGAGTTTATTAGCTTTACTTTATTATTCTCACTATTGTTTAGTTGTCATTATTGGTTAGTTGATGCTTCATGTTAGTGTGGGACTTTGTGCCTTATGCTTTTGTTGAGTCATCTACTCTTTCAATTGAGGTAACCGGTATACCGACCATGTTCTACTCTTATCTTGTTTGATTCCCATTTATTGTGTTATATTTCATAGATGTTGTTATGTTGTTGCAAGGATTTCGGGTACATTTTCTTTCATTACCTGAGATCCTATTATGTGATTAGCTAGAGATATCAGTCTAGGTGACACTTGATTCGTAATTGAGTTGCTAGTTTCTCTGTATTGTACTATTTTCTTCTGTGACCTTTTTCTTGTACTCTATTATTTACTAATTTTATATTTTATATGCTCAGTGGGCCCTCAAAGCCTACTGGGTACGGGTTGCTTTGGCAGCTTGTACTCATACTACACTTACACCGGTGCAGATCCGAGTACAGGTTCCATTCATGATATACAGACAGTTGTTCGTGCGGATCTTATTCACATTATAGATTCAGGGTGAGCTTGGCGTCCAACTTTTTCGTGCTTCTTTTCGGACTTATATCTTATTTGATCTTCATTGTATTTAGGAGACACAGTTGTACTAAACTTACTTTAGTTTTATCCTTTCTATACTTAGTGGTTCGTTTGACACTGATACCGGATTTTGGGTAGATTATGTTATTCTTTAAGACTTCCACATATTGTTATCTTTGACTTTTAATATACTTCCGTATTTAATAAAGTAGTCCTCCGCTTCGGCTCCCGACTACAGGGTTTGGTTCTCCTACTGGTGGTATAGTAGGTGTCATCATGATCCGCGAAGTCGAGTCACGACAAGTTCAAACAAGTCCTGTCAGCCTTGCACAATCTCAGTCACTACGACAATCTAGAACCAGCTAGTCGATGTCCAGGACCCACAGACATTCCTAATAATTCCACCATCTATGTTACAGAGTCAATAAAGATGACACATGGTCACAGGATAATGTATAATCGCAAATGTAACACCAAAGCAAAATAATGGAGCAGACCAAAAAAAGCGGACAGGGGCAGGGGTACCAAACCTAAAAACCCAATCCAATAATGGCTAATTCCTTTAAGCATTTCCAATATAAGCCAAGTCTAAGATTGCTAAGTCATAGCCTACCTGGGGTCCAAAGAAAAACTCGAAATATCATAAGAAAGTATCCCGAAAAACTCCAATAGCTCCATGAAATACACTAATGAACCTGAATGATTATGAAACTAGTAAAGTATTAACCTACTCATTAATATAAGCCAAATGATACTCATAAAGCTACAATTATAGCCAGGATCAAAATTCGAGTCAAAATGGGTATACGGGCCCATGAACCTGAAACTCCATATAAAAAGTATAAGAATATTTTTCATATCATGAGGAACTCATACTCGCAATTTAGAGCTACTACGAGCAAGAAACAAGCTAAAATCAATGATTTAAAGTGGAGAATAAACTTTGAGAATTTGAGAAATGTTAAATGAAATTTAGAGAAATTTAAGTGAAAAACTATCAATAATTGAAGAATAATCAAATAAATATTGATTCCAATGTCACCCACTATCGCATGCAAAACCCGAAGGACTGAATATAGTGGATTTTGAGATTGAAAATGAGAAAGATGATGAAAATTGAGAGAAATATCGGATTTTGGTGTTTATATATTGCTAGGGAATTAACCCTGTGCGAACGTGATCGATGGACCACGAAGATAGTGCAGCACTTAGCTAACCTATTGCAAACGCGAGGGCTATCTGCGAACGCGTAAAAGAAAGAGGACCAGCCGGTCCAGGCATCCTCACGTGGTGAGTCGGCAGCGAACACAAAGGTCAACCTAGTCGGGTTCACCTCGAACACAAAGAGCAATGAGGGATGCACCAGCAGTTGAAACTTTAGCAAAATCAGCCATGCAAAAGCTGACGAATAGAATGCTCAAAATACGTTTGTAAATCAATGCACACAAACCAAATATGCTACCTGCATGGAAACGACATTTCAGACTTAATGACACAAATAAAATTCCGACTCGAGATCTCTTTGATGAAATTTAACTAAAGTTAACTCTATGCCAAAATTTTCAATCCAACCGAGTACTCGAAATGAGCCCGGTTGGCCTAAAGCCCGAACGAACAACTCATCAGTCCCAAACTTGATATTTTGGAGCTGACGGCATAATTGAATTTGAAATCCAAGGCTCTGATAATAAAAGTTCAACCAAAGTCAAACTTTTAAACTCCAAAATGTAAAAAACACACAAAAATAGATAAAACCTAAATCAAGCTCTAAAACCTAAATCGAATTTGATATCGTTTTCACAAAATGTTGACTGAAGTCAACGAGTTCAACAGATAAGGTTCTAAAACAGAAAAACAAACATAACAACCAAACGAATGACCTGAGAACTGAACCTCTAGTCCCTATAAGTCATGAATGACTTAGGACCGCTACAAAAAGCTCTACAATGCAAAAATTACAAAAATAAAAATAACCTGAAGAGTCAATACAATAAATTAGACAGAAAATACTAATATTTAAAATATTAAAATTAATTATAATTTACATAAAGAAAATTAGGATTTACCTTATAATAATTATATACTAAAATTTAAAATTATATGTTGTAACCACTCAGGATTTATGTAATTATCTGGAGACGAACTAGATCATAAGACTTCCACTCTGAGAGACAATTCTTCCATTTAATTTTTGATATAAAAAAAATAGTTAGAGTTTTATTTTACTGTATTATATTAAAAATGTGAAAGTCATTAAATTTTTTTTGTTTTTTATTAAAAGACTCTACAATAGATAAAATCATCTTTTTACTAATTTTCTATTATTTTAAATTTTAAGTCAACAAAAAACTTGATTATTAAATATTTTCTTAATTAAATAATGTACTAAACTCCTAATATTTGGGAATGACAACTAAACTCCTAAGCCCTAACAGTAAACATACGTTTTGTTTAATTTAGTTGGAATTGGAATTCATTTCTAATAATGGTAAAAAATTACGGAAAAAAACTCATATATTTAGGTAACTCTTTTTTTTTTTTTTTGGGAAAAAAGGTTAATGGTAGTGCTTTCTTTCTACTACAATTCTCCCAATAGTTTTAAATTGATGTGAAAGTTTCAATATTAGAAAATATTATATAATTAAATCAAAATTATTTGTAAAAATAGTAAATAACAATTTTATCTATTATAAAATTTTTTAATGATAGGTAAAAAGTTCGATTAACATTTCTACGGAAGTTAAAATTGTCATTTACTATTTGTTTTTCAAATTATTATTTATATTTATATATCTATATTATATTAAAAGTGTGAACGCCCTTAAAAAGTGATTTAAACTTTTTTCTCCTTCGTTAAAAGTCTTCTTGACAGATAAAAATATTTTTTCACTCATTTCCTCCTAATTATTTTAATTTATAAAATAATATAGTGAATAACATATCAATTTAAAATAAATAAATTTTCTCGTCAATTTCCATAAAATTTGTCCAATGTAGAAAAAGTTTTGGTTTTCAATATCTCATGCCTGAATTTTTCATAAAAGTGTTGTCCAATATAAAAAAGGTTTTGGTAAATAAGTGTCAATTATTATATAGAGACCCTAGTTGTATGTAGCATTAAGTGTAGAATTTTTTTTTCATTTATACATGGAAGTAATATTCCACTTCCAACATACATAGAAATCACATTTTTGAATTATTTTTTTCTGATAAACTTCACTTTCAACTTTATTGGGAGTGTTTTCAATCTCTTTCAATTACACTATGAATATTTCAAATATTTTGTAGTTCTTTAGGTTTATGCGAGAGTTTCTTGTATTAATAAAATATTGACAAACTAGCTTTTTTCTTCTTATTTTGATTTTGATTCAAATTATTTTTTTGCATTAATCTAATTTTGAATCAGGGTCGGGTCCCAAGTCGAGAGTCGGGTTCAAGTCTCGGATCGAGAGTCATGGTCAGTAATTGGATCTCAAATGGGGGCCATGTACTAGGTCGAGAGTTAAAGTCGAGTAGCAGATCAAGAATCGAGGTCGGGGTTAGATTTCGAGTCAGGAATCAGGGTCGAGTCCCAAGTAAAGATTCGAGGTTGAGTTCTGTGTCAAAAGTCAGATCCCAAGTTGGGGTTAGGAATTTGAGTTGGGTCTTGGATCGGGAGTTGGAGTTGGGTTTTCGGTCGAGTCTGGGTCATATTCTATGTATAGGTTTAAGGTCGACTCTCAAATCAGAAATCGAGGTTAAGAGACGTATTCCAAGTAAAAAATTAGGGTCAGATCTTGGATTAGATACAAGTCGGGAGTCAATATTAGGTTCTGAGTCTAGAGTTAATGGTCAAGTCCCATATTAGAATTAAGGATAGGATCGAGTCTTGAGTTGAGAGCCAAATCCTAAATCAGGAGTTAGGCTTAGGTGCCAAATTGGGGTCAAGGGTCAGATTCCAAATACTAAGTAGAGTTTAAGTCTAACATCGGGATCAAAGGTCGGGGTTTGAATCTCAAGTTAGGAGTTAGGGTTATATATAAGGTAGGAGTCGTATCCTAAGTTTAAAGTCAAGGTTGTGCCTTGAATGAGTGTTGGATCTTAATTCAGGGTCAGGTCTCAATTCAAGAGTCAAATTTTGTTTCATATCTGGAATGGGGAGCAGAATTGATAATGGTAGTTGGATCGAATGGATATTGAAGTAGAGATCAAAAGTCCAGTCCTGGTCTAGGTCATATCCTGGCCCGAGTCGCGGATAGGTGTTGAGAGTTGATTCTTAAATTAGGATTAGAGTCCAAAGTGGTAGTTGGGTGTTAGGATTAGGACTAAAATCTTGGGTTGGGGTCAAGAGTTGTATCCCATGTTGAGTCGGTAGTTGGGTCGAGCCTAGTATTATTAGTATTTTTTTTAAAATACCTAAATGTTCTTGAGATAATATTTTCTTCTTTTTGACTAAAACATTATAAAATAAGTAAGAAATAACTTATTTAAAAAAAAGTCTTTTTTAGGTATAGAGATTAAAATTTTATCGAATTTAAATAAGTACTCTGCAAGACAAGTTCACTAGTAATTTTAATGATCTTATAAAATGAGATGAAACACGAATTAATTGGGAGTATAATTTTGTAACTATATACCTCTATCTATAATAGCTTATTAGACTTCACAAGGTCAACATCTTATGTTTGCTTCTGTGCTAACACTCAATCAACAGAGTTAGTATCATCAACAATATATAAGTATGTGGTGCTTAGTTTGTGAAATTCTACTTCTAATTAATGATGACGGAAGTTGAAAGATCTGATCTTTTGATGGTTAATAATTGTTTTTACTTTAACTCTAACTAGACCACTATTGTATATAACTAGATAAATACATGCAGACAGTTACAATTACTCATGTAAAGATAATAAATAAAACATCTAATATTTATTGAAAAACTTAAAAAATTAAAGACAATGTCAAATACTTCTTAATCTTGTATTAAATGAATTCTATTTTAAATAAAAATAGTACTTGAATATTTTGTTACAGTTAAAGTCAATATTAAAATATTGATCAATATTTTTTTTAAAATTATATACTCTATTATTAATACATGCCCAAAACATGTACAGAAAATTAGTTTAAATTAATATCATCAACATTAATTTTAAAATTTTGACCTGTATTCAATAATTAAGACTCATGTTGCTTCTTGTTAATTTTTAAATCTTTTGTCGCCCTTAATTTAATAAAGGGACTATTTTGGGACAACAAGAACGACGTCGTCGAGGCTGTCATTCTTGTTCCTGAGAAAGGCAAATCCTTCGGGTGTCTGCTTCACTCGAACAAAACCAAACGGTTAAATTTGATTGGAGTCAAATAGCTAAAGAAAGAAAGGAGGAGGAATGGCATCAGCATATTTGAGTATGGGAGAAGCTCACAGACGAATCACTGACTTCCTAAACCGCTTCGCGGACGCCGTTTCATCTCAAGATGCCAAGTTTCTTTCCCTTATCTTCTCTATCTCTTCAAACCCATCTTTTCTCCTTTCTCTATCCGATGCCCTCAGCACCTTCCAGGTAATGACATCTGTTTAAGTTGCACTCTGCATCATTTATTGCTTTGCTGCTGATATTTCCTTAGTATCCTAACAGCGATATGGTGGGTAGTGTTTGAGATGCAGTCTGATATATGAATGAATGCTTTTGTAGATAGCAAAAAAAAAAAACCCCTTAATTAAAATTTGATTTTTATTTTTGTGGCTGAAAATATATTGTTAATGTATCATGTGTCTAAAGCAGGATGCTAGCAGAGTGATCAGACAAGCTGATAGATACTCTCAGTATGCAGATATACTACTCCCTCTATTTCGTGCTTTACAAAGTTATCGACTCAAAAACTTGGTTGAATCTTACCAAGCTTTTGAAAAAGCTGCCAAGTGAGTTCAGCTTGCCCCTTTCTCCCTTTACTCCTGTTCCACTTCCCTGGGAAAACATTGATTTTTGTTGAGATTGCAGTGCATTTACTCAAGAATTCCGCAACTGGGAATCAGCTTGGGCTTTGGAAACCCTTTATGTCATTGCCTATGAAACTAGAATTCTAGCTGAAAGGGTAAGAGCTACTCTTGTTGTATATTATTTGGAATATCAGAAGGTTTATTGAGTTGACTGATGTATGTTTTTGAATGTGTAGGCAGATAGAGAGTTGGCTTCTAATGGAAAAACACCTGAAAAGTTGAAAGGTGCTGGCTCATTTCTCATGAAAGTATTTGGAGTCCTTGCTGGAAAAGGATCAAAACGTGTTGGAGCTTTATATGTGACTTGCCAGCTTTTCAAAATTTATTTCAAGCTTGGAACAGTTCACTTGTGTAAAAGTGTTACAAGAAGCATTGAAACAGCCCGCATTTTCGATTTCGAGGAGTTTCCTCTTAGGGATAAGGTTACTTACATGTATTATACTGGACGGTTGGCGGTGTACAATGAAAATTTTTCCGCTGCTGATCATAAGCTATCGTACGCTCTTAGCCACTGCAACCTGCAGAAAGAAAGAAATATAAGGTTTGTATGGGTTCCTGTTATTTTTCGGGATTACAATGTTCGACTCACAAAAGGAAATAATGGTAAAAGGATTATTATAAGGTGGATATCCTAACAATACATATTTTATACAAAAAGCGCTAGCTGAATTTACATTTAAGGAGTCAGTTTTCTTTTTCAAACAGCACACCAGACCTACTGCATTGATTTCATCTCATTTACATTATGGTTTTCTTTCCAGGATGATACTAAAATATCTGATACCTGTGAAGCTCTCAATTGGCATCTTACCTAAAAATTCGCTTTTGGAGAAGTACAATTTGACTGAGGTGTTGCATGTCTTCTGATTCATATTTAATTCATTCAGCTTGAGATGTTGAGATTTTTTTGGAATAGTCTGATAGCATGCATTTACTTCACAATAGCTAGTCTAAAGGAGGTATGATTGCTGATTTCTGCTTCTGGTTGAACATAAATGAGATTCTTATGCTGTTGCAATGGAACCTAGAAATATTGAAGTTTCATACTTCCCATTGATTTCGTGAAAGAGTTTCCTGTTATTAATTTTAAGTGCTAGACATAAAACTCTGTTTTCTTCTTTTAACTTTCAGACTCTTAACATTTGAAGTTAATTCATTCAAGTTGCTGAGCTCACTGATAAAAAGATCCTTGAAATTTGCTGATATAGCTTACCAGAGCTGCATATTTCATTTTAAAGGTCTACAGTGATTTTATCTTCATCTTTCCACCATCTCCTCATTTCTGTTATCTTGCTTCTATAATTTCCCTATGCTCTCAACTCCTCAGGAAAACCTTATTCGTCATTTTTTTCAATATCCTTTAATGCTTATAAATGCAATGATGCAGAGAGAAACAAGTAGCATGCACCCTTTTTATGGATAGGCATGGGGTACCATTTTACTTATAACCAGGAGAAGTTGCTACTGTTTAACAGCTTGGATTAGCCTATTAGTCGACTGCTATGGATTTAGGCTTTTAGTAGCAGTTAAAACCTATCTAGTCAGGTATACTTACTCATCTAGCTTTCTATAGAGGCATTACTATTAAATGAACTGGCTCTCTAATTGGCCGAACGCCGCCGTCGTAAAATAAAATTACTATAAAATGAACTGGCCTGAGATATGCATTAAGTTCTGTTCAGGATCAGTTGACAAGATATATTGGTATCAACTAAACAAGTTTTGTGACCTACATTTGAAATTTCTTTCTTTGGAAATAAGACCAGCAAGATTGTGATTCCATTTCCCATGCAAATTAGAGGTGACAAATGGGCGGATTGGATCAGATTTGGATGGATTGAGCAAAAACGGATTGGGTTTCAATCCACCCATATAAATATGGAAACATTGATTTGGGAAAAAATGGTTTGGATAAAATAGTTCAAATCCTCTTTAATCTCCTAAAGCCTTAAAATATTAAATTTAGTATATACAAGCTGTCAAATTATAGAAATGTAACTATTAGCTCTTTTAACCCAGGACCTGACCCTTACTTGTAGTTGTAACCATTGGACTCGCCCTCGACTCCCACCTTCGACTCAGGTCTGGACATTCTACCTCGACTAGGGACTCGACTCCGACCCATGTCCCGTCACTCGACCATAACTCGAGAAGGGACCCGAGACCTGGCACCAACCCGATCCCTCTCACTTGATCCTGACTATGGACCAAAGATCCAACCTCGACTCGGGACCCAAAATCTGATTCCATCACATGACCCGAAACCTTAACCCAACTTGGGATTTGAGACCAAACCCTTGACTTGGGTTTTAACCCCGAATCGGGACTCGAGACTCGACCTCGGCTAGGGACTCGAGACTCGATCTCGCCTCAAGACTTGAGACTTGATTTTGGCTTGGGACTCGAGACTTGACCCCTGCTCAGGATTCGAAGCTCGACCCCTGCTCGGGACCCAAAACTCAATTCTGGTTTGAGACTTGAGACTTGAGACTTGAGACTCGATCTTGACTTAGTGACTTGAGACACGGACCCGAGTATCGACCTCGACGCGGAACTTGAGAC
>JBDJHY010000102.1:8254864-8266562 GCA_039654485.1 Withania somnifera | reverse complement strand
TTTTCGCGAATGTTGTTTCGTCGCAAAAAAAATCTTCTAGTTCTCTTAATCCAGGCAGTTCACCAAATAGCAGCTGGTACAGTGTTCCATTTTGATTATCTTATTGACTTAGTACATGCCTGTAAGTGCTAACAGGTAAGACTATAGAACACTTCAATCCAAACTCTTCCTCTTTAGAATTCATTGTGTTTCTTCTCAACCATCATGCAATTTACAGTTGATGGATGGACCCAAGGTAGAATGATGTACGGGATGGTGGGAGATAAGTATATATTACTCGAAGATGACAGAAAATGGTTACAAACGCCTTTTCCAGAGAGGAAGAGGTGACTGAACCATAAACGAGATAGGGCTAGAGATCAACCTCCTGGACCTATGGCTTTACTATAGCTCTTCACCAAAAAAAGTCATCTTTAGAAATGGGATGCTCTAAACTTCTACCAATTCTATCTGGAAGGAAATTCGAGAAGAGCTTCACCGCTCTAATTACCTTAGTGCTTAACAAATGGGATGAATGAATTAAGAGATTACAAGCTATCTATTTGGTAAAAGTAACTATAAAGCATTACAAATCACTTGCTGAAAGACCAAAGAGGGTAATAGTTGAATTGATTTGAAGGAACATCAAATGAATGCCTTGATCATCAATTACTTGTACCAACAACATACTCAGTAAATTCCCACCAAGTGGGGTCTGAGGAGGATAAAGTGTACGCAGTCCATACCACTACCTCAGATTTGAGGCAGAGAGGCTGTTTCCGAAAGACCCTCGGCTCATGACAAGAACCACCATCTAGTACAACAATAAATGATATAAACTATTAGCAATTACAGCAAATAGCAAACGTCACACACAATTACACAATAATCAATCGAAACAACCCTCAATTCTATGTCAAAAGCTAGATACTACAAGAAACGCAGCACTACCCTACTACTAGCACGAAAAATAAAACAAAACACACATCCTACCAAAAAGAAATCACTCTTACTTCCGAACCTACCACCCTAATTCGCATCTTCCACTACTTCCTATCCTGGGTCATGTCTTCAGTGAACTATAACAGCTTCATGTTCTGTCTAATCACATCCTACCAATACTTCGTCAGCCTACCTCTACCTCGCCTGAAACAATCCAACAACACCCTCTCATCACACTTGCAAACTGGAGCATCCGAGCCCATCCTTATCACATGCCCGAACCATCTCAACCTTACTTCTTGCATCATATCTTCCATTGAATTCACCCTCACCTTATCGCGAATAACCTCATTCCTAATCTGATTGTTCCGAAAGACCCTCGGCTCACGACAAGAACCACCATCTAGTACAACAATAAATTATATAAAGTATTAAAAATAACAGCAAACAGCAAATAGCAAACGCCACACACAATAACACAACAATCAATCGAAACAACCCTCAATTTTATGCCAAAAGCTAGATACTACAAGAAACGCACTACCCTACTACTAGCACGAAAAATAAAACAAAGCACACATTCTAACAAAAAGAAATCACTCTTACCTCCGAACCTACCACCCTAATTCGCGGCTTCCACAACTTCCTATCCTAGGTCATGTCTTCGGTGAACTGTAACAGCTTCATGTCATGTCTAATCACATCCTTCCAATACTTCTTTGGCCTACCTCTACCTCGCCTGAAACAATCCAACAACACCCTCTCACACTTGCAAACTGGAGCATCCGAGCCCATCCTTATCACATGCCCGAACTATCTCAACCTTACTTCTCGCATCTTATCTTCCACTGAATTCACCCTCACCTTGTCGCGAATAACCTCATTCCTAATCTAATCGTTCCGAAAGACCTCAGCTCACGACAAGAACCACAATCTAGTACAATAATAAATGATATAAAGTATTAGAAATGACTTTAAAGTCCTTTAAAAAAAAATCAGAAAATTCACTTTTTCGTTCAATTTAACACTTTAAAGTCCTTTAAAAAATCTAGTCAAACACAACTCCAACTCCAATTCCGATCCCAACAGCAACTTCAAAATTTTTTGGTTTTCGTGGCCAAAGGGCCCTTAACATGTTTCACTCTTGAAAGGAAATAATGGTAAAAAGATTATTATAAGATGAATATCCTGCAACGATATTGATTTTCTGCAATAAATGCAAACCAGACACTATTACCGACTGCAGTAATTTCATCTCATTGACATTATGCTTTTCTTTTCAGGATGATACTAAAAAATCTGATACCTGTGAAGCTCTCAATTGGCATCTAACCTAAAACTTCGGTTTTGGAGAAGTACAATTTGACTGAGGTATTGCATGTCTTCTGCTTCATATTTAATTCTGTCAGCTTGAACTGTTGAGATTTTTTTAGAATAGCCTAATAGCATGCATTTACTTCACAACTGATTTCTGCTTTCAGTTGAACATCATTGAGATTCTGCTAGATTTCTATTGATGTTCAACCGAAACCAATATCTTCTATTTCGGTTGAACATCACAAGATGAAATGTTTATTAATTTTAAGTGCTAGACATAAAACTGTTTTCTTCCTTTAATTTTCAGACTCTTAACATGTGAAGTTAATTTATGCAAGTTGCTGAGTTTTTTTGGTAATAAACTGTGAACTATTACCATTACTAACAAAAAAGATTACAAACTAATGAGCATGAAGAACCCAGGAAAGCAACACTAGCAAAAAATAATAATATACTTGTCGAATCAAATACTGACAACTTCAGGCCCTCTTAGATCCTCTAAATATTCATATTCTCTCTCACCTGTTTTTATATCTGTGCAATGACTATACTAGTATGTATGTTCATATGTTTGGAAAATTTTCTTGTTTCTAGCCTCCCATATGTGGTATATCATAGCCCCCATACAGCTGTAACTAGTTGCTTCTTAAGTTGCCCCCCAATGCCTCATGCTGATCCACGGTATACTGCTGTGCAAATCCCTTTGAGTGACTCCAAAGCCAGTTGGATAGAGCATTCCTCACCTCTGTAATCTAGTTACAATGACCAAGTAAGTGCATTTGAGTTTCCTCATCATCATCAATACAAAGACAGCACTTGGTGTCTTCAACTGTAGCATTTAATCTTTTTCACCTTAGTCAACAACTTGTTCTGAAAGGCCAGCCATAATACAACTCTTTAGGCAACATAATGAAGTTCCAGATCATTCTGGTTCCCTCCACCTATTGAGTCCACCCAACATTGTATTGTCGCTACTTGTGACTGAATATGCACCATTTGCAGTCAATGTGC
Organism: Withania somnifera; assembly: GCA_039654485.1. Lineage (NCBI taxonomy): Eukaryota > Viridiplantae > Streptophyta > Magnoliopsida > Solanales > Solanaceae > Withania > Withania somnifera. Next base: position 8,263,313 of record JBDJHY010000102.1, on the reverse strand, counting down.
AGTGTCCTTTATGATACCAATGTACCATTTTTATCCTGATGGCATTCAACTTTCTCCAGTACCAAAGACTGTCCTGTTGTGGCCTATTTTCCTATGTCAGTATTAGTCTTCATATACACTCATGCACCCATTTCACCCATACACATCCTTCTTTCCGCCCAATTGCCCGACTAGCTTCCCCACAGAAGCAATGTTCCAGCTTTTACAATCCTTAATGTCCAAACCCCCATATTTCTTAGGCACACAAACCTTATCCCAGGCTACTAGGGACACTTTCCTCTTCTCAGTACTGCTTTCCCGTAAGTACACTCTACATTCCCGTAAGTACACTTCATAGCAGTCGACCTGCATGTGAGAGCTGCTTAGAGTAGCCATTAGTAATTTTGTTGGTAAGCTTATGTATCAGTTGATGACATTCAATTGCTATTCCATTTCTTAGAGGACAAAGGTACCCCCTAAATACCTGATTGGTAAGGTGCCTAGTGTGAAGCCAGTTCTTCTCAAGATACTCTCCTGAGTCACAACATCCACTCCTTCCAAGAATATGCTAGAATTTTTCACAGTTTGCCTCCAGTCTAGTGACTTGGCTAAAATGGTCTAAGGTCTCCATGACTCTAGATACTGAGGCTAAAATGTCCCTTTGCAAAAACTCATTAAGTCATCTGCAAACACCAAATGGGTAAGTTGGGTAATTTTGCACATAGGGTGGAATATGAAATCAGGAAGATCATTCATCTTCTACAGGATCCCGTAAAGGTACTCCATTACAAGCACAAAAAGCATCGTTGACATGGGATCACCTTGCCTCAATCTCCCCTCAAAGAATCCATCGCCAACTCCATTCACTTTCACAGTTAATTCAATGGTGGTTACACATCTCATAACCAATTGGATAAATGGCATTGGAAATCCAAAACCTCTCAAGGCTTTCTCAATGAACTCCTAGATTACCATATCATAGGCTTTTTTCAAATCTATCTTCATCAAACACCTTGGAGAGGTCTTCTTTGTGTAGTGTCTCGTTAAGTCATGGCAGCACACTATGAATGAGGCTCCTCCGTTCCACAAATGCCGCTTGATTCTAAGCCACTATAAAAGTTAAGAGTCTTTCTCAGTCTCATACAGGGTGAAGAATTAGCTAGAGCAAGTGGTGTTGATCACCTTGGGGATGCATTTGTACAACACATTACAACAGGATATTGGTCTAAATTGGTTAGCATACTGCGGAACCTGCATTTTCGAATTAAGTGTGATAATGGTAGAGCTGATTTGGTGAAACAGCTTGCCATTATCAAACTCCAACACAGCTTTGGTGACATCCTCTCCAATATACTCCATTAGGGCCAGGCTTTTTTTTTCTATCTATGCTGAATACTGCATCCTTCGCCTCCTTGTCAGTGTAAAGTCTCAGTAGTTCAAGTTGCTCATCAACAGCCAATACATAGCACATCTCAAGAAACTGCCAAATGCTGGACTTCTATCAGTAACTCTAGTACCCAGCATTTCCTGGTAATAATACACAAATATAGTAGCAATTGCCATATGCTCAGTCTGCAAGTTCAATTGCCTTCCTGTGCTTTATTACTGAGAAGAACTATCTTGAGCTATCATCTCCCAAATTAATCCAATTGGCTTAACTTTTTTGTTGCAAGAACATCTCAGTCAGATAAGATGACCTAAACTGTCAGTCAAGTTGCTGAGTTTACTGATAAAAAAATCAATTAAATTTGCTAATGTAGCTTAGCGTAGCTGAATATTACATTTCCAAAAGTCTACAGGAATTAATTATCATCATTCTCCAATCTCCATCATCTCCTCATTTCTGCTATATTTGCTTCCTTGATTGCCCTATGCTCTTAACTCCCTAGGACAGCCTTATTCTTCATTTCATTTTTCTGATATCCTTTAGTGCCTAAAAAAAAAACAATTAAATGATATAAAGAAAAACAAGTCTAATGCACCCGTTTTATGAAAAGTAACAGGTATACTTATAACAAGGAAAATCTGCTACCGTTTAACAGCTTGGATTATCCTATTAGTCGACTACTATGGATTTAGGCTTTTAGTTAGCAGTTAAGACCTATCTAGTCAGGTCTAGTTACTCTTCTAGCTTTCCGTAGTGGCATTACTATAAAATGAACTGTCTCGCAAGTTGGCCCGAACGTCATTGTCATAAAACAAAAGTACTATAAAATGAACTGGCCTGAGATATGCATTAAGTGTTATTCAGGATCAATTGACAAGATATATTGGTATTCAATTATATACGTTATTGTGACTTACATTTGAAATTTCATTCTTTGGAAATAAGTGAAGCGAGATTGTGACTCCATTTCCCATGGAAAATATGTTAATAGTGATGCTTCCCTGATTCAACTTTTTTGTGTGGAACTTCTCTATAATGTTTTTTGACATTTGTCAATATTCTATAAATTGTAGCTTCTACTGTCACAATAAAGACTTGGAATTTATTAATCAGTTCCACTTTCATCTATTAAGTAAAGATTTCCCTTTTAAACAAAGTTCAGCCTCGAACGCATCAACAAAATTTATACTCTTAGACAGAGAGTATCTTGGAAGAAAGTGTCCACAGTGTGTCAAACCAACTATTTGGCCCCCTAAATATTGTTTTTTCCCCACTGTCGCCTGTCATTTTTTGGAAAAAAATAATGCAGTGTTCGGCGAGCTTGCTTGCATGTTGAATTTTCCACTGGGTACTAGCTACCTCCCACTAGAATACAAACCATGCCTGCCAAGACTTAGGCAGAAGATAGGAAGAAATCACCTAGAGTTATTTTGTTTCTGCTAGGATTGAATCCTGATTTCCAAGGTTTTCACCCACTTCAATGATCATTAGGCCACACCTTTGATTCCACCACCACCACCACCACCCAAACCTTTTCTTTTTTGTCTATTCTTTATTAGCACACTTGTCTGCCTTCATTAGTATTTATTCTCTTGATCGTTTGTCCCCATTCTCTGACCTGAAATAATTGTATCCCATGCCATAGTCTTTTACTTGTAGGTCATCCCTGGAAAGTTAAGGAATTGTTGACATTCTACTATTAAGTTGCATCAACTCCTGTTTCTGGTTTAGAAAGACCTCTAACACTGCTCTATGAGAAACACTTGAGTCCTATTTCTTCTATTAAAACTATCCATATTCGACCTATTTTTGAATACAAAAAAAAAAGGATATTTGGACCCATATGTGAAGGTCATTGTGCCCTTAACGTCTTTCTTTCTTTCTTCTTCGAGAACTGTGTTCTAAATCTAGTGATTCATCTGAAGAGGGTAAATTCTAAAAAGTTTGGCCAATGTAGAAGATCAATGTATTCAAACTACAAAATCTAAGCTTCCTATTCAAACCAGATGAAGAGGAAGCTGTTGTTCTGTTCGATAAATTGGTGGATATCATGGAAATACAGTATAGCTTTCTGGTGTTTAAATGCAAGGAGGTGCATGCCCTATGAATTGAATGTGTGAGTGACTGTTTACTTTATGATGTGTAGACGTAGAAAACAATAGTTTCATGCTTTATAATCTCGCTCTCCTTTGCCTCTTTGAATTTTCTTTTATAGTACAACAACATTGTGCTTACTCTTAGAAGGGAGGATCTACGACTTCTTCGATGTGCTCACAGGAACATGAAGACCAGTATGTATATTTTTCCTTTATACGTGAGTTGCATTTTATTAGCATATCCTAATAACACTCCTATTACCAGGTTCTTAAGGTCTGGTGTTTATCTTGTCCTGGAGAAGCAAGAGCTCCACCTTTACCAGAGTTACTAAAGACGATGTAAGTGCCATACTTCTGTTTTTGGCTGTAAACATATGCAGCCTCCTCAACTTGCCAAATATTTTCGTTTAGACATCTTATCTTGATTTACGACGGCCACTTGATGTTAGTGAAAGATGTACCCATCACACATGCTACTAACATGGCACAATCTGTGTAATACTCTCCATCGAGAGTCTGAAAAGCCCTACTTTTTTACTCTCTTTTTTCGCGTCTATCTCCTACAACATCAATCTGCCACCACCATAACAACTACCTCCTACAACGTACAGACTCCTCGAACAGGAGTTACTGCAAGATCCGATTCCGCATCCATCTAGTAGTCTGGCTAACACCACACAATTATCTGAATTAACAGGATCAGAAAATAACATTGTTGCGTGGAGACTGAATCCTATTACCAAATTTTTTTCGAAAATCCGACAATCTTTTCCGATCTGTGGGACTCAGCCGGATCTTCTTCAGGTTGTGGGTCAATTTTGATGGAGTTACTGTGGTTTTTGAGAATAGAAATTCGATCAGGGTTTAGAATGAAAAATGTGAGACGTGGGGTTATTGCAGGGTCTGTGAGTGAATTAAGACCAGTTTTTGTTTGAAAATTGACTAGAGCTAAGAAATTTTTGGCGGTCTAAAAAAACTTGACATAGTGAAGGCCTAAGATTGTGCTAACTGGAACTTCCTCCTGAATAGTAAAATTATAGGATCTGATCAAAGATGGTTTCAACAGATACTACATTTCATCTATAGGGTAAGATCGTCAGTGCTGGTTAATGGCACACCAGTAGGGTTTACTTGCCTCTGCTCACCATTCACCAAGACTTAAGACAAATAGCAAGAAATCACCAGGCATGTTTTAACTAATTTGGGATTTAAACCCTAGCTCCCATGGCTCATTCCAATTTCAACCACTAGACTACACTCTTGGGTGCTCTACCTTGAGAAACTTCTAGGTCCATCATAAGAATTCAAGAAAAACAGTTGTTATACCTCTGGATAAAGAATTGATGCAAGTTTAACATATGATAAGCTAATTTCAACACATTCACGCGCCGTGTAACATATGATAAGCTAATTTCAACACATTCACGCGCAAACCACCCGTAGTAAAGATATTAAAGACTTCAGAAAGATAAACATCTTTTCGCAACTAACAAAGAGGAAGAGGCAGATGTAGTTATTACTCACCTTTCTTCAAACCGGGAGACACATCCTCTCCTCTAAATACAAGAGGAACCTCAACTTTTAGTAAAGCATTTGATGGAGCTCTTATAAAGGTAACATTAAGAGGTGCATCTGAACCAGCTTCCAGATGAACCTGACCATTGAAATAGAAAAATCAGTACATCGCTATGCTAAAAGCCATCTAAAGCGCTGTTTGGCTCCAACAGCATTATAATTCTGCAAACCGTTTTTGATTTTAACCGAGTTAAGCAGTTAAAGGTCCTTCTGAGCTGAGTGAAGATCCCTGAGTTTCAACCCGCCACCACATACCTCAGCAGGCTGTGCAATATATCTCACTGCGGCGACGACTTTTTTCCACCAGTCTGGTTTAGAATGTCACAAGAATTGTGCAAAGAACAGTCCACTAATCATCACTCAACCCAAAACTATTCATAAGAACTGTTGCTTTCACAATTGTGGCTTCTTACTTTATGGGACATCACAACCTGTGTTTACCAACAGCACTATGAGAGCTAATACAAACTCCTATCTTTTACCATCAAATTCACCAAATCTTTTTAAATCTATCTTTGTTTCAAGCATATATCAACTCAAGAAGCTCCACCTTTTTCCTTTTGAGTGTTGGAGACTATGTTCAAATCCAAGGGTGTGGCCTAACGGTAATTGAACAACATACCCCAACAAGTGGGGTCTAAGGAGGGTAAAGTGTACGCAGTCTATACCACTACCTCATAGGTGAGGTAGAGAGGTTGTTTTCAATAGAACCTCGGCTCACGACAAACACCACAGTCTAGTACAACAATAAATAATATAAAGTTTTGTAAATGACGAGCAAATAATAAAAATAGTGTTACATGAAAAATAATACAACAATCAATCTACACAGCAACCCTCAATTCAATATCAAAGACAGGACACTACCCTACTACTAGCACGCGAAACACCCTACCAGCAAGAACTCACACCTACCCCATAACCTAACACCCTAATTCACGTCTTTCACAACTTCGTATCCAGGGTCATGTCCTCGGTGAGCTATAACAGCTCCATGACATGTCTAATCACCTCGTTCCTATACTTCTCGGTCTACATCTACCTCGCTTGAAACCATCCAATAACACCCTCTCACAACACCATCTCACACCTGCACATTGGACCATCCGAGCTCATCCTTATCACATGTCCGAACCATCTCAACCTTACTTCTCGCATCTTATCTTCCACCAAACTCAACCCCACCTCGTCTCGAATAACCTCATTCCTAATCCTATCGTTCCTAGTGACTTCACACATCCATCTCAGCATTCTCATCTCTGTCACTTTTATCCATTGGATGTGAGAGTTCTTTACAGGCCAACACTCTGCCCCATACAACATAGCAGGTCTAATCGCAACCCTATAGAACTAACCTTTAAATTTATGGGGCACCCTCTTATCACATAAGACCCCCGAATCGAGCATCCACTTCATCCACCCTGCACTAATCCGGTGAGTGACATCCTCATCAATCTCTCCATTTCCAAAATCATTGACCCAAAATAATTGAAGTTGTCTTTCTTTTGAATGACCTGAATGTCAAACTTCACTATCACCTCATCCTCAGACAGGTCCTTGCTAAACTTGCACTCCAAATACTCTATCTAAGTCCTGCTCAACCGAAACCCTTAGTATTGACACCTTCGCGAGTCTCATTGCTCAGAACCACATCATACGCAAATAACATACATCAAGGCATCTCACCTTGAATTCAAAGTGTCAAAACATTCATCACCAAGGCAAATAAGAATGGGTTAAAAGTCAAACCCTGGTGCAACCCAATTAAAACAAGACCTTAGAATCTCCTCCCGCTGTTTTTACACGTGTTTTTGCTCCGTCATACATATTATTTATCGCTCTAATGTAATCCACATGGACACCTCTAGCTTTCAGACACCTCCACGAAACTCCCTCCGAACTTTGACATAAGTCTTCTCTAGATCAATGACCACCATGTGCAAGTCCTTCTTACTCTCTCTATATAGCTCCACAAGTCTCCTCTCGAGATGGATAGCCTCTATTGTCGAGCGACCTGGCATAAAGCCAAACTGATTTTCACAAATAGGCACGATCCTCCTCAACCTCAACTCCACCACCCTTCTTCAAATCTTCCTAGTATGGTTTAACAACTTGATACCCCTGTAATTATTGCAATTTTGAATGTCAACCTTGTTCTTATACAACGGAACCATCGTACTCCATCTCCAGGCTTCAGGCGTTACCTAAAAATAACATTGAACAACTCAGTGAGCCATGTCATGCCTGTCACACCTTAGCTCTTCCAAAAATCCACCAGAATCTCCTCTGGTCCAGTTGCTCTACCCCTACGCATCTTACAAATAGCACCCTTCACCTTCACCACCTTAATGCACCTACAACAACCATACGCCCTACACATCCCTTCGAGCTCCAAATCCTCCAAGACAATATCCTTGTCCCCTGCATCACTCAAAAATCTATGAAAATAAGATTGTCATCTCTTCTGAATAAGCACATCATCCACCAAAACCTTACCATACGTAACATTGATGACTTGGTCTAAGTCCTGGGCCTTCCACTCCTAAGCCGTGGCTAACCTATGTAACCTTTTATCCCCGTCTTTATCCTCTAACTCAGCATGCAATCTTCAAATAAGTGAAGTGAGTGAAATCCAGGAAAATGAGGTTCAAATCCTATCAGCGACAAAACAAGCTCTGAAGTGATTCTTCTCATCTGCCTAAACCTTGATGGTCAAGAGTTGCTAGTTAACTGTGCTAGTGGGAGGTGGCAATTACGCAATGTACCTCGTGAAATGTCACAGATTCAGAAAGAAATGTGTAAATCCATGACCACGCCCTAAAACTAGTGTAGTATAACGGTGCAGCCAACTTCAATGTCAACCTTAAACAGACAAGAAGTATTTCACGAGTCCAAAGGTTAGGAGGCTGATAACATGTCACTTGCTTCTTACTCAGAAGCAAGCAAAGTAAAAGGCAAGAAGCTAAAATTAAAAAAGAAAACATATAGGAAGGAAAATTTTGACGAATCCCGATATTCTTCCTGACCCAAATCTATTTTCCACTCAATTCACATACAAACAAAGAGAGCCAATACCTTGGCAGGCAACAATTTTGCTCGTATTCATACCCAAGACATAAGCTTGTCCAACAGCACGGAAACATTAATATTCACACCTATACTTAAGCATATAATAGAACTAAGATTTCGAGAAACTGCTTACTCCTATGTATCTATCTTTAGATCAATTAAAGTAACAAAAATGTAATAAATAAACTAATAAAGGCAAAATACCTTTCTGGGCAGAACTCGAACCTTCTCAATAACTTCAGGAGATTCAAGGTCAGGGTGAACCTCAAGATCAAACAACCTAGACAAGAAATGGGAGCGACCAAGATGGTTAACAAGCTTTCTAATCTGATTAGCCTGAACT
>JBDJHY010000102.1:8188172-8219467 GCA_039654485.1 Withania somnifera | reverse complement strand
CATTTTGTTTCTTAGTCACAAGTTGTGATTGAAAACCCTAATATAGAGCCCCTTTATTCTTTGTTTTTTATTTTGAGCTTGGATCTTCATGGGGTTTCATCATTCAGTTCAAGAAGTGTTTGATATCGTTAATTATCATTCTTCCATAATTATTTGGTAAGTTTTCACTTCAATTTCATTTAATTTCATTCCCAAATTTCTCATTCTTTCTTCATTTTATTTCATCGATTCTAGATTAATTATTGCTTATCTTAGCTCAAACTTTTGTATATGAGTTTCCTAAGATGTGAGGAACATTTTGGTATCTATTGCGTGGAGTTTCAGTTTCGCAGGCTCGTAGGCTTGTTTTTTCCCATACTTTGACCCTGACTATTTTCGTAACTTTATGGGTATCATTTGACTCATATTATTATGTAGGTTATTAGTTTTCTAGTTTCGTGATTGTTTGAGCTCATTTGCATATTGTGGGAGTTTTGGAGCAGTCTGAACATCTTCTATTTGATATTTTCAAGCTTGTCTTTGGAGGTCAAGTAGGCTATGACTTACTGATCTTAGATTGGGCCTATATGGGAAATAATTATAGTCTTTAGCATTCTTGGGTTGGGAATTCTAGGTTTGTAGCCCTGACCCTATCCGCTTCTTTAGTACAATTCTTGATGTTAGTTCTGGTGCTATATTTTGATTATAGTTTACCCTATGGCCCTAAGTGATTTGCACTTACTCTATAACATAGACGGTGGAATTATTTAGGAATGTCTTTGAGTCCCATACATTTTTTTGGCTGGTTATGCTTGTTGTAGTGATTCTGAGCTTGTGTAGGGTCGACAGGACTTTCTGTGATCCTTTGACTGTGAATGTGCTCATTATAATTCATGCATGTCATCATCATGATACTGAGATTTTATGCATTAGTTTTTACTGTTTATGAGAGCCCGATATTATTGATTTTGGAACCTTGCATGTCCTTGATGAGCTTGTTTTCAGATATTGATTTGGCCTTAAAAACCTATTTTCAAATATTGATGACTTACATTACTTGAGATTTTTATAATGTCAAATGATCACAGAGGTTTTTATATTACTTCTAATCCTGATACGAAGTTGGTTTAATCAAAATCTTTACTAAAATGAATTGTTTTATGATTTTTCTTAAATTATTCTAAGACCCGATTATCGATTAGGCACCCGGTACTACTGTTTTCTAATTTTTTAGTCCAGACCCTAAAACTTGGCACCGATCACATGACCTTGATAGCTCTTATAACTTTGGCCCATTATCGAATGCTGAGTAGTAGCCCTTACTTGATTTTAGAACCGATCCTGACTGGGCATGGATATTGAGTTTTTGACTGATATAGACCTGGTCGAGGCTGGCCACCTAAGACCTGATATAATTCAGTTATGAGCTCTAGTTATGATACTCGATTCTGAGCTTAACTTATGTCAATTATTGTATACGGGGGATCCCCACTACGGACCCTGCCGCCCGGCACTAGCATGCTTATGACTGGGGGAAGGTGTACGATATGATATTAGGTATACGAGGAAAACCTTCCATGGGTATCCTCCTACAAGACCTACAAGTATTGAGAAGGAGCATACATATTTGCACTTAGTTAAGTATCGATATATTATGCGGGGAGGTCCTCGATGGACCCTTCCTCCTGACACTAGAATACATATGATCGCTGAGGGGTATATAATATGATATTAGGTATACAGGTAAGTCCTTCCATGGGTATCCACTTTCCGGACCTATATGTATTTGAGGAGGAGCATACATATTTATCTTTCACCTGCACAAGTACCATCTCTATCAAGTATGCGTTACTTTTTGCACTTGTTTTCTTAGATGTACCTTCTGGTCATATGGGAGGCCAACTAGTGTAGGATGGGGTGCCAACGGGTTATCTTATCTTATTGTACTTTTTTTTATCTTCCACTGCTCATGTTCTTCACTAGTATCTTTTATTGATAATTACTTTGGGTTGGCTTTGCCTAGTGAGTACTGTTTATGTGTGGAATTTTATTTGATTATACCTTATTCATTCTTTTTTTATTGAGGTCATTGGTACACCGCCTTTATTTGCTCTCCTTATTTGATTATCTATTGCAAGGACTTAGGTACGTCTTCACCCTTGTTCTGGATTGTTCTATGAATGTTGTTAGCTAGTCTTGTTATTTGTTCATTTTTCTTCAATCTTTTGTATCTAGAATTACCTGTCTATACCTATGTTTTTGACTTCTGTGACTTATTGTCTTGATTATCTGCTATTTACTGCTTTTATTTCTTAAATGAGCTTGGGTATCCATTGATTTGGTACTCATACTACACTCTGCATCTTCTTGGTGCAGATCTAAGTATGAGTAAGCGACGTGATATATGAGGTTCGTGCTACTATCTAGATTTTAAGGTAGATGGTGATCTTCGGCATTCAACATCATGTCTTTCTTTTAGATTATTTCTACTTATTTTGTAATAAATACAGATGATTTATTTATATTAGACCTTGTATTTACCTCTTAGTGGCTCATGTACTAGTTTACCAGGTTTTGGAAACTTCTTTTATTGTACTAGATTTTTGCGTGTCCTACCCTTACTTATGTTATAATCTTCCAATTTTACTTATTACTTTTACTCTATGTACTTGTTGGATGGTTCTCTTACGATGGGATATAGGCATCTCATGACTAGAAAAATGGAGTCGTGATAGTTTCTCTTCATAATATTCCATTAGTAGAATTCCCTCATATCTCTATACATCTTGGTAGAGCCTGGATGAATCGAATATCTAGAACTGTGGGCTTATTCTATAATTATCTTTTTCAGTTTATCAACATTGAGAACACACAATTGGACCTAATAATGAAGCACGTCATATCCCTTTAGGGAGAAAACCTCAACATGCTTTACAAAAGCAACTTCCTTAAGCTTCATCAAACTTGATCATTTCCTTTATTTTCTTTCTCGTCAACTATTAAAGATGACTTTAAATCATTCTGAACCAACAACACTTCTATTAGAAAAGTCAACCAGATGAACATCCAAATGCACAAGTCGGTGTATATCTCTAACTAGTTCTTTCTTCTCCTCCTCAATATGGGCAACGCTGCCTATAGTCAATCTGCTCAAGGCATAAACAAAAACATTTGCCTTACCCATACTCTCATATCACAATCTTTTAGAAGTTATAACCATCTTCTCAGTAAAGATTCAACTCTTTTTTGGTGAACACATACTGTAAGCTCTTATGATCAATAAACACATTGACATCAGTGCTGTAGAGGTAGTGTCTCAGATCTATAGAGAAAAGACAGTTGTAGCCAACTCAAGGTCATAAGTGGGGTAATTCTTCTCACGATTCTTAGTCTATCGGGATGCATAAACTATCACCTTACTATTTTCCATAAAAAAAACCAAAGAAGCCCAATTTTGGAGGCATCACAATAAACTACGAAACCATTTGGCAAGGTCAACACTTGGGCTGAGGTCAGGTTACTCTTCAACTCCAACCACTGAAACTTAACATTTTTCTAAGTCAACCTAGTCAAAGGGGCTTCTATATAGGAGAATCTCTCTATGAACCTCCAATGATAACCGACTAAACCTAGAAAACTCTGAATATTTGAAGGAGAGGTGGGTCTAGAACAATTCTTTATCTATTTTCTATGGATCTAAATATGTTTGCTGGAAATCGCAAGGCCTAGGAAGGGCAACCGACCTCAACAAAAATACACATTTAAAAAACTTGGCATAAAATTATTTGTCTTGTAGTGTATGTAAGATACTCCTCAAGTGAGTTGCATGCTTTATTTATTAATCAGAATGTCATTTATGAACACAATCATGAACATGTCCAAGTACTATTGAACACTTGTCCATATCATAGTTCAAGCCTATACAACTCACTCTCAGGCTCGCACTGGGATAAGGTACAAATTATCACACAAGGCTTTTAACTATCCAACAAAATCATATTCGGCTATCTACAACCAAGTAACCGCACACATACTAATCACATTCAACACCTCATATAAAACACAGAACAATCAGCCTTCCTAGATCGGCTCTAAATCTACCAGCATAAATCAGGGGATAGCTACGAAGCTCTAACCACTAGTATAATCCTCTCCCCAACCTCAGTATATTTCATAGTCGGCATGAAATACCAGGAGGACCGCGTATCTCTAGGAAAGTATAAAAAATGATAAAGCTAGCTAAATAGGTCATAGGAAAAGATAACCACAGTGGTGGGCTCTAAACTAATAACTCAGCCCCAAGCTTGAAATTTACCAAGCATATACAACACTAAATATCCAATCTGAAAGAAGTAAGTCACAGCCTACCTGGACTCCGCCGATAACCTCACGAACACATTGACTATCTGAATAATCACGAACGAAGCTGTAAATTGCATAAATCTATTAAAAACATAACCCACATGTCAAGATGAGTAAAACAAGACCTATATTGCTATATAAATGTGGGTTGAAGTCCGAACTAAAAGCGGGTCCGTGAAGCTTCGTAGCTATGAAAAATAGAATATTTATACCACCATGTAGAGAACAGTCCATAGGTCGTATGGTACAAAATAGGGGTCAAACCAATGGTAAAAAATAAATAAATAAACCCAAAAAGTTTATATGATACGGAAAAATCAAGAAGTTACCCGATAAAAACGATCGTAGAACCACCACAAATCATCTCCACATATCAAAACTGCAATTAAAACCTTAAATTAAACTTATTAAAGCTCATAATTAAAGAGAATTGGAGAAACTTTGAAGCCATAGTGTTCCTCGGTCAAAAATTGGAAAAGAGAACTTTTCCTTCATATGAAAATTATGTTAGCTTACTAAAATTGTGATATAGTTAATAACTTAATGCAAAGGAATTTATATTTATAGGTACACGTGCACAAAGAAATTCAATGAAATTAATATGATACCACCTTTATGTTGTCGTGGCTTCTATGTGAAGTATTTCCTTTTTCGATATTTAAATATTCAAGTATTATATAAATTTGTTATAACAAAATTATAATATTTTAAATATATTAAAATTAATAAAAAATTATTTCTAATAAAACCTACCCCTTGAAATAATAAATTTTTTAGCATAATTTGATGCTCTGATAAAATATTAGTAGCTTATAAGTTTTAGTAAAATAATAAGGTATGCAACTAGATTATTTCAAAAGTCTATTTCATAAACTTGTCAATAATATAGGAAGATGCAAAAAATATATCTTTTATTTTTATTTAAAGAAACATACATAACTATTATTTTAATTAAAATAATTTAATAGCGATATCCTACCATAACTAAAAGCCCGGGACTCAAACCAAAAGTCCTTCTAAATTAAAGTCCACATTTCAGAGCTAATGGAGCTGTCGGGATTTAATTTTGAGCATGTTTTCAAAGAATTTACTCGAACCCATTTTCAAAGTTAAAACTACAAAACCAGGAACCGAGATAAGTACGACACGGTTGCCAGGGATCCAAATTACCGGTCCCAGCAAGTAACAAATAACTTGGACGGTTATAAGAATGCTATAAACACAAAGAAATCGCAAAAATATGAATATGACCCCGAGGGTCATCACAACATTTACCAATAAAGAAAGTAAAGAGGAAAGACATATCTGAAGTCTGTAACAAATAAGAATGCCAGACTCACATAATAAAATGTATGGGAGGGATCTAGTATATAACAACGAGGAACGGAGACATGGATGAAATAGGACGACCTCCACTAACTCTGAAGGTAGGGACAATCTATAGGCAACCCACTAATCTGCTTCATGATCTCACATAGCCCCCAATGAACCTCCAAACACCAAGTCCCCAATTCTACACTCAAGAAGAAAAGTCTATAATCTGTGTAGCTCCTTGGTCTACTCCTTGCTATTTGAAACCTAACTCGAATAGGTCTGACTCTCTTTGTAGGATCCCAAATCAAATCGAAAGTCTGAGGTTAAGTCCCAACATAACTATACCAAACAATCGGCGAATTGCAACACACATTGTACCAAACCTCAAATGGTACCATGTGAACACTGGAATAGCAACTTTCATCATATGAAACTCTACCAAGGCGAAGTGTCAACCCCAACTACCACCAAAATTGATGACTTGAGCTTAGTATTTCTTGAAGTATCCAAATGGTCTGCTCGGGTTTGGCTGTCATTTTGTGGATGGAAATCAGTATTGTACTTTCCTCCCAAAAAAATCAAGAAGTGAACTGGGTGACACTTTCTTAAATGGTAGGAACTGGGATCTCGTGTAAGCAAAGGACCTCTCTAACATAAAAGTAGAGGGACCCTCTGCATATCTCCGTTATGCCTAGGTGTACAAAATATTTAGTACAACTGGGCCCCGCGAAGAACTATCTGAACCAAAACACCAACCCTAAACTACAAGAAATAATCTCCACCAATAACACACCATAAAAACCAAATATAAACCTGCGGAAGAAACTCCAAGACTACAAATCCTACAGGTAGAATTGACCAACAACATCACAAACTCAAGAACCCAAAAGAAACTGATACCAATCGACTAACTAACAATACCAATTTCCACAAATGGAAGTTGTCCTTGCTTGGGAGCCAACCCTGCTTACAATCTAGAGATTGAAATCAAAATGATTGTCTGAACCTCAATAACCAAAATCAACCCACTAACCTGAAATCAACTAGGAATCAAGAGGAAAAAACATCTGAAACTCAAAGGGGCAATCATTCCAGAGTACTATTTCATCCTACACATACAGTCAATGACCTCAAGTCACAACTATAATATTAACTACCATCATCTAATATCAAAACGTGTAGGTAGACCAAGCCATCGCGCTACCCAAAAGCCAACCATTATCTAATAACAAAACGTATGGGCAAACCAAGCCATCGCACTACCCAAAAGCCAAATACCTGAAACCAGTGGTCATCACAAACTGAGAACTGGAACGAATTCTGACTACTCATGACTTCCTGAAGCTAAGTACTCATAAATCAGAACCTGAGAGCTTCTTGACTTCCATATAAAAGACACGGTCACCAAAATGAAACATAAACTCGGTATAAGTCAATCAATAGTCCAAACACAAGAAATCGCAGCAGAAACTAAATTGGTATCCACTCATGAGGGCCAAGCCTGCATAATCACATCAACGGGATGAAACTAAAGATGCATCACATAACCTAATGTATGAATCCTCTGAAATCAACTGGGAATCAAGCAGAAAAACATCTGAAACTCAAAGGGGCAATCATTCCAGAGTACTATTTCATCCTACACCATACTGTCAATGACCTCGAGTCACAACTATAATATTAACTGCCATCATCTAATATCAAAACGTGTGGTTAGATCAAGCCATCGTGCTACCCAAAATACAAATACCTGAAACCAGTGGTCATCACAAACTGAAAATAGGAATGAATTCCGACTACTCATGACTTCTTGAAGCAAAGTACTTATAAATAAGAACTTGAGAACTTCCTGCTTCCATATAAAGGATACGGTCACCAAAATGAAACACAAACCCGGTATAAGTCAATCACTAGTCCAAACACAAGAAATCACAACAGAAACCAAATTGGTATCCACTCATAAGGGCCAAGCCTGCACAGTCGCATCAACAGGATGAAACTAAAGATGCATCACATAACCTAATGTACGAATCCCCTGGAGTACCACAACCTCGATCCACCACTAGAAGAGCCATGTCTCCTACCAGAATAGTTGCATGCCTGCAAATACAAAGACTAACCACTAGAAAAAACAACCTAGGGAAAATTGAATAGAATGAGTGATCCTCTTATTCACAAGAGCTACCTACTATGGTTTTCAAAGATCGACCAATATAATTTATGGTAATACAGGTCACAGACTAGAGCTACTGAACATCTCGTGGTCAGAAAAGATTACTATAGGATAACAGGGCATCTGCCTGTAAGAATCAAGAAACAACGAACAAGCAAAGCTAAGAAACACCCCCGAGGAACTAACTACCCAACAAAATCACTAAGGCTATATATCAAAATAAGTCCTAACTCCACTATCTCACAACATCTATAGGCTAAACTAGCCAAGCAACTCAAACCCATCACTAGGATCCACTACTAAAAAATTCCCTCCTCATACACGGTAAAATAAAAGCACCATATAAACAAAATCCAACACTCAGGGTAGGACAAGACAAGGGCACTCGAACCTCAACTAAGATATAGTAAGTCCCGCCTAAATAAAAAGAGCTCAAACTCTAAATCACAAAAACCACAACATAATAACGAATCACAGGCACCCCTAGGCTAAAAGACAAGACCCCAACTTGCCAATAGAAAAAATAACCTAGATGTCATTGAAGGGTCACATAAAAGAGGGCCATGAACAATCGATGTCTAAAAGCAAAGCCTAAACCCACTGTACGACAGAACATCATATATAGAGCCGACCCATGTCATAAATAGAGCCTAAACACCCTACACCATATCGCTGGATGAAGAATGGGAAAATTATAGAAGACTCTGCTGACCTACCCGAACACGACATCCACAACCGGGGCACTCTCTGGCCTAATAAACGATTCATCTACAAGTATAACAAGAACTACTAATACCACCACCCGCTATAACTGTATGCTAAGGCGAGGTTGCTATCGCTGTCGACTATAAGAAGAAAACGGCCTTAATCTCCACTATTTTTTATGTTGAACAATATATTTTTCTCCTTTCCCACGCTGCTAACACTTCCTAGCTTAATGGCCTAGCTCACCATACTCATAACAACCACAGTTCCTACTCTTATTGGGACCACAAACTGAACTACTCTGGTCACCACGGCCCTATGAATATGAAGATGCACCCTTAACAGGCTGTCTACTCTAAGTACCTTAGCCTCTATCGGCTGATTGAGAAAAGGTTTGCACAGGATGATTGGGCTGACCTAGATAGATCTGTTGTTGCCATTGAAATCTCTGTCTATCATACCATTAACTCATAGTTAGGGTATCACTAAAACCATTCTGAGACCTCAAACGCAAAACCAGATGAGCCTCGCCCAAACTCTAGCTACTCTGCCCAAGTTGTTGTGAAAAAAGAGTACCGAAAAGGGGGAAAAATATACCTTGTATCTGAACAATCCACATATAAAGAAACCCCAGGAATGCTCATCCCGAAATAGACCACTGCTAGCCCTCATCGTTCGATGGACTCCCTAATCACCAGCCCCATAAGACTCAAGACAATCCTTTTAAAGGCCACCAACTATCTAAAGCCCTACTGCTACCAAATGCTCTATCACCATCCAGATCGACAAAACCAATCCCTTGAAGAAGTTCATCACCCTACCGTATCTCGTGACATAAAGTGTAGGGGTACGTCTAATTATCCTATCGAATGATATTGTATAATCCCAAATCGTCAAAGGCCCCTACTGGAAGCTAACATACTTATCCCCAACCGATGCTCCTCTCAAGACACCCAATGATACATCTGAATAAACTCTGGCACCCTGCGAAACTAGCAGGACAGTAACACATGCGGAAGACTAAGCGACTCCTAAACTCTATGGCTGATGGTGTAGTCTTCTAGCGCTTGATTCTGACTCTGGAACTTGCATGGGGGGATCTCACTGATGCTCACTAAGGGACTTTCCTAGTCATTTAGCGACGGGCCAGTATCAAATATCAAAAGAAAAGAGAAGAGGAAGAAGAGAATAAGATAAGAATAAGAAGAAGAAATAAAACTACATAACAGAAAGTACTTCCCCCAGAACCTGATGTCATGGCTTCCGAGCATCTATATATAAAAAAGCACAAATATTACCCAAAACGGGGAAAAACCTACAATATAGCTATCGAAACTCTAACTAGAAAACTATGAACACAAAAGGAAGACCGGCCAATATGGACCCCAACTGCTCACCGTATCTCCTGAAACAACACCAACTAGCTCGCACTATCTTGTCCGCTCTGCTGACTCCTAGGACATGCATCACAAAAAAAATGCAAAGTGTAGCATGAGTACTAAAACCAACAGGTACCCAGTAGGCATAATAAGTAAGCATAAGCAAGGTAAAAACTGATCATAAACAAATAGGGAAATAGCGCATAAAGAACAAACAGGAAAGGGATAACTACCATAATAACTAATTAGCGTGGTGAAGGATCAACTATCCATGTATGCGCACAATGGCCTATGTCACAAAAAAATCATGACTAATGCGACACGTACCTAGAGCTCCAACATAACCAGCACAAGGAAAGACTAATAAGAGAATATAAACCCAATAACAAGCTAAGTTAAAAATAAATACAATGAGTGTACGAATGGTACCTACAAGAGACGAAAAGGAACAAAAAAGTCTAATAGAAAACAAACCCGACTGACATCCCATACTACCCGTAGCTACAACCAGGAAACCAAGTAACCTAACAGGGACTTCCCCTGTAAGTCTTGAAGATATAAGACCACATATAGGAATGCAATGCAAAGGGGTGCTTTCAAAAGTAAATAGTGCCGTTACGCACCCTTTCCGGTATAAAGACTCTTCGAGAAGAGGACCCATGGAAGACTTCTGTATACTTATGCTTCTACTTCAGTATACCCCTCTCCCAGGATGCAACTCTTACCCAGTTATAATATCTTTGGCATATCCACCCAGTGTCAGAGGGTCCATGGAGGGATCTAACACACATACAAAATCCTCGTAAAAAGACCAACTTGTGAGATAGTCATCAAGGCAAAAATATCAAAGCTCGGGCTTAGCCCGTATACATATCTCAGTCGCAAACCCAAGTTCAACCAAATAGGCAAATCAGAGCCACAGTAAAAGTCCAATCGCTACCATGTAGGCAATACCCATAAATTAGACTAACAAAGAGAAAATAGATCAGGTGGTGTGAGAAAGTAGCTCCATACTGCATCACAGTTGTGGATACATCTAATGTAGATATAGGAAAACTAATTTCTGATTATTACATTGTCAAACCTATGTTACCTTTTAGAACTATTAATGCATGCACGTAACATAGAACCAATCAATAGACTAAACTGGTATAAGGCTGATAACTGGAATTCATAGGATGGCTGTCAAGCTCTAGTCACAAGGTAGACCTTCTCCTAGCCCAACTATGGTCCCGAGCCACGAGCAATCGTACCAAAGATTCTACAACTACCTATAGGACGTCCATTAGGACTAAGTACACACCCATACAAGGAAAAACATGAAGTTATCACAGTTCAAGCCAATACAACTGACTCCCAGTCTCGCACCGGGCTAAGGTACAATATTATCCCATAGGGCTGCTCACTATCTAGCAAAACCATACTCCGACTATCTATATCCAAGTAACCTCACATACACTAATCACACACAACACCTCATGTAGAATACAGAACAATTAGCCTGCCTAGATCGGCTCCAAATTCACCAGCATAAACTAGGGGATAGCTACTAAGCTCTAACCACTAGTATAATCCCTTCTCCAACCTCACTATGTTCCAGAGTAGGCGTGAAACACGCAGGAGGGCCTCATAACCCTAGAAAAGTATAACAAATGATAAAGCCAGCTAAATAGACTGTAGGCCAAGATAACCACAACAGTGGGACTCCAAACTAATACTTAGCCCCAAGCTGACAATTTACCAAGCATGTATAATACTAAATACCCAATTTGAAAAAAGTAAGTCATAGCCTACCTGGACTCCGGCGATAACCTCGAAGAACACACCGACTATCTGATGAATCACGAACGAAGATCAAAATCGTATAAATCTAGCAAAAACATAATCCACTTGTCAAGATGAGTAAAACAAGACCCATATTGCTATATAAATAGCGGGATTAAAATCAAAACTAAAAACGGATTTGTGAACCCTCGTAGTTAAGAAAAATAGAATATTTATACCACCATGTAGAACACAGCTCATAGGGTGTGTGGTACAAATTAGGGTGCAAACCAACGGTAGCAAATGAATACATAAGCCTGGAAAATTTACATAATATAGAAAATTCTATAATTTTAAAAAAATAAAGAAATTACTCGATAAAACGATTGCAGAACCACCACTAACCGATCAAAACTATAATTAAAACCCTTTAATTAAACTTATCAAAACTCACAATTAAAGAGAATTGGAGAAACTTTGAAGCCACGTTGCTCCTCGATCAACAATTGAAAAAAGAGAAGTTTTCCTTCATATGAAAATTATGTTAGCTGACTAAAATTGTGATATAGTTAATTGAGTAAAAGAAATTTATATTTACAGGTACACGTGCACTCATACATTTAAACGCAATTAATATAATGCGACCTTTATGTTCTCGTGGCTCCTATGTGAAGCATTTTCTTTCTCAATATTTAAATATTCAGGTATGGTATAATTTTGCTGTAATAAATTTATAATATTTTTAATAAAAATTTATTTCTAATAAAATCTATCTCTTGAAATAATAAAATTTTCAATATAATTTGATACGCTAATTTCGATAAAATATTAGTAGCTTAAAAGTTTTCGCAAAATAATAAGGTATGAGATTAGATTATTTCAAAAGACTATTTCATAAATTTGTCAATAATTTAGGATGATGCTAAAAATATATTTTTTTATTTTTATTTAAAGAAAGGGACATAATTAATATTTAAATTAAAACTATTTAATTTACCGATGACACACCGTAATTGAAAGTCCCTAAACTCGAATCAAAAGTCCCTCTAGATTAAAGTTCATGTTTCGGAGCTAGCGGAACTGTCGAAATTTAGTTTAGAGAATGTTTCTGAGGAATTTGTTCTCGAATCACTTAATTCCAAAATTAAAACTCCAAAATAAGGAATCAGGATAAATACGACAGAACTGCCACGGATCCAAACTATAGGTCCTAACAAATTACAAATGACTTGAGATAGTTATAAAAATATTTTAAATATAAAAAAAAATTAAAAATACAAATCTGAGTGTCACTATAACTTGAAGAATAAAAGATGAGATGTAAAGACATTGAGGGTAAATTTACTGAATATGTTCTAAGAGTTTGGAAAGCGCTAATTTCTTGTTGTTAGACATTTTATGCTAAGAAAATTGTTGTGTCTAATTCTCACCTTCTCTGTCTGATGGATATTCTTATCATTTCCTCTTTGTTTGCATTTTCCACCTTTAATAGTTTAACCTATCTTAAAAAAATTAATAATTGGGAAAAGTTTGTGCGAGATGTTCTGTACCCAACAATTTGTAAAAAGAGTGAAAGTGTTCTCTTTCCAAAGTTACACTAGTAAAAAGGGTGAAATGGATATGTTTTTTTTTCAAGCTTTGGCACAAGCAATTCCTGTTGATTCTTGTGAAATTTTCATCAAACTTAATTATATATTTATCTAGTGTACAGAACTTATTTGATTTGTTATAACTCCTATCCTAATTGCAGGTTTGCCAACACTTGATTATTGAAGACTTCTTGACATAATGAAGAAGAATGTTGACTCCTAAGTTGCTCAAATTCACGAGATAAGAATCTAAACAAGTTAAAATTATCTGTAGACTTTATACCCCTGGTTTTCCTCTTGTTAAGTGCGCTCCTGATCATTTTTTTCAACCTGAAATGTTACAGTAACTTCTTGTTGTTCAATCTGTTGAGTATTGTCATGACTTTTTACATCTTTTTTTCTCCGAAATGTTGCTTGTTGTTGAGTTTAGCTTTAACTTACTTTTCCTTTCTTCTTTATATTCTTTATCCCATTTCTTCACATTACAACACCCATGGACTAGATGCTCTTGGGGTTTACAGTAAAAAAAAAAAAATAATCCTGGACATCTTCATATTGAATAGCTTTACATCCACGTTTAACGTCTTCTTCATCATAAACCAAACATGAGTTGGCCTTTCTTTTGTAAGATCAATCTAGAGCCTAATCTTGGCAACACTCCCTCTTATATTTTGAAGCGAAGTTGTGTCTAAGTACAAATCCTTTTCAATAGGACACAAAAAGATTGTAACTCCTAGATAATGTAAAAGCAGTATCCCTTATCAGCTGGTCTTTTAATTTTGTGGAAATCCGAACTACATATAGGGAACTCGTAACAGTGTTTTCCTCAACCCAGACACCTTAGAGAAGTGATTACAAAAGTGCATCATAAGGTGGATGGAGGATCTCTCTGCTTTGCAAAACATGAGCTAAAACTTGTGTATATTGTATAAAACTTGAAGCTAGTGATGGGTGTTTTGTTGGTAACTTTGAAATATTATCATTTTGCTGTTTTGGCCACTGACACTTTATTGATAAAAGCTAAAACATTGTTTTTTTCTCATTGTTTAGTTGTTAGTTCTTAACTTGTCTTAATAATATGGAAACATCTAAACGATATGAGCTAATGCAGCTCTAGCACATTAAGTTTTGCTTGGTATGAGTGGACTGTGGAGGAAAGGGTGGAGTGGTGATTCAAGTTATTAGTTGTATTGAATTGATAGGGAAGGGAATAGGTTGTGTGCCGAGACACTGGAATGCATAATTTAAGGAAGATGGTTAGATTTGGTTTCATTGATGCTCACTTCTGCGGGATTTGTATCTCTAAAACTTCCGACAAAGGTAAAATTCAAATTTCTGTTTATTCTTCCCCCCTTGCTAGAATATATAGTCCTGAATAATATCCAAAGAACTAACTGATTGGTTAAGCCTGAATAACAACTTGGAAATTCGAATGTTTTAATCTCCGCTTGTACAATCATTGGGATTTCTTCCCCTTTGTCGTCACATATTATAATCGTGTTGATATGGATGAGTGAGAGGGAAATTTCCTTATGCAGTCACTGTGACAGTCGAAAAATCACAAATGTAAATCAATTTCTTATGACTGTTAAAAGGAAACCAAAAGTTATAATATTGAATTGTGTGTGTTTTAAGTTTTTGTGTGGTCATACTGAATGAGAATATTTTCATAGTCGCTTTTATTGCTCCAAAGAGTAGTTAACGAGGCTAAAGGTTGATGGCATCAGAGGAGAATCTATAAAGTTAAGACTAAAGTATGAATAGGTAGACATTTTATCTACATTATAGTTTCTTGAAGTAGTTGTGCGATTTTGTGCAAATGTAGAAGGTGGATTTTTCATCTTTTTAATTTTTATTACATTTGAATGTGGAGGAAAATGTGGGTGATCAAAATTTAAATGGAGGCCTCAAGTCACCTAAATTTATTGAAGTTAATGATGAAGAGTTTATGGATTATATGTTTGATGTTTAAATACATTTGTTTTTGTGAAATTCATTGCTAGTATAATTTTTTAAAATATTTCTTTACAAGTATGTATGTAGAACAAGAGATTTTTTGCGACGTTCAACACTAATCTAAACATTTGAATATTTATTAGCTAATTTTGTGCTTGAAATATATATATGAATGTCGACTATGTAGCTTATTAATTAAATATTGTGGCATGTATAACAGAAAAGGTTACACTTTTGAAATATCGTCAATTATAAAAGGTTGCGCATGAGAAATGTGGCCAATAACTAAGCAAAGGTCACCACTTGAAAGGGTAGTTTTGTTACATAAAAGTGTTGCTAATGTGGTACACAAAAGTATAGCCTTCGTACGTCATGGGCAATGCTTTTTAAGTGTAGTTTCTATGGCAACATTTAAAAAGTGCGGCTCAAAGTTTAAGGCTACACTTCTAGGCCACCCCCGAATAAGTGTGCCCTAAAGTCAAAAAATGTGGCCTTTGATCAGAGGCCACACTTTTTTCTATTTTAGGTAACATTTCGCAAGGGTGGTTAAAATCTTAAAATATTGTAGTGCCTAAATGTACACAAGTGTAGAAAGAAAGGGAGTGAGTACAAATAAACAAAGGGTACTCCATAAGTATCCTTGACCTGACACGAAAATAAAATAATAAAGAATCACCAAATACTTCAGTCATCCCAACCACTATCCTCCAAACTACAAGATGCAAATCAAACCATAGACAACAGATCATAATGAAAAGTAAATGACAGATACACAACGTAGGGATGATAACAGTGACAAACACTAAAGACAAAACTAACAATGAATTGGTAAATAGAATATCCACAAGTTATTACCAATCAACTCAGAAATATATCATTACCTAAATGAACTACTCTTTACATTTCCACAACGATAATAATAGAGGTATTTCATCCAACTTCAAAAATGTACCAACAACCCATAACATCAATTCAAGTAGTACCAAGTATATATCACGTCCTTAGCCCATACGGAGGCAAGACTCCTTCCCCGAGTTCATCCCATAACTCATGGAGTAAAACCCCGCTCATTATGATATGGCCTCATGGATAGAGTCTGTAATACCTCGTTAGTTTCTACTTAATAAGTCTGATTGCGGTAGGAAGGGTACATTCGATGCAACCGAGAGTCGAACTCGTGAAGTAAATGCTAACTAGAATAGTCCGAGGTAAACAAAAGAAAATTAACCAAGTTAAAACCCATATCATCCCCTACCTCACAAGTCCAACCACGATAGGAAGGGTACACCAGACACAACTGAGAGAATGAACTTGTGGAGTAGGTTCTGAGATGTTTAGACCAACATTGCTAAGTGTACTTTGATCCCTTTTCATCACTTCTAAGAAATACTTTCTCACAATAACCTCAAGAGTACATAAACAACCAGTCATCTCGGGCTCGAACATCATCTCAGTAACAAGAAAACCCCTATCCATCAACAACATATAAATGGTAAATAACAGGTGCACCGCGGCATACATTCTTACAGAAGTATGAACCAACCAAGTATCCACTCATAAGTACGATTTAATGCAATGCAATGCAATGGAATGGAAGTCTGTCTCACGTACCTTATCAATATTGAAAATCACACCTCGACCACATTGCTATAGTATAAGAAACACTATCATGGAAATATTGGAAATAAAACAGCGTCCATATTGCCTTTTTATATCATGTTCCTTTTTGTCTTTTTTTTTATTATATATTAAGACCACACCGAGAATCATATTATTATATATTAAGACCACACCGAGAATCATGCGTATGCCACATGATCGTCTCAATCATATCAGTATGTATCTCTTATTCTTGCCTCTCAATCATTATGCAAATATATGCATGATGAACATAGCAAATGCATATCAAAAAAAGGTAAAAGAAATCAATGCATAATCAAGGTCACTCAAGGAATTCACAATAAATAATGAAATATTGCTCAACCAAAGTCATATAAAGGCATCCAATTCAACATGGGACAGTTCAAAGTAAGTAAGTCAACAAGGCCCATATGAGTATTTAATCATATATGATATCATAAGAATGGAAGAAGCCTATCATGGGCATCTCAAATAATTTATATTATTCCCCAATTAACAATAAATAATACACTACTAGTATTCTACATAGCTTTGTGATATGGTCAAGCCTCCACTTGCCTTAAGAGAATGAAAGAGGAATCAAATGGGTGCCTTGCCTTTATGTCGTGTCTCCAACTCCACAAAATCTAGAAAAATAATGAATTCTCCATGAGAATTATAATATTGAATACTCATATCAGATGTCTGAACCTGGGTCCCGAAAACCCAACCCGAAACCCTTTCAAAATTTAGAAAGTTATCATTGAAACTCAATTCACCGATATCTTGGGGATTCGAATTATCATGTTAAAATCACATTCTTGGTTCATATTAATAGCTTAAATATCAATTTATTTCATAAAAAATTTGAGTTTTAAAACCTCAAAAATATTCATGCACAATATGGAAAACAAGAATGAACTCATATGTAGAATCCCATGAAAAATATGTATTTTAAGTAAAATCTTACCAAGGGCCTTGAATTCTTTGAAGCTTGTTGATTTAATCTCTCCAATTGATGAAATATCTATAATGGTGTTTAACAAGGGTTTTGAAGTCTGAAAATGTGCCTAAGGTCATGCAAGACCCACATATAAACAAGGCGGGAGGTGAAAACCCCAAACTACCCTTCATTAAAGCAAAAGAAAAAATACTTGAATGAGATACTATGGACCGTAGGTTCAACCCTACCGACAGTGGGTTGGATGGTGGGTTGAAAGCTGAGAAAGTTAAGTTTTAGGGTAACAATATGGTCCAACCTACGGATCGTAATATCCACAATACGGTCCGTACTATTTACCCTACAAACAACTAGAAACATTTCAGGAAAATTTAAAACCAACTTTCAGAATTCATTCGGATATACACAATCCATATATGTGTTTTGAATGTAAAAATCTGTCTCGACACAATGGAATCATCAAAACTTTAATTTGAGGTCTCCTTAACCCAATATTTTCCATTATCTGTAAACACAAACTTTACTCTAAGGTATCGAAGTATCAGAAATCTATGAAAAACTATTCAAACCTCCTTATAGATCATATTCAGCCTAATGGGTCCAAGGAAATTCGAATTCGAGCACTCGATCATCAAATATTGACCAAAGTCAAACTTTGGCTTTCAAACTCAACGTGATCCTATCAAATGATCTATAATCAACATGAAAAGTCTAAAGCAAAAAATAAGAGTCTTCCTAGACCTATTTCTGCATTTCACAGCTAATGTAACTTACAAAATTCCATTCTAAGACTCAAACTCAAATGAGGTCCCAAAACTCAAATATTTTAACATAAAGGCCTCCAATTACTAAGAAATTCCCAAAATTCACAATTTTTTAGCTTCAATTCCTAATCCAACCACACAAACTTATCAAATATGACTCGAAAAAATTCTTAGGGAGCGTAAAATGGTAATTTTATAAAAAGTGCCAAAAATGACTTTCGGTGTCATTACATGATCACTTTCAGAAAATCTTTACTAGTGATAAATCTTATATTCTTGAAGACATTTTGAATTACATTCCCAGAATTGTGAGAAAGGAGCAAAAAAAGAGTCTCAAGGTTATGCCTACTTTGGATGAATTGAAGTAGACAGTTTTCTCTATGAATCCAAATTCAGCAACGAGTACCGATGGTATGAATGGATAATTTTTCTGCGCTTGATGGGATGTTATTGTAGAAGATTTTCTTTACAGTAATGCACTTCTTTTTCTGTTGTCATGCTATGCTAAGAAATTTCTCATGAGTTGATCATCCTAATACGCTCTCGAATTATAGACCCATTAGTCTCAGAAATTTTGCCAAAATACTTATCTCTAAACTTATATGTCTTAGACTTGAAAATTCTTCCTAGTCTCATTTCTCCTAATCACTCAGGCTTCTTAAAAGGGAAAAGTATTGCCGATAATATCATGTTAGCTAAGGAGACCTCACAATATCAAGAAGCGACCCAAGGTGATAATGTAGTCATCAAGGTTGATATATCCAAGTCATATGATCGGTTTTCATGGTTGATTTACCTGTTTGGTGTTGAGAAGAATAGTGTTTGGAGAGACCATTATTGACATGATCCGGAGGACTATGGCTGATACTAGTATTCAATCATCATTAATGGGTTAAGGAATTGTTTCTTCCAATCTACTATAGGCCTCAAGCAAAGGGATCTTCTCTCTCTCTCCCTATTTATTATAGGTATAGAAGTTCTTTATCACATGCTAAACAGTTTGAATAAAAATCACCTTTATCATGGTTTCCATTGGCAGATAAAGGACCTTAGGTTAATTATTTGAGTTTTGCAAATGACGTGATCATTTTTTCATCTGGAAGAAAAGAATCTCTTTATCTTATTATGAAGACTTTGTCCTATTATGAGAATACTTCCAGGCATCTTATTAATAAGAACAAGAGTCAGTTCATGATGCAAGACAAAGTGCTTAGTTCATGATGCAAGACAAAGTGCTTCAATTTAATGTTCATACTTGTGAAACAAGTTACTAGCTTCAATCAGAAGCATAGTCCTATTACTTATTTGGGATGCCCTCTTTATGTTGGTCGACAGAGGGTTATGTATTTCTGACTTCCATTTTTGTGATTTTTTATTTTTGCATTCTAGAGCTTTCCTGTAGATGCTCTAAATCATTTGTGACTTATCAGAACTGGTAGTTTGGTTTCTGAGTCATTCGTTTGGTGGTTATGTTTGTTTTTCTGGTTTAGAGCCTCTAATATTGAAATCGTTGACTTCATTTAACGTTGTAAACAATCTCAGAACTGAACTCGATAGCTCCATTAGCATTGAAACATTAATTTTTATCTACTTAGACTGTTGGTTCAAGTACAGAGGCTTTGGTTTCAAGTTTTTGCAATTTCATGTGTTCCAAGTACTTTTTGTTGCCAATTTGTTACTTGAGTGGTCATTTTATGATCGGAGCCTTGAATTTAAAATCTAGCTGCACCATCAACTCCAAAATATTGAGTTTGGATTAGGTGAGTTCATTCGAGTTTTGGACCAACTGAGCTCATTTCGGATACCCGATTGGTTGGTTAATTTTGCATAGAGATGACTTTAGTAAATATTTTGTCAAAATGACCTTGAATTGGAATTTCCTCTATGCCTTTCAGTCTAGAATATTGTTCCCATGCAGGTCACATATTTGGTTTGTGTTCATTGAATCCCAAATGCATTTTGAGTTTTATTTTTATGTTTTGAGAGTTTGCTGATTTCAGTTGTCAACTGGTGTTTAGTGCATACTGCTTCGCGATCGCATAAGTCTTCCATGCGTTCTCGATGGACTTCTTATTTATTATTCACAATCGCGGACGGTAATCCATGCGATCACGTAAGTCTCCTTTCCCAGTCCTCGCGGTTGCGTCCTTCTCCAAACGTGGTCGCCTGGTGACCTAAATCCCTAGACCTTTGCAATCGTGACGTGTAAGCCACATGATCGTCTCTGTCTACTTAACTGGAGATTGCGATTGCAAAAAGGACCAATGTGATCGCATAGGGTGTCCAACTTGCAGGTATAAATACTTGAGAAACCCCCATTTTTCAGCATTTTTCCATCTTTTTCACTTCTTAGCATTCAAAAATCTCCATAAAAATCAGTGGTCCTTTGCATGAATGTTCGGGTGACATTAGAAACATAATTTCTTTGATTCCTCATAAATTAGTGGTAAATTTCACCTTCAATTTCTTAAAATTTCACACAAATTTCGCTAAAAATTCCATAGTTGGTTCTTCACTTTATTTAACCATTTCAAGATTACTTATTTCTCGTCTTAGCTTCAAATTTTGGGAATAAGTTCTTGACGGCGTGGGGAACATTATACTCTTTGTTCGAAGTTTTATGTTCGCAGGCCCATTTTGACTCATATTTTGACCCCGACTATTTTCATAGCTTTATGGGTATCATTTTGTTTGTATTAATGTCTAGATTATTATTTTTCTAGTGGTGTGATCGTCAGACTTTTTTTGCATATATTTTTGTGATTTAGTGCAGTCTGGGAATTTTCTATGTACTTGTGGGCTTGGCTAACGATAATAGGTAGGCTATGACTTACGATCTTAGACTGGGCTTATATAGAGGATAATTGTGATAAATAGAAATTCTTGGGTTGGAACTCCTAGGCTGGACCCATGACCCAGTCTGCTCTTTTAGTCCGCCTTTTGGCTACTTATTGTTGTTACTTTTGCATTGATAGTTACCCTGTGACTCTAAGTGGTCTTGATAGATTCTGGAACGAAGATGGTGGCTAACTGATAATGTCCGTGAGTCTTGGACATCGACTTGACTAGTTATGCTTGTTGTATACATGGAGACTGTGCAGGGCCGTAGGGCTTGCTTGTATTATTATTTGTGGTTGAGCATATCATCATAAAAACTAATTTTATTGCATTAGTTTTCATTATTTTATGGTGAAGATCTCGATATCTTTGATTTTGAAACCTTGCAAGGCATTAAAGACTTATTTTCTTATGTTATGAGATTAAAATGAGCATTTTGATGATGTTTACCAGTTTTAAATGATAAATATGATAATATTGAATTAACCACTATTTGGAGACATTATTAGACTTAGTGCAACCCTAATGCTAGAAATTGACTATTCAAACTAATTTAGACTTTGGGAATCCCATTGATCACATATACTGATTTGGCCTCGTGAAGCCCGAGCCACCCACCTTGATGATTTATGTTAGTTCCAAACTTGGTGAAGCTCAAGCATCTGTTGAGATCATATTGATTTAGACCCAGGGAAGGCCCGTCAGTTGTGCATGTGCTAATATTATGAAAATGAAAATTCAGACTTAGATAATTATTGATATTATATGCGAGAAAGCCCTCTATAGACCCTACCAACTCGACACTGACTTGCATATGATTAGGGGAGGGGTATATTGTATGATTATATACATATGTTGAAGTCCTTCCATGGGTATTCTGTCTGTTGGAACTATGAGTATCGGAGGGGAGCATACATTGTTATACTTCATGAACACCATTTGCATTTATGTTTGTGTTTACTTTATGCACTTGCCTTTCTTGGTTGTACCTTCTGGTTGTATGGGCGGCAACAGGTGAACTTTACTTGTTTTTTTCTCTCGGTATTATGGGGTGCCGTAGAAATTCTCCTTTACTTATTACTATTTTGTATTGTTGTCATGAGTCAGAGTATAACT
This sequence comes from Withania somnifera, assembly GCA_039654485.1. Taxonomy (NCBI): domain Eukaryota; kingdom Viridiplantae; phylum Streptophyta; class Magnoliopsida; order Solanales; family Solanaceae; genus Withania; species Withania somnifera. The sequence goes on along the minus strand of JBDJHY010000102.1, from coordinate 8,196,947 downwards.
GTTGGCTTCCCTATCATGATCCCCTTTAGTGATATACCTGTTGTTAGTTATTCTCCTCTTTCTTTTATTTGAGGTTACCGGTATACTTCCAAAACTATTATTCAATTATTTTCTTGATATTTGAGCATGGATTTAGGTATGTCCTCTTCTCGTTTTACCTGAACCTTCCTTGTTGGTGGCTAGATACTTAGGATATTAACCTGTCTTATCCTGTAGCTAGCCTCATTATATGATATATTTGTTGATATCTTTGACTCGTATCCTTTATCTATTTATTCATTGCCCTTATTTATTTTATATTTGCAGTCGTCCTAGCCTACTAGGTACCCGTTGTTTTGATACCCATACTACACTTTTGCATCTTTTTGGTTCAGATCAAAGTACGAGCGGTCAATAGTGGTTTTTTATTGAGCCTTAATTCTGTTGCTGAGATAGAGGACTGCTCTTGATGTTCGGAGTTGATATTTTATCTTTCTTATTATCTACTATCTGTTATTGTATCGAGATAGATATTTTATTTCCATTTCAGGCTTTGTACTCATATTTTAGTGGCTTATGTACTTGGATATGAGGTTTTGAGGTATTTTGACTTATTATAAATTTTTGCGTATCTGTGTCCCCCATTTATATCTTTTCTTTCGCACTTAGCTTACTATTCTTTCTTTGAGTACTTGCGAGGTGGTTCTCCTATGGTGGGATGTAGGTGTCCTCAGACCTGAGAAATCAGGTCGTGAAAATTTCTCGAACATGGTCACCAAGGTGGTTGGCAGTAATAGAGGATGGCATACTAAAATCCTCAGTTAGGTGGTAGAGTCACTTCTTTTTAGATGTTTCCTCCATTCAGTTCATATCTATTTACTCTTGGCTGTCACTCCTTCAAAGAATACTCATAAGCACATTGAGAGAAATACCGCTCACTTCTTTTGGGGATGGAAATAAGAGAAGAAGAAATACCATTGGTCCTCTTGGAAGAATCTTAGCTATCCCAATTATGAAGACGACATTGTTTGTTAGGCAAATTTCTAGTGTATGTAAAACTCTCCAATTCAAGAAATGGTGAAATTTTATAGCTAAAATAACTCTGTGGTGTGATTTTCTTAGAGCCAAATATTTTCAAAGAGCCAATCCCATTATCAGAAAATGGCATACTGGACAATTACTTGTTTGGAAACACATGATACTGAATAAGCATATTGTTGAACCTCACATCCAATAGAGACTTTATTTGGGTACTTTCTACTTTTGGTGGGATGATTTGTTGGGGTTTGGATCTTTTGCCAACTTCAGACTGGGAATTAGTGGAGAAAGTAATAGTCAGGTGACTTATTATCTTATAAACAGGCAATGGAATGTGGAGATGATTAATCGATTTGCACCACCTCAATTTATCTAGATCATTATCTCCAGCAGATTCCAATTTCAAAAGAATACTCCTGATCAGGCCATTTGAAAGCTTAATACTAATGGTAACTTCACTTATTCTTCGGCATGGCATCTAGTGAGACATCATAGAATCATGATTTTCTCCAACCATTTCACTTGGCACAAAAACATTCTGTTCAATTGTTCATTTCTTCTTTGGAGAGAATTTAGAGATGAGCTACCAACAAATGATACTATTACCTCATTTGGATAAGATCCCTCATATTGTTATTGTTTCTATAACTAGGGATCGGATACCATTAAGTATATTTTCAACATGGATCATTCTCTAGAAATGTTTGGACCTAGCTCTCAGCTCCACTTGGTATTAAGCATGAAAGCTCTACTCTAAAAAATCTTATTATGAGTTAGTGGCTTCATAAGAATAGTAATGAAGCTCAAAAGCTTATTCTCCATTCCACACCTATTTTAATATGTTGGAATTTATGGAAGAATAGATGTGCTAGAAAATATGGGAGGAAAAGATCTAATCTCTCCACAGTTAAGTTTGAGGCATTCATGGATATCTCCAACCTCCTTAGTGTTGCATCCTCACACATTTAGTGGCCATCTAGCCGGATACATGTTATTTTTTATATGGAAAAATCATACAGGAGGTCAAAATCACTTAAGTCTCTTGGATTAAGCCTCAACTTGATTTGTGAAGTTAAATGCCTAAGGTAGTACCTTGGGCAATCTGGAGAGAATTGGTGCTGGAGGAATTTTGAGAGATCTTTTGGGTACCCTTATCTTTGCACATGTTATTCCATTGGGGTTAGGAACCAACAATTAAAAGGAATTATAAGTGGTTATTTATGGACTGAGATGGTGCATTCAATTAGGTTTTCAACAAGTTGTCTAGAAGTAGATTCTGAGTTGCTCACTAAATGGATCAGTTTTCAAATCAAACCACTAGGGACCTTCATCATCTTACTCAAAGACTTTTGGACATCACTAGTCTATTCCACCATTTTACTTGTATTCATATCTACTGAGGCAAATTCTACTCTTTCTAAGCATAGTCATATTCTTACTACTCCAGGTCACTACATTGCTCACCAACACCTACCACATAGCATCAGAGGTTTCTACAAATTGGACAAGATCGGCCTAGCTAGTCTCGGAAGAAGGAAGACCAAAAAGATCAAGAAGTCTCCATGTTCTTTTATATAACCTCATATTAGGATTGAGCACCTAAATGTGGTTAGTGTAGATCGCTACACATTTTGGAGCTACTTGGATTCTTCATTTAGGATATATCCTTCTGTGTTTAGAACTTTATGAATAATTCCCCCGTTTCTTTTTCTTAGGATTTTTCCCCTTGTTCATAAAGGGGAGAGTCTCCCTTGTTTATACTTTCCTAGATGCTTTGTATTGAGAGGATTCGTCTCATAGGTGCTTAGTTTTTAGGTTTACTTTTCTAGTATCAGGGATGAGTTGTCGGCCTTAGTAGGCAGGCTGACTTATGAACCACCATAGGACCAGAGATAAGGTTTATGTCCCCCTCCTTGTACTTATTTCTTATGTTTTTACTTATGATAAAGCCTGGGGGTGTTGCTCAACCCCTGACTGGTATGCAGTCGTCTAAAAAACTATTCATTTAATCATTTTTGATATATAGTATTCTAAAGGTGTCAAAACTTTTTCTAATAATTCTTTCCTCTTGAATGATAATTTTAGATTTTCTACAAGTAATACTTAGTTTTTTTTTTAAAAAAAATCTATAACCTATTAATGCTAAGAGGGGTCTCAGGCGCCTACCTTTTTCTAACCATGTAGAGCCGCCCCTGACTGTAATACAGTATCCTGGTAACATAGAAAACTATATGTTTGCATGTTTTTATCAGTTTTGTGATCCTGAAATCATAATGTGGCACTAATATCTTTTTCAGGCTATATTTGATGCACCTGAAGGAAATGACCACTAGCTTTGGATGTGGGAAGTATGGGAAAAGGTCAAATATGGATAAATGGTGAAGGCATAGGTAGCCACTGTCCTAAATACATAGCACACGGCAACTGTGGTGAATACAATTACGAAGGACTCTACAGTGAGAAGAAGTGTTAGACCAATTGCAAGCAGCCTTCTGAAAGATTGTAAGGGTCTAAGGGATTTCCAGAAGTCCTAGCAGCCTCTGGGGCAATTGTTTTTCTCTTTTTTATTTCGTGGCATAGTAGTCCAAGTTTTGGTGGAAATTTTCACATGGCAATCTCACTTTAGAGCAAAAGTCAACCTGAAAAAGATGAGTGACATTTTGTTTCTCATATTCCTTAGGATACACTTCTTAAAAGTCATATATACCGAGTGCCTAACATTAGCCCATTTCAAACGAGGTGCTAAGGGTAATAAAAGACAAACACAAGAAGCTTAGAATTAGGAACTATAACTTCAACTTTTTCTTTGAAAGAGAAATACAACTTTCATAATGTAACTGTTAATTTCAGGTATCATGTCCCAAGATCATGGCTGAAACCAAGTGGGGACTGTTGATGGTGTTTGAAGAATGGGGAGGTGACCCAGCTAGAATTTCTTTAGCCAGATATCAACAGCTAGAGTTTATGTTGAAATTGTTGCAGCTCATGCAAGTCTTAAAGATTGGAATATGACAACTTCTAGAAAATCTGACAATTTGCAACCAAAAGCTCATTTATGGTGCCCAGCTGGATGAAAAATCTCAAACGTAGTTTGCGAGTTATGGATTATCTCAAGGAACTTGCAGAAACTATCATGAAGGTAGTTGCCATGCTCATAAGTCGTACGATGCATTTGAAAAGGTATTTTCAATTACCGTTCGCAGTACAAATATCTAACCTCTTTTAGTCTAAGGATTAAAGTTTTCCTGCAGACAGATGGCTGCCACTTTCTGGAGTCATTCAAACTTCTTTACTTTAGCTTATTTTAAAAAAAATGAGTTTAACATTGCATTATTCATTTATCATCATTGACCAATCTGTGAAGTGTGTATTCTTTAAATGTTAATATGAGATATTGAAGAACTTTATTTGGACAAAAATATTGTTCTGTAAATATAGTGCCTGAAGACGCTGTAGGAGATCCATGTCCAAATACCTCTAAGAAACTATTTGCGGAAGTTATTTCCACCTAAAAGTGGCAAAGGGTTTTACAGATAACTAATGGAGCTACGTCTAATTCATTTCAGTACAGACATACCTAGGTTGCAGAGGGCATAGCTTTGTAATTATTCTTTCTTCTCCACAAGCTTTAATTTCTTAAGTTTCACAAAAGCTGCTAGTCCATATCTATCCATTGAAGAAATCGTAATGCATCTTGTATACCACAGGTCAGTATGACTTAGCATACAAACAACTGAACAAGTTTCATGTATATATACAGATACAACAAATTTGTGGATCACCGACCACCCTTCCACCAAATTGCTGAAAACTAGGTTAGAGAGGAGTAAAGCTTGTGAAATAATACAAGTTGTGGGGAGCTAACTTCTGGTTTTCGTTGTTATAATTTGATAATACAAAACAATGTCAGTAGATTATCTTATTTCTCTAGCTTTGCATTCTTTTGTGTTTGCCTTAATATTTAAGTTCTACAATGTGTTCATTTAAATGGCTGCCAATAACAACTTCATCTTGTAAAGATCATTTATGTCTCAAGTTGTTAAACATTCATTGTCTTCCTCAGGGTTTCTTAATTTTAAAAGAGCATTTACTACCAGGAGATATAGAACAACTCAAAACTTCAGTCATGGATGTTATAATGATCCTTTCAGTCATTTTTGCATTTTTTGCACTTTCTTGCATCTTAGATATATCCTGTGGAGGCCCTAGTTCATTTATGGCTTATTGGGACTGGTGGTTTGGTTCTCGGGTCGTTCATTTGGTTGTTATGTCTGTTTTCCTATTTTAAGCTTTAACTTTTGATATCGTTGACTCCGGTCAACATTCCTTAAAAACGAACTCTGAATCAAATTCCGATATCTTCAGAACATGAATTTTGGTCTAGATGGACCCTTGATTTAGATCCAAGAGCTTTTGATGTGATTTTATCTCGTTTGACGAGATAACTACCAGCTACGAGCTAAAAGTTTGGCTTCAGTCAACTTTCGATGATTAAAATTTCAAATTGAAAATTCGACTATATCATCAACTTTATAATGTCGAGTTTAGGTAGGGTGGAGTGTTGGTTTGTTCTCGGGTATGTAGGTCTCATTTTGAGTGTTCGATTGGAATTTTGTATGATTCATAAAGGTTGTTTCGGTCATATCTTATCCAAACGACCTTCTTCGCAAATTTCACTGATTTCATTGAGTCCGGAATATTGTTTATACTCAAAAAAACATATATGGATTACATATATATGGTTCCAAATGAGTTTTAAAAGTCAGTTTGAGTTTTTGACTGGAGGTTGTCAAAACTGACCAGTTAGGGGCCGTGTTGGGGTCCGTACTGACCATTCCGCAAAAACATTCAAATGGGTTATTTAGGTTTTTTCTTTGTCTTTTTACTTGATGTTAAACCCTTATATGAGTTTTTAAAGGTAGTTTCTACCATTTTGAAGTCTCAAAACTCTCTTTAAACATCTTCTAAGTGATTTTGATCCTTGGAGCAAGTCTTTTTCTTCAAATTTCTTTGTTTCCATGAAAGTTTCACCCATTTCATTACTTATTGATTTCTCCTTAAATTCTTGAAGTGAGATTTGTTTGATCCTGAAAATAATTGGGATCTTCATAATTCAAGCAATTTTTGGTATGTTTTCACTCAAATTTCTCTAAATTTTGATCCTAATCTCACATAAATTCCATTATTGAACTTGAAAATTCATGAGTCACCATTATTAAACTTGGGAAGCATTGGGGAATGTTCTTAATCATTTTTCCATCAATATTTGGTAAGTTCCCATCTTAAATTCATTGAATTTTTCTTCGAAATTTTCAAATTCTCAAAGTGGGATCTTTACTTTATTTCTTTAATTCAAGTTTATTTCTTGCTCTTTTAGCTCTAAATTTTGGGTATGAGTTTCCTATGATGTGGGAAACATATTTGTACCTTTCGTTTGACCTTCGGGTTCGCGGGCCTATAGGCCCGTTTTGACCCGACTATTTTTGTAGCTTTATGAATATTGTTTGACTTGTATTAACATGTAGATTATTTTTTTGCTAGTTTCATAATCGTTTAAGCTCATTTGCGCATATTTGGAGCTTTAAAGCAGTTCGACATCTTCTACGCTATATTTACGAGCTTGTCTTCGGAGGAAGGTAGGCTACGTCTTACGATCTTAGACTTAGCTTATATGGGAAGTAATAGTACTATTTACAATACTTGAGTTGAGAATTTTAAGTTGGTACCCTTGACCGTGTTTGGTTCTTTATCCGGTTCTTGATTACGCATTGGTGTTGCATTTTGATTTTAGAGTACCTTGTGGACCTAAGTGATCTGTAGTGACTGAAATATTGATTTGGCTAGTTATGTTTGCTGTAGCGATTCTGAGCTTGTACAGGGCCGGTAGGACATTCGTGATCCTTTGTGTTGTTCTCCCTATTATTCATGCATGTCATCATTATGTTACTGAGATTTTATGCATTGGTTTCCACTATTTATGGTCATAAGCCCAATATTGATGATTTTGGAACCTTGCATGGCCTTGTTGAGCCCATTTTCAGATATTGATTGACCTTAAGAGCCCTCTTTTGTATATTGAAGGCTTGCTTAATTCGAGATTGTAATGACCCTCAAGGTCATTTATGATAAATACGTGATGTTTTGCATTCCAGAGCATTTCGGTAGTTGCTCCAAGTCATTTATGACTTATTGGGACCGATAGTTCGAATACTTGATGGCTCAGTTGAAAAATATCTCAAATTGCCTGTGTTAGAGCCTAAAACTAAGTATTCATTGACCAAAGTCAAAATTCCTTCAAGACAAGCTCAGAATTAAATTTCGATAGTTATGTTAGCTCCAAAATGCCAAACAAAGTCAAAATTGACCTTTAGTTTTTGTTTCGGAGTTTTCATTTGCAATTTGTGCTCATTTGTGGATTTTAGTTAAGTTTAAGGCCTATGTGGAGCTTGAGTGGTATTTTGGTTTTCGAAGTATCGGATTGGAATTCTTACACTTCAATCATCTTTTGAATGGTGATTTTAGGCTAGTGGAGGTGTTGGTTTGTTTTTCGGACTTGTCGTTTCATGTTTGAGGTATTGGTGGAAATTTCATGAATTTTAGCCTAAGGGTTGACTTAGTCAACATTCTTCCAAAACGACCTTGGATTTTGATTTCAACTGTGTAGTTGGGCCTAAAACATCATTTTGGGTGTGCGTGTATAGTTTGTTTGTGTATATTAAACTCCGAACGCATCTCGAGTGGTGATTCGAAGTAATCCTTCTCTTTATTTTGCAATCAAAACTTGCAACTAGTGCAGGTGAATTACTCTATGGGATCGCGAAAAATAATGACGCGATTGCAACGGCCTGTAAATTTTCTCTACGCAATCGCGAAGTAGCCCAAATTATTCCTTAAATGCGATCCTATTTCTCCTTCGTGTGATCACATAGTGTTGTGCTATTATACTCTTCGAGATCGCATTGAGTCCTTCTGTAATTGCCATGAACAAAACCTTTCTGCTACATGATCGCGATCCTCCTTCACGCGATCACGATGAATACTTCACTGGCAGTATAAATAATTCCTGCACGACTTTTCTATTCATAATACAACAAACCCCTGCCGTTTCCCCAAAGTTTTTGTGCGAAAAACTATCCAACAAGTCCATCTTGGGTTGAGAAAAGTCACAATTCCTTCCCCTTCGATTTCTACGCATTCTGGGTAAGTTTCTTCTTCGTTTTAATTCTTGAAATTCTTATTTTCCTCCATTAAAGGCCCCAATTGGTAAAGTTGATGAACTCAATGTCATAATCTGTATATTATTGCGTAATTCTTTGTTTCTTGAGCATATTTTGCTGTGAGTATTGTTAATTCATCGAATTCCAACGTTTAATTCTATAAAAATTGCATCTTTGACCCCGTTATAGTCAAATCTATCTGGACTGTTTTGGAGCCCTTTCTGCACCCGAATTTTGCTTAATTTTGAAACACAGGTTCATGATAATGTTTGGAACCCCATGGCTACGTTTATTTTTAGTTCTGATGAGCGGGCCTTACAGGCCTAATTTAGGCCCAGTCCGAAACTTAGCATCATTTATACCATTAGACTTGTATTGACATATGGAATACTTTTAACTTTCAGAGCATTTAGAGATCATTCGATATCAGTCGGAGTAAATTTATGAGCTTACAATACTTAATACGACAGGTAGTCTCTGTGGGGCTATCTTTGGGCTTATAGATTTGATAATTGTACTAAATAGCATCTGTGGGTTGGTT
>JBDJHY010000102.1:8142647-8154145 GCA_039654485.1 Withania somnifera | reverse complement strand
GTATAAGCCACAATTAATACTTTTTTCCTTCAATCACTACCCTTTTTTGGATCAAACACTTTTTTTCAATTTCTGCTTCAACAATGTTTAAAGATCCTCAAGAGCACCAAGAATGTTCAAACTTTCTCAAAAATCAACTATGGGCAAACAACCTCTAAATCACCCCAAATTTCAGCCACACATATTTATTTTATGGGTATCAAACCCCAATAAGATAGATCACAAAATTATTATTTTTTCTTTGTTTTTTGATTTATGAACCAAGGATTGTAAGTTGATGAAACGGATTACTAGCCTAACCTCTGATACCAAATGATGAGATTTGAGTTAAGAATTACATTTAAAAACGAGGGAGGAAAAAAATAAAAGGAAAAGGATATGCGAAATCTTAAATGAATTGCCGGTTTATGGGCAACAAGAGACTTTATACCCTCACCTCCCAATTAAACCAAGAAACGAAAAGAATCAGATCAATTAATCAAAGAACAAACGCGAATTCTCAAACGAAAGATACTTTGGTTTAATTGACTGAAGAAACAATAGATGAGAATAGAAGAAAGAAAAGGAAATCGAATCCACGAATATCGTACGGAAGAAGTAAATTGTATTCAATGAATGAAAGCTCAAACTTCACGATTAAGCATTCAATATGAACAAAAATAAGAGTAGTTCCAAATCATCAATAAAATCGAACCTATTGCTAACCTAAGCTAATGTTTGAGAATCCACCTATTACATAACTAAAATAAGCTATATATTTCGGCCTATGCCTTGTTAATTCATTAAAATCTCTAAGTAAAATTGAAAGAAAACCCCCTATTTATAGAGTAAATAGCCGCCCCAAACTTGTCCCAATAACTTGTCCCAAAAATGGTAGGATTTGGACAAGTTTTCCTTCATCAAAGTTGAGTAAAATTGGGATAAGTTCAATAAGCTTCTATCGCCTTCAAACCCCTCCTTCCACATTGAGTCAAATTGGTGTTTTTTATTGTGTAGAATTGGACTCCCAAAGTGAGTAGAATTGGAACTCACAAAGTGAGTAGGATTTGGTTTCCCAAGGTGAGTAGAATTAGACAAGTCGAAATCCTAATTTGTGTAGGATTGAAACAACTTTTAATTAATCAATTTTGAGTGTATTTGAGTGTATTGGCCGTCAACTTTGATGGGCTTCTTGGGATTCATCCATTTGTAATTTACAACAAGCCCAATTGTTGTAAACTGTCCATTGGGTTTGTATAATGCAGAGTCTACTTCCTCATTCTAGCTTGAAAAACTTTCAACTCTTTAACTTGGTTCCTTGTAAATGGTCTTGGAGCTTGATTGCTTCCCATGCTAGCTTGGTTGCCATCCAGGATATGCTCGACTGACTCCTACTGTAATATATATTTTATTGTTATTGCAGGGTTTTGCCAGTGGCAACCTTGATGCTGATGCACAATCTGTTCGCATGTTTGTGGCTGATGGTGGTGAATGTCTTGCAGCTCAGAGTTATGCCAAAAACATGGGACTGTACGGAGAGCGTATTGGTGCCCTTAGCATTGTATGTCCTTCTTAAGTTTAGTTACTTTCCCTTTTTGTTAAGTAATTAAATTGGGGCCTGAAGAATTATAATGCTATTTATGTCTAAAAATACTGTTTTTCTTCAAATACACTTACCAAGTTGTATTCCCTGAAAAACTAAAAAGTTCTGCTGCTCAATGAACAGAGTCTGAAAATATAATTTAAAGCTAGATTTAAAAGATTAGAACAGTGCTTTGTTGGGAAGATGTGCACCTGTTTACTTGGTGGTGCAGCCTTAATACAATTCTGGGCTATCGTCTCTTTCTTTTACGTACAGCCTGTGATGTGTTCGTCCTTCCTTTCTTTCTTACCCTAATACTTTTTTTGAGGGCCTCCGCACCCACTTCAAATGTTATTGGGTGGAGTTGATTCGTAAAGGATTGTATGTTCAGGAAAATACTGTCAATTCTCCTTTAGTTTTACTATAGACACTAAAAGCTGACCAAGACTAATATAATTTGTTTGTTATAGGTTTGCAAAGATAGTGATGTTGCAAGCAAGGTCGAAAGCCAGTTAAAGCTGGTAATAAGGCCAATGTACTCAAATCCACCAATTCACGGTGCGTCTATTGTTGCTACTATACTCAAGGACAGGTTTGTGCAGCTATTACAATATTCTTTTAGCTTTCAGTAGATACTATAGCTTTTACATTTTAACGTGATTGTTATCTATTTGTCACAGAAAAATGTATGATGAATGGACAGTTGAGCTGAAAGCAATGGCTGATCGAATTATTAGCATGCGCCAGAAACTCTTTGATGCCATGCAAGCTCGAGGTAACTGATCTTTTAATTTGTTCTTTCTAGTGATGCATGCTGGGTGATATGATAATGACCGGGGCTAAACTTGATAAGTCAAAGCATGGAAGCCTTATTCGAGAAATGGGAGCTATGAGCACTTTGGGAATGAAGTTAATGGCTTTGAAGATCCCATTTAGTACTCCTCGGGATCAAAATAATGTTTGGTTGATCGCTTGGGGTAAGAGGAAAGCTCGGGAGTGTGGAGGACCTTGTGTACAAAGGTTGGGCAGCCCACCTAGGAGGAGAAGAACCGCCTAACCAGCCACCCAAAAGGGACTAAATGTCCAAGGCTTTGCCCAAGGGGAGACGAATCGCCCAAGGCTTCACCCAAAATGGACTGGCCGTCCATTGTTTCGTCTAGGGGAGGAAGATTCGTCCATTGTTTCTCCCAAGGTAGGACGAATCGTCCAAAACTTCCGTCCAAGGAGGCTAATCGCCCATTTGGCCGTCCATTGCTTCCCGGACTGTCTTAGGGGCCTTTTTGTTAGTATTTTACTAATTGTGGGCTAATACTGTAATTGACCTAAAGGCCTTTAGTATATATAGTTAGTCTTTCAATTCATTAGGTAGACTTTGATTATTATGAATGACTCTTGTGAGTTTTTGTATCTCTTTGGCACAGATTATATGCTTTTTGGTAAAGCTTGATTTATACTTGTAGAAATGGTGGTTTCGAAGGAGCTTGATTTTCTCGGGATTTTTATAATAGTTTTGTGCTTGATTTGGATCAATTGAACGGGGTCTTTGGGTTTAATACACCCTTAGGTTCGATTAGATTGCCGTTTCTTGTGTGTAACTATCTATTCTCTATCTTTTATTGCTTTCGCATATCCGTTTTCGCATCATATGGTATCAGAGCCAAGAGAAGAATTCGTTTCTACGATTCTAATCTTGGGTCTTGCTATCTAGAAATTTTAAAAGTTGGAAAATCACTACAAATTTTTTTGTTGTTGTTTCTTGTTTTTGATATTAGATTCTTGTTCCCTAGTATCGATTGAGTTACAATTCAAAGTTTCGAGTCGTTCCGGATTGATTTGATCTATCTACCATTGTTGGGTTTTAGTTTGAAGAACATGAAGTGGTTCATTGATTTTGAGTTGTTTTGGAATTAAAAAGTGTTGGGGTTTGATTTCTAACTCATTTGGAAGTCGAATTTCAAGTTTGGTGGAATTTGGGTTGCAGTCCTTGAGGGTTGATTTTGGTGTTCTTCGTGTTCTTCGTGAACTTGAAGAACTCATAAGTGGGTTTCGATTTCGTGGAAGATTTGTGTTTGGAATTGTGTTAAAAGTGATTGGGGTTTGTTTCTTTCATCAAGGAGAACTTAAATCTCAAATTTGAACGGATTCCGAGCTCATTTGAGTAAGGTTTAAAATTTAGGTGCCGTTTTCTATTCTGAATTTTGAGCTTCATTTTGGAGATTGTTTGGTCGATTCCGAAGCTTCTTGGGTGTTGAAAAGCGTTTATCATAGTGCAAGGAGCTTGGGGATCAAGTTTGGAGAGATTTGAGTGAGGTTTGAAGAAGAACTCAAAGCTTGAATTTCACCTTCAATGGTGTTCTTGAAGTTTTCAAGAGGGTTCATTTGGGTCTTTGATTTGGGTGAAGTTCAAAGATAAAACATAGTGGAGTTTGTTCCTCACCTCGATAGGAACTCGTGGTTAAAATTTTAGACAATTTGGAGTTTTTTTGAGGGGTGTTGGGATTTTGGAACTCAAGAACTTGTTCTTGATGTTCTTAGGTGTTCTTGTGAAGAAGAAGATGAAAAGAGGGCTTTGATCTTCAAGTTGTTGGTCAAAGTCATGATTTAGTGTTTGGGCATTGAAGGTCCAAGGAAGCCAAAATTTTAAGAAAAGATCAAGGATTGCAATTACGATTTTTGGCAGTCCACTTTCAATCAGAAGATAGATTGGGCGAGCTGCCTCCTCTTGGATGAGTTGCCCAATTGAGCCGCCCACATTGGAGTCCTTAAGCAGTTTAAACCCAATTGGACGAAGCCCCCTTCAAGCCATTTACTAGTTGCCTTCCAACAGACTCGTCCAAAGCTAAGCTGCCCAAACCTTTTTCTCAGACAAAATTGTTTCAAACAGATAACTCAAGCCTCAACCCTTTTGGACGAGCCGTCCATGGGGAGATGGGCCGCCCAAAGACCAACCTTAAAGCTGTCCAAAACTGGACGAAAGGGGAAGCCGACAGACGGCTCGAGCCCCACCCAAACAAGACGAGTTGTCCTACACAAAAGATTCGCCCAATGTACCACCCAAACACAACAAGTTTGATACTTCAGTTCTAACCCCGGATCCTAGTTTCTTCTTCCGTTCTCATCATTTCTCAACTAATATTATTAGTATTACTTAATACTAATTAATCATAAGTTTAAGTTTTGTTTCCTAGACTTTCTTAATTCTCTTACGTTGTTTGTTTGTTTTTGTTCCTGGTGTGTCAACAAGAATCCATTTCAACCTCGAGATCGAGCAAGGTTCAAATCAAGCCAAGCCAAACTTGTGAGGTATTCAAAGAGAGAGATAAAGTGTTGGTGTAGATTTTTGCTATTGACCTTGTTTTTTCGTTTTGTAGGTACATTTGTTTTATTTTGTAGATGAAAGGAGATATCATCTATAGCTTTGTCTTGTGGTGACTACGACATGGGTAACCATGATTGTAGTAACGAGAGCTATGATACAATGATGATGGAGTTGATAGGCTCAAAGGTTAAATTTATGGAATCACGGGTTTCGATGTTGTCTTTGGTTGTAGTCTCTATGCAAACTATATCATGCCATTTATCGTGGAGTACCTAAGGTTAACTTTAGTCGCCAAACAATATCCATATGTCAAGGATGGATACAGGGTTACAAAGTGTGCGGAGGTTTCCTTTGGTTGCAATGGATAGTGAGAAGAGGTATGGTGTGATGTGGCTCCCTTGAATGATTGCTATATGTGCTTGGGAGATAATTGGTTTGCAAAATGGGGATCCCTAAGGAAGAAAGTTGGTCCAATTACTCGGTGGAACAATGTTGTCATGAGATACTTGCCACTTACCTAACACAAATTGAAAGAGAAAAGATCGAGAGGAGGAAGGGAATGCAAAGTGGCAATCCAAGAGACGAAAAATGAGAGGTTGTGTGGAGTATTGTGAGGGGGTTTCCACAACCCTAATCTAACCCCGTTGTTGGTTGCCACTGCCTTTATGGTAATGAAGAGCTTGGTCTCCATGACGAGCTTAATAAGAATGTGGTGGTTGGCATGTTTGTTAAGAGTAAATATTAGTAGCACTTGTTCTCAATCATGCCATGAGGATGTGTTCTTTGTTGTCTTTTTCTATGGTTTTGCTAGGTTCGGATTCGAGGACGAATCCTTTTGAAGAAAGGGAGGATGATATGATAATGGCTGGGGTTAAACTTGATAAGTGAAAGCATGGAAGCCTTATTCGAGAGATGGGAGCTATGAGCACTTTGAGAATGATGTTGATGGCTTTGAAGACCCTATTTAGTACTCCTCGGGATCAAAATAATGTTTGGTTGATCGCTTGGGGCAAGAGGAAAGCTCGGGGTAAGGAGGACCTTGTGTACAAAAGTTGGGCAGCCCACTTGGGAGGAGAAGAACCGCCCAACCAGCCGCCCAGAAGGGACTAAACGTCCAAGGCTTCGTCCAAAGGGAGATGAATCGCCCAAGGCTTCTCCCAAAATGGACTGACCGTCCATTGTTTCGTCCAGGGGAGGAAGTTTCGTCCATTGTTTCGCCCAAGGGAGGATGAATCATCCAAACTTTAGTCCACCAAGGGAGGATGAATCATCCAAACTTTTGTCCAAGGGTGGACTGACCATCCAAAGCCTTGCACAAGGGAAGACTAATCGCCCATTTGGCCGTCCATTGCTTCCCGGACTGTTTAGGGGCCTTTTTGTTAGTATTTACTAATTGTGGGCTAATACTGTAATTAACCTAAAGCCCTTTAGTATATATAGTTGGTTTTTTAATTCATTAGGTAGATTTTGATTATTATGAATGACTCTTGTGAGTTTTTGTATCTCTTTGATAGAGATTATAAGCTTTTTGGTAAAGCTTTCCGCAGGGAACAGATCACTCATTCTTCCATTGGGGACAAGTGCACGAACGACAACTCCAAACGTCACACATCCGGCGCCCTGCTCCCATGTCATAACATTTCTAGATTAGACCGAATTGTTTCAATTCCTGATTTACATTTGTAAAAATGGTAGTTTCAAGTGAACTCGATTTCCTTGGGGTTTCCATAGTAGTTTCGTGCTTGATTCGGATCAATTGAATGGGTCTTTGGTTTTGGTAGACCCTTAGGTTCTATTAGATTGCCTTTTCTTGTGTGTAACTATCTATCTTTTATATTTTATTGCTTCCGCGTATCTGTTTTCGCATCACTGGGTCTGTCTGATTGGTGAGACTACTACTGCAAAAAAGTTCTTCTGGATAGAACAAACGTAATTGCTCCTTTTAGTACTAAAGTAAGCTTAATTCTGTTTTGCAGGTACACCAGGTGATTGGAGTCATATCATCAAGCAAATTGGAATGTTTACTTTCACAGGATTGAATGCTGAGCAAGTCTCATTCATGACTAGGCAGTATCACATTTACATGACGTCTGATGGGTAAGGACATCTGACTGCTGATATTCATTTTATTTTTTAGTTTGTTACCGTGAATCGCTTTTTTGTCAATAGCAACTTCATGAATTTGAACTTAAGAAGTGCTTATCGTTGATTATTTCGGCTTGAATTCTTTAGTAAGGAGAAATTTCGGACTGAGTTTTAGTTTGGAAAAATAAAGCATAAGAAAGTTCAGCTCTGTCATCCATATCAGTATTTAAAAAAATAACGGAAGAGAATGCAGGTACTGTTTTTCTTCCCCTCCCTCCAAATTAAACCAATTCTCAAAAAGAATTACTTCCAAGCCTCGGCACATTTAGGTATTAGTTTGGAACATCTTTGTTGAAGTTTGGTTTGGTTGAAAAAGATCTTCATTACAAAGTGACCTTTTCCTCCTTAAAATTTTCGTAGGAGAAATCATTCTCTCCTTTCTCATTTGCAGGAGAATTAGCATGGCAGGTCTTAATTCTCAGACAGTTCCTCATCTCGCTGATGCCATGCATGCTGCTATTACTAGGGCGGCCTAGATGAGATATTTATCTATTTTCCTTCCTTATCCTTTGATGTTAAATAAGATTTATGTGACTGTAGACATAATATTTGGATGTCAGGTTTGGAAATCTCATTATAAAGGGATTTGATGAAAGCAAATCATGTTGTGTCCGATTGATGAGGTATTTTGTGCAGTCCAAATGTTATGAATTCTGTTTTTTTTTTTCTTGGGCATCTTGTTGGTAATATCCAAATAATAAGGTACTATTGATAGATTACAAGTATTGCACACCAACAAATATTAGGTTGAACTTGAAAACAAAAAAAATTGCTCTAGATTGCTCGCTATCGTGAATGATTTTTACTTAAAACTATGATGTGGGTTATGCTTTACGAGATGGACTTTTAGCCTTTCGTCTGGAACACTTTCCAAAAGATAAAATCCAAGGATGCTGTAGAAAAGGGAAACACCTAAAAATGGATAACATCGTGAACTCACCTATCCGCTTTGGAAGAAGAGCAGTTAGCAGGCACACAGGGAATTCACCGTATACAATGGATTGGATAATTTAGATATTGATATGGTTTTTCTTTTTTCTCTCATCAGTCGAACTTTGATCTCTCTCTTATGGACTTCTTAGGCCATGTTGCATCTTTTCGTGCAAGAGAACTTCTCGAGGTCAATAGTTCTTGCGTAGATATTTCATTATCATCTTAGGCGAAAATCCTCCGTGCAAGAGAACTTCTCGAGGACAATCGTTCTTGCCTAGATATTTCATTATCATCTTTGGCAAAAATCCTCCAAGTTCCCTATGGATTGATTCTTATTTATGACTCCCTCTCCTTGTTCCATATTCCACCCATGAAGTCTGATAAAGTCATTGAGGTAGGTGTTTCTGCTGCAGAACTTCACATCTCTGACTCTCCTTGGGGAGTCGACATACCATTTAGTGGTTGTTGAGGTGAAGAATCAGCTGAAGGTTCCACTTTGCTATTGCAAGTGATGTATCTTGTGTGATAGAATCTGCATATAGGACACCTCAATACGCGATGTAACTGTGTTGGCTAGACTTTCTAGCACTCTCGAATAGCTCTAGAACAGCATGTCCTACATCCTATAGTCAGAAAAGTGAACACTCCACAACATGTTCGGGCAATATATCAAGCACGTGTACAGAGTCAGCATGATAGTACTTACTCTATTATACTGGATTTTACTTATCTCAAGAGAAGATTGAGGGATTCCAGGAAATCTGTGTTTTATGAAGAGTAAGATGGTCAGTGTCTCTCTTCGAAGAGCTTCCTCTTCTCCAAACTCACAGCTGGAACCCTTGAAGACTTTGCATCTTTTTGGTGCATCTTTCTCTTCCGAATCACAATAGAAGCCTCACTTCTATTTTTCATTTCAAGAACTTTGTGTTCCGAAGACATGTCCATAGTTCAAAGAAATTGTTCTGGATCAAAAAACTCAGACAGTGATGTTCTTGTAGATGGAATCACCAAGACCTGATCGAGCACAAGAAGAAAATCTCACAAAGAATCAGTATATTAATCTGTCTTTCCTTTGAAATGTTCTCCAATGAGTGAGTGCATGTGGGTAGAGATTCAATGTAGTTCTCAGGGACTTGCATTTCGGTTAGTATTTGGGCATTAATCACCATGGATGCTTTGACTACTTGATTCACACAATCTTTCTGATATTCTAGCCATCTTCTTGATGCATCTGAGAGGCCCTCAGGTGGAACCTTGATGGTATGTAGCCACCACTTATCATTCATCTGGACGCCTTTCTCAGCTTCATCGGCGTCATTTGAGATACCAGAATTCTTTGGCGTCTTTGAAATTATGTAAACAATCCTGTAGATTTTCATTCATTTAACTAGAATTAGGGTTTATACACTTAACGCAATAGAAGATTCAAGTATATCATAACTAAAGAGCACTTTAGGATTATCATAATGAGCATTGCGTCAAGCTTATTCAGAGCAGGGATGTTCAGAGCATTGCGTCGAGCTTCCTCAGAGCAGGGATTCCCAATCTACCTGGAATATCAACTATGTTTCTAAAATTGGAAGACCTTGACTTCTGAATCTTATTTTCTTGTTTAGTCGTTTCTTTTGCCAATTCCCTAACTAGAGGCCGAGCCATAAATCTAGTCAGGAGATTCAAAGCAATAAAAGAATCCACAAAGATCTGAACGAGCGAGCTTAAGCAAAATTTTGACCCCCTTTGATGTTATACTAGAAGTTTCCATACAACAACATATAAAAATATATAAATCGTTTTTACCCTATTTGTAGTGTAGTATTTCAAGAAATTATTTTGTCTTATGTCGAGGGTGTATTGGAAATAACCATTCTAACTTATTTATAGATCTTGTAGGAATATACAGAGTTGTTTTTCAAGGAGGGAATTAGTTGAGACCTTTTTGATTTTGGCTCCACCCTAACTCTTATTAGTTGCACACACCCAAATTAGTGCAAGAAATGCTAATTCGTGAAATGCATGAAGATTGACTTTGTATAGGTGTTTTCGCCCTCAAAGAATGTGAAGCGGAAAATTTAAGACAACCCCCTCCTTTTTTGGTCTAAAATGAGAAGAGGATAATGGTGATGAATGAGCGGAAGGCATGTAGAATAATGGAGATGAATAAGGGGTTTGTAAAAACGAGGGAAAGGATAATAAATAACACACATAATAGTTTTTGGTCTGTTTTAGTAAAATGTTTTGAATTTTTACCTGCCGCACAAAGCCCGGAAAGTAGACAATGGACAACTGCGTTTTTGGGATAGGAGTCCTTCTGTCATGTAGCTGCCATAAGTGGGAAGGACAGTGACTCTTTAAACTATAACCTTCACACGGGTGAAAAAGGTCTCTCGACATAATACTACAGAATTCTTTTTTTTTTTTTAATTCCTATCCAGTATTTTCCCCATTGTTGAGAAATAATATTTGTATCTCAAAAACATAAAATCTTTCTCTGGAAATTTCCTGTATTTGATTTGTCTTCTAATGACTTTTATTATGAGAATTTTTGTACTTTTGCCAAATGTTTTCTTTTCAGATTTTCATATTGCTTTATGTATTGAATGTCTCATATTGCTGTTCTTGTTGGCTTGAATAATTAGGTGTAATACAGCAACTAATAAAATAAACTTTGAAAGACACCAAATAAAAAGACAAGTAAGAAATATATAAGAGACAATAATTTACATGGTTTGGTAATTGATCTACATCCACAAAAGAAAATGAGCAATCCACAATGTAAAAGAGAGTAAAAATATCTAGAGAAACAACCTCACAAAACTTACAACAACATATTTAGTATATTCCCACAATGTGGTGTCTGGGGAGGATAGAGTGTACGCAATCCATACCACTACCTAAGAGTCAGGTAGAGGGGTTGTTTTGCGATGACCTTCGGCTCAAGACAATAAAATCTAAATATGGTATAATATATTGCCAAGGGATAATGCGAAGTAAAAAACAACTAACAAATAATAGTATACTTGAGCTAAAAAAACAACAAACCTCCTCAAAACTATGGGATCCAGACACTATATACTAGGTACTATAATTCCTAAGGCAGACAAAACAAACATACCTACTAACACAAGCTACCTCGACCTGCTAGCCTTCTACCCTAATGTGCATCCTCTACACCTTTCTATCTAAGGCCATGTCCTCGATAAGCTGTAACTTTTTCAAGTCCTGCATAATAACCTCTCTCCAATATTTTTCGGTCTACTTCTTCCTCTCTTAAAATTATCCATCGACAACCTCTGACTCTTTCATACTGGGGCATTTGTATCCCTCCTAAGCACATGTCCAAACCATCTCAATCTTGCCTCCTGCATCTTATCTTCTATCACATCACCCCTACCTATTTCTAATGACCTCATTCAGGAATATATCTGTCACGACCCGATTTCTTGGATCATGATGACATCTACTGTACCACCAGTAGGAGAACCAAACCCCGTAGTCCGTAGCCGAAGCGGAGGACTACTACAATTCATGCGGAATAATATG
>JBDJHY010000102.1:8128854-8140363 GCA_039654485.1 Withania somnifera | reverse complement strand
AGAGAAAAGGTTTGGAGACATTTGAGGGGAATGTGATTGAAGCCTATAAATTCATGGGTCATATGTGAGAAAACCCAACTTGGGAACTAAAGACCCTACAATCAGGTTCAACGGGAAAAATGAATCACATGATGAATTGTTGTGAGATGTACTATTATTTTTTACTTTATATGATATGAGCATATTTTTCCTGTAATGATTTGTGGAGATTGAATTTTATTTTTCAAAAAACACTCTTGGTAAAAGTTTTTAGCTCGTACAAATGGGGTGTAAAATTACCAGAGCACCCCTAATAAATTTTAACTATGTAAGTGTGGAATTAGGCCGCCTCCTATGAGAATTAAGCTCATTCTAAAAAAATATGCTCATAAAATTGGATAGTACAAGGCTGTAATATGTTGGCTTAAAAGCACATGTCAATACTTTGATTATTATGTGTAAGCAATAGTATTTTATTTTCCTTAAGTAGTCATAGTACAAGTATGAGTAAAGCTTAGTAGAACTACTAAGTGAAAGTTCAATATAGGACACACCTTTATAATATATAATAATTTACCTTCAACTGATATAGTCTCTTTTATTACTATTAAAATGAGTGAGAAATTATTAGTTCATGTGATATTTTAATAATGTATTATATTTAATGATATATTGAGCACATCTTTACTACTTTTCAGTTTGCTGCATTACTCAGTGTCATTTGTAGCACTACTCCAAATACGTTTGTGAATTTATTTGGCCAATTACTCATATCTTTTATGATAGAATGTGGTCATAATATGGTTTTATTTGTTGCACATGGGAGGTTATAGCAGTAGTTAGTTAATCGGAAGAAAGAGTTGCTTTTTGAATTAAAATCTTTATAATGGTAGAAAATCCAGGCCCATCAATAAGGGGTGCTTTTAAGGTCCATTAGATTAATGAGTTAACCTAGTATTTATATATATAGGTACACATGGTGTGTTATTATTATTAAGATACAAAATACAAAATATTGAAAGTAGTATTTTCACGCTTCATTTTCTCTCCCATTTGTTTGGGCTTAGGATGTGATATAAGGGGTTTCTCCAACATACAGTGACGACCATCACCGACCAGTAATTTCAAACCGCAGTTTAATAAAGTCTTACGCTTACGCTACATGAAGAACAAGGTAAGTTCTCGTTTATGATTTACAGATAATTTGATTATTTTAGATTATTAATGTGTACGTAAACCTTCAGTAACCATTTACCTCTCTATTTGCCTATTATTCTACCTCATTATTCTTGCAACTCTCGTAATATTCACCTTATTTATCTTTCAACTTTATTATCCACATTCTTCCTACTTAATTCAAGGAAGACTTCACCAATTATAAATGGTGATAGTCTTATATTAATTATTTAAGTACAAGAAAATACATAGTGCATAAAATTAGTAAAAAAGAGAGTTTATTTAGTTGAAGGGAGGTGCTTTTCTTGTGGAGCTTTGGACTCAACTCTCAGAGTTTGTTACGTTATACCTTGTGGAGTAGACTGTTGTATAATGTAGGGGACAAGTCAAGAAGATTACTGTTGGAACATTGAAAATATTTGGTGCAATAGACTTGATTCTCCTTAAAGAGAGCAAGATATACATATCTCATCCTGCACATAGTTTAATTTCTTCATTTTATTTTCCATTGTAATTATAATTTTTCACCAACACTTTATACGGACACCACTTCTTCATACAAGTGTAGCTATTTCTCTAGCTATGCCATTACAATCTCTTGTTTTGTGCTATAAGATTCTCTGGTTCCTCTCTTGCACCATGGGAAATTTCAGCGACCAACATTTTGAAAATTTGAGCTCTCTCAGACTTACCTTTAGCATTTTGTATGCACCAAGTCTTGTTGTCTTGTCAGCTAATATAGTGGTGCAGTTGCATTTATGTCCAATCTAACATCTTAGTCCATAACTGATAAGTAAATAAGCATTTAGCAAACACACGTCCCTGGTTTTATCAACTTGCCTGTAGAATACACACTTGAGAGATACACTCATCCCCGTTTTAAAAGCCTATTGGCAGTGAACAACCTTCCATGCATTAGTAGCCATCAGATGAAACTTGCTTTGTGAAAAGCATATTTTGAAACAATAAACACTTCTAATCCATCCTATTTAAATTACGAAATAGTTGTAAGTATATTTTCCTAGTGAATCTCTTGCCAACAACTAGTTGGAATTGAATTTGCTGCACAACGTTGTTAGCTGCAATCGTATTCTTGATTATCCTGCAAGTTTTTCTAGGATCCCCATATCATTTAAATGTTGGTTCTTGATATTAGGCATGAATCCTGTTGGAGTTTTCGTCTTGAATTAATTTACAAGAATGAAAAATAGATGAAAATGGAAAGTGAAGTGAAATATGGAGGGAAGGAAGTGGAGGAAAATTCAAATACAAAATTATTTCCTTACTCTTGGAAGAAGAAGGGTGGTGGGAGAAGTTAACAATCTTATGCTTATATTGAGTTCATTTCTTCTATCTAATAGTGAGCTAAGAAGAAGTAGTGCCTCTCACTGTCGTCGTTGCTCAGCTCAGATTTGGATTTGAATTTGGCAAATGATCGATCGAGGAGACAGGTGCACAGTGAATAGGTGTGACTATTAGATGTTCTCTTTCAAAATACGGACTGCATGTTTTCTTATACAAACCGCATAACGTAGATAGAAATTTTCATGCCACTGGTTCGATATGCGGACCGCATACCTCCAAAATAGTGCAACTTTTCACCTGGAAAAGTGTAACTTTTCTAAAACTTTGTCTCTTTCGAGGAGGCCTTTTATGGCTATATGTATCTGATTCTTCCTCAGATATTCAATGAATGCCATCATATTCTTCTATATTTCTTACTTAAATTATATTGTGTGATTTACTCCGTTGAGTGAGTTTGCTATTCGACTGAATTTGAGATACCGCTATTTAGTCGAAGTTGATCATTTTTTCCTAGGAGGATCTATTCCTTAACCTCGGGTACTTGAGGGGAATAGTTTTCTTAAGGACACACTGTGAATTCAGTGGACTTGATCATACTTCTTATTTTATAATTCTTCCTGAAATAGTTATGTATTTTTCATGTTTAACATACTTGTTTAAGTTTGTTAATGTTTGCATGTTGTTAATACTTTGTTAGTTTATGTTTGAACACAGTTATTATTCTTTCTAAGTTTGAATTCTTCTTGGTTCTTGTTTATAAATACAGATATACATTCTTATATATATAGTCTGGACAACAATCGTAAGGAAATTATCATTATATCCGTATTTCGGGTTGTGGAGATTAAAGCCTTTTGGTTTCTACTCAATTTGAACTTATAGTCTGATTCGAAGAATATAAAAACTTCATCAGGTTATTCAAGTTCATACAGTTAGCAATTGGAAGAATATAAAAAACTTCATTGTTAAACTTGAGAACCTATTTGTCATTCTTTCGGTTTGAAGAGTATAAAAACTTCACCGGTTGAATAAATTTGACTATACAGTTCAAAGAATATATAAAGTTCACTAGATAGTTGGTCTATTCGGTTTGAAGAACATAAAAACTTCATTGAATAGTGTGTGTTGAATACGTTCTTCACTAATTTGCTAATTCTGTGGTATGTCAAGTCTTACAGAATTGAAAGTGATGACGAATAAAACAGATCAAGTGAGTGATACAGTGATAAATGGGGTTGGAACTACAACAACGACCAAAGTGTCATCAAGACGAACGACTATTGCACCTGTGATAACTACGGATGAAAATCCCAGAAAGTTCATGGGAATTTACTTCAAGTGATGGAAGTACTATATAAATGAAAATGTTCCTATCTTGGAAGAAGGACCTCCTGATAGCGAAAAGTTTGTAATAACAGAGGCATGGAAGCATTCAGATTTCTTATGCAAGAACTACATATTGAACGACTTTGAGGCTGTCTTGTACAATATTTTTTGTGTTTGTAAAACTTCAAAGAAGTTGTGGTGTGCTCTAGAGAAGAAATACAAAACTGTAGATGCTAGAACGAAGAAATATGTGGCAGCACGATTCTTGGACTTCAAAATAATTGATAACATGATTGTTATGTCACAAGTGCAAGAACTACAAGTCATTGTTCATGCACTCCCCGCAGAAGGATTTCAAAAACTACTTGAAACAGAAGTGTAAATAGATGATGCTTGAAGACTTAGTGGTTCGTCTGAGAATTGAAGATGATAACAAGGCTGCAGAAAAGAAGTCAAAAAAGAAGTTAACGTTATCAGGAGGACATATTACTGAAGAAGCACCCATAAAATCAAGAAAGAGGAAGAAAGCCTTTGGACCAAAGAACTTTTCAAGAAAGAATAAATTCAAATAAAATTGTTACAATTATGGAAAGTATGGTCATAAAGCTCGAGATTGTCGGGCTCCAAAGAGAGACAAGAAAAAGGATCAAGCGCACATGGAAGAATCAAATGAAGAAGTTGAAAACCCGTGTGTCATGCTTTCAGAATGTAATCTGGTTGAAAATCCACGATTATGGTGGAAGATTCTGGGGCCTCCCATTATGTTTGTGTCAACAAGGATCTCTTTTCATCTGATGCTCCTGCTGGACCCGAAGAGGCCATTTTCATGTCTAACTCCACTACTGTAAAGGTTGAAAGAATAGGAAAAATATGCTTGAAATTGACATCTGGCAAGGTGGTCACTTTGAATAATATTCTTCATGTTCTTGAAGTACGGAATAATTTAATCTCTATACTGCTTTTAACCAAGAATGGTTTTAAGTGTATTTTTGTATCTAATAGAGTTATCATTAGTAAGAATGAAGTGTTTCTAGGAAAAGGTTACTTGACTGAAGACCTTTTTCAAATTCAATGTAATTTCCATTTATATGAATAAAATTTCGGCTTCTTCTTACTTGCTTGAGTCAAATAATTTATGGCATATTCGGTTGGGACATGTCAATTATAAAACCTTGTCAAAATTGATAAGTTCAGAAGTATTGCATAGGTTTGAGTGCAATAAATCACCATGTCAGATATGTGTTGAAGCTAAGTTTGCTAAGCATCCTTACAAGTCTATTGAAAGGAATTCAAATCCTTTAGACTTAGTTCACACAGATATTTGTGATATAAAATCAACACCATCTCGTGGTGGAAAAAAGTACTTCATATATTTTATTAACGATTGTACTTGATATTGCTATATTTATTTATTAAATAGTAAGGATGAAGCAATTGACACTTTTAAGTAATACAAAAGTGAAGTCGAAAATCAGTTGAACAAAAGATAAAGACAATAAGAAGTGATAGAGGTGGAGAGTATGAACCTTCTTTTGCAGAAATATGTTTGGAAAATGGAATCACCCATCAAACTACTGCCCCTTACTCACCTCAGTCAAATGAAATTTTTGAAAGGAAAACCAAACGTTGAAGGAAATGATGAATGCCTTGTTAATAAATTTTGGTTTACCGTAAAGCTTGTGGGGAATGCAATCTTTATGGCTAACGGAATAATCAAGTACCCCACAACAAAATACAATCTATTCCATATGAAAAATAAAAAGAAAAGAAACCCAACTTAAAGTATTTCAAAGTGTGGGAGTGTCTAGCCAAGGTCTAAGTTTTTTTACCTAAAGGGTGAAGATAGGACCAAAGATTGTGGATTGTGGTTTTATCAGATATGCTACAAATAGTAAAGCATGTCAATTTTTGGTTCACAAATCCGAACATCACAACATTCATGTTGTTATGGTAATGAATCAGATAGTACTGAATTCTTTAAACATATTTATCCTTATAAAACTAAAAGTGGATCGTCTAGTAAAGAAACCAAACGATGTTAGGAAAATAAATTTAATAGAGAGAATCCAAGACGTAGTAAACGTCAAAGGATTGCTACTTTATTTAGATCAGAGTTCGTGACATTTATTCTTGAAGACGATTCTCAAATATTTAAATAAACGATGTTTTCTACAGACACATATCTTTGGAAAAAGCCAGTCAATAGTGAGATAGAATCAATCTTGAACATCCATACGTGGGAGTTGGTTGATCTTCCTCCTGGAAATAAGCCTTTAGATTGAAAATGGATCTTTAAAAGGAAAATGGAAGCTGATGGAACTATTGACAAATATAAGGCAAAACTTGTTGTCAAAGGTTATAGACAAAAGAAAGGTCTTGACTATTTTGACGCATATTCACCGGTAACTAGAATAAAATCCATTGGATGTTAGTAGCACTAGCGGAGGTATATGATCTTGAAATCCATCAAATAGATGTGAAGACGACTTTCGTAAATGGATATTTGGAGGAAGAGATTTATATGGAACAACTTGAGGATTTTGTGGTTCCAGGAAAAAAAAGTGTGTAATTTTTTAAGTTACTTTATGGACTGAAACAAGCACCCAAACAATGGCATGCAAAGTTTGACCAAATAATATTGACAGATGAATACAAAATCAAGGAGTGTGATAAATGTGTCTACGTTAAAAACACACCAAGTCATCAAGTCATTGTTTACTTGTATGTGGATGATATTTTGATCACCAATAGAGACATTTCTGATATAAATGCTACAAAGCGTATGCTGGCTTGCAGGTTTGATATAAAAGACTTGGGAGTTGCTGATGTAATCTTAGGAATAAAAATTCATAGAACTCCTCATGGTTTAGCATTGTTACAGTCTCATTACATTGAAAAGGTACTTGAAAATTTCAAGTATTTGAATTTCAATATTGCCAGGACACCAATAGATATGCGCTTCGCACTTCAAAAGAATGAAGGTGGAAGTGTCTCACAATTGGAATATGCTAGAGTTTTAGGAAGTTTAATGTATATCATGAATTGTACGTGACCAGATATAACATGTATTATTAGTAAACTGAGTTTGTACATAAATAATCCTAATCGAACTTACTAGATAGAAATGAAGAGAAATTTGGGGTGTATAAAACATACTCAAAACTATGCTTTGCATTAGGAAAGATATCCTAAGGTACTTGAAGGATATAATGATGCAATGGAGAAGTTCTGTCTTGGAAATCATCCAAACAAACATGTATATCTTGCTCTACAATAGAATCTGAGTTCATATCTATAGATAAGGCTGGTGAAGAAGCAAACGTCTACAAAATTTCTTAGAAGATATCCCATTCTGGCCCAAACCGTTGGCACTGGTGTGTATACACCGTGATAGCCAAGAAGAAATATATAGGGTTGGGAGAACTTTGTATGATGGTAAGTCTCGTCATATAAGATAAACGCATAATATAGTTAGATAATTAGTCTCTAGTGGAATTATCATAATTGACTATTTAAAGTCAAAGGATAATGTGTCAAATCCACTTATAAAAGGCCTAACTAGAGAAGGAGTAGAAAGATCATAAAAAAGAATGGGTTTAAGGCCTAGGACAAGTTATCATAGCGGTAAGTCTACCTAGAAGACTCCCAAGCTAGGTTTAAGAAGATCAAACAAATTCATGAATGATGCTGCAACATTGTCAAATAACTCAACCTCTCATGATGATGACAATGTTCACTAACAAAGGATAAAACTTTAAAGGTTTAATCTTTTTAATGGTTTCTAAGTTTGATAGAAATGACCAAATAGTTTATCCATTGAATTAAACTTTTAGGAATCATCTATGTAAGTGTGAAGTGGAATCCTCTCCAAAAATAATGCAAGTAAAGGCCGATTTTCTACGTACTCATAAAACCGAAAAGTTTTCATAGATGAAACAAATAAAATCGTGAGAACCATAGATGGTTAAAGGCTAGTTGTGTGACTTATGTCGTCTAGGTGTACATCAAAGTTTGACAGTTCAAAGATATCACATCCACTGATTAATCAAGTATATTCGATATAATTTCACTAAGGAAAGTTCAAAGGAAAACCTACTTATCCCAATGCAATCAGTCTTTTCTTGTAAATCACACACATGTCCAAATATTATTTTATCTTATAGCTATTTCCCATTCATGTAGAGAATTATTGGAAAATTCATCTTGAATTAGTTTACAAGAATGAAAAATAGATGAAAATGGAAAGTGAAAGGAAAATGAAAAGTGAAGTGAAATATGAAGGGAAATTCAAATACAAAATTATTCCCTTACTCTTGGTAGAAGCATTTCTCCCACATTGGTGGGAGAAGTGGATAATTTTATGCTTATATTGAGTTCACTTCTTCAAGATAATAGTGAGATAAGAAGAAGTAGTGCCTCGCACCGTCTTTTTCGTCGTTGCTCGGCTCGAATTTGGATTTGGATTTAGATTCAAATTTGGATTTGGATTTGGATTTAGATTCAAATTTGGATTTGAATTTTGATTTGATATATGATCGATCGAGGAGAGATCTATTTGAAAAAAAGTCATTAAACTTATTATGTAACAATTATTTGATCCAAAAAATGAACTTAATATTTTTTCTTTCAATATGTAGACCGCATAAAGTATTAAGCGGATCACATACAAGGTCGCATAGTGAATAGGTGTGACTGTTCGAGGTTATGTTTTAAAATGCGTACTCGATATGCGAACCATATATGTGATTATGCGGAATACATATCTTCTTATGCAAACTATGTAATACAGATAAATTGTTTCATGCCACTGGTTCGATATGCAATTTGATATGCAGACCACATGTATGATTATGCGAACCGTATACCTTCAAACTAGTGCAACTTTTCACCTGAAAAGTTGTAACTTTTTTTAACCTTTGTGTATCTTCCGAAGGCATTTTATGGTATATATATCTGATTCTTCCTCAGATATTCAATGAATACAATCATATTCTTCTATATTTCTTACTTAAATTATCTTGTGTGATTTACTACATTGAGTAAGTTCGTCGTTCGACTGAATTTGAGGTACTGCTATTTAATCGAAGTTGATCATTTTACCCTAGGAGGATCTATTCCTTAACCTCGGATACCGTAGGGGAATAATTTTTTTAAGGATACAATGTTAATTTAGTGGGCCTGATCATACTTCTTATTTTACAATTTTCCTGAAATTGTTATTGTATTTTTCATATTTAATATTCTTATTTAAGTCTGTTGATGTTTGCATGTTGTTAATACTTTATTAGTTTATGTTTGAACAAAGTTATTGTTTTTTCTAAGTTTGAATTCTTGTTGGTTCTTGTTTATAAATACATATTTATATTTTTATATATATAGTTTGGACAATAAATCCATCTTATTCATAATAATCTATCCACCTTATGAGAAATGTCCCATTAGTTCTTTGTTGTGGAAACTTAATTCCAAAGCTGAATGCTGGATAGATTTAATCCATTGGCTGATTTAGAAGAGCAACCTTTATTCCCAAGCTAGCAATGCCTTTCTAGTGATGGTGGTAACCCCAAATTAAAGGTTGCTTCTACAATAAGCATCTATAATATGAATCACTTTAGTTGGGACAATGCATAATTGAGACGAATGGGATTGAACGTCAAACGCCATTGTCTGTACTAGTTGAGCTCTTTTGATACTACAGAATAGAGTTCCTTTGCAACCCATGAGTCAATCCTTGCAACAATATTATTTTGCAATAATTCATGAGGTAATTCTTGCAATCCTTGAGGAATGACTACTTTTTTTTTTAAGGGAAAATATCATATTTTCTCTTAGTTATATTTTTTATCACAGGAAAACTACATAAAAAAAAATATGAATTTGTCCCCAAAACTCATTTTAGCATTAAAAGGTAGGATTTATATGCTCCCTAAAAAGCTTTGGAGTGAATTAAATACTACCTTAATAACATAACACCAGTCTCACAATGGAGAGTGCATTGCACACGCCACATCGGTGTCACATCAATTTTTTTATAAAGTGATCCACTAACATAAATATTATATAAAAAAATTTAAAAATCCCACCCCCATCGCATGTCCTTTCTTCTTCAAAACTCCATTCATGTTCATATCAAAAGCCATGGAAAAGGATTTTATTTTTTTTTCTTCATTTCATCCTATTTGCACAATACTTTTTCTACTTGTCCAATTTTATTTTCTCAATCTTCTTTTGTTGTTGATGTTCCACCAGACACCCTTGTTCCTTATTTTGATATTAATTTGCAAATTCACTCCCTGTATACCATTAAGAGAATTAAGAACAAGAATTAACCCATGACATATTCTCAATTATTTTGGATTGTAATTTCATCAATTCTTCAAAACTTGCATAGAAGAGTGATGGATAGTAAAATTTTGCTAGAAATTATCATCAACAAGAGACGAGGAAGCAGTGCATTGCCTCAAACGTTCCATCTTAAAGAACCCCCAATGAAAATGTCATGGCTATGGTAGAAAAGTCGTTCAAAATGACTTTTTTCAATTCATAAATATTTGTCCATGATCCAAAAGTACCTTCAAAAATTCAAAGATCTGTTGAGTTCTTTGTTATTTTAGTTTAAATTTTTTCTTTTATTGTAAACTATTTAGAAAAAGAAAATAATGATAGCTATCTTAATTTGGTGATTGTGCAGATGTGGTGGGATATTGGGGCAGCGGGGAGTGTGGTGGTGGTGGGTGCTAGTGATGGGTGTTGCAAAGAAGAAGAAAGAAGTGTGTGTGTGGGGGGGGGGGGGGGAATTGAAGAAAATGAAATGGGTGGGTATAAGATACTTTTATTTTTTATTATAATAAAAATCTATTTTTTTTTAAAAATTACTCACTTTTCTATATTCTTTTTTTTTCCACGTAATCCATTAAGGTGGTTTTAATTCACTCAAAAGTTATTTTGGGAGAATATAGAAGTCGATTACCTTTAAGTGCTAAAATAAATTTTGTGGACAAGTTCATGGTTCTTTTTATCTATTTTTTCTTTATTATATTCACCCCTAACATTCAACTTTTGACTCATATTTATCCTTGAGCTGTTAAGTACCATATCAATATTTTTATTAGCTTACATGAACATATAGTTATTTCACTTGTATTTTTTTTTCTAATTCATTTATTATATCTCACCAAATATTATATCCACCAATCTAATTAACCGAAACAATATTACCTGACTTCTCCTTTGTTTTAATCTGCATAATTTTCATCAAACTTTAAAAATTCTTTGTAATTTTTGGAGAACCTAAATTGAAAAAAAAAGTAGAAAATTGGTGTCGTAAAATAGAAAATGAAAAAAAAAGAGCAGGGAGGTGATATAGGAAAAAAGAGACGGATGAAAGGGAGAAACTGGGCTCTAACTGTAATTTTTATTGAGTTAGAATTTTGCGGCTACATGTATTTTAAAATTGTAAAATAAATAAATAAATAAACAAATAAAATTACACACAATTTCGTTTCCTCATGTTCCATTTTACGAGACTAATTTTGCACTTCCTTTCAATTTTGATTCTCTAAAATTACACAGAATTTTTAAAATTCTTTCAATTTGATAAAAAATATGCATATTAAAACAAGGTAATCACATAGACATCATGTAATATTGGGTCGGTTTAGATTGACGAGTATAATATTATGTGAGATATAATAATTAAATTATGAGAAATTTTAAGTGATAT